>JAODXP020000006.1:19931802-19943115 GCA_027497455.2 Sardinella longiceps | reverse complement strand
TATGCGTTCATTCATAAAACGGCGTAGGCTAGGCCTACTTTTGATAGGCTATTGGAACCGTGGTAAAGTTGGTTTCACATTGGACGTTGGATTATTGGATCATAAAATGTGATCACAGCACGAAAACTCGACCAAAAACTTCTGTTAATACGATCTTAAACTCAATAATAAAATAAACATTTTATCGATGGGCTAAACTTTTAGAGGGAAATATGTAAGCCAGTAGCCTGTATTGTAAGAATAAATGCGTCCATTCATAAAGCAGGCGTCTGGGTCATCATGACAAAGTGTGCTTCCACAACGATTTGGCGATGCTCGATCTTAAAACTGATAAGCTTATTACAAACAAACGACAATAAGGAATTTATTATTATACTTCTAGTGATAAATATGTTGGCTAGTCTAAGTGTTCAAATATGGAGACGCCATCAAATAGCAATTTACGGTGCCTACCAAAAAATGTGATGCGGCCACGTTTAATCAGCTGCTCGCAATATAGGCTTAATGTAAACGAACGACAACTAATTAAACTTGTATTATTATATTTTTAGCGATAAATATGCTTTATGTTTAAAGATAAAAGGGCTAAGGGTTCATTCGTTAAAAAGGGAGACAATTGAGCACATATTGGGTCATCATGACAAAAGGTGTTCCCGTTACATTTGTGCATGCTGAACTTAAAATGACGAGTTTATTCCAAAGAAACAACAAGGGATTAACATTTTATTATTTACCTCTAGCGGGAAATTATATTTTCTGAGTAGGCTATTCATTCATAGAAAAGGAGACCAAGTGGCATCATATATAGGCTAGGCCGCGCAAAAATGAATTGCGATCATGGATCAGGGCTGCTCATATGCCTTCAAATTACGAGCTTGTTGCAAACAAACGACAAGGAATCGACCTCTTACCATCACTTCTAGCAGCAAATGCCACAATTTTACAAACAGTGAGAAATATATTTTTAAAACCAACACGAAAATGTCTCCCGTCGCTCAGTCAATTAGCACTCCAAGCGGCGGGTTTTCTGAATGCCTCCTGCATTAAAATGAATAGGGAAAGGAAACGTTGTCCTTACACGTAAAAAAGGCCAAAATCGTAATGGCTGCACACTTCAATAGATTAATTTTCGTGATGGCACCACATTAAACCGTGAGACCGGGTTGCAATGACAGTGAAGACCCACATGTTTGCTGTTGGACACAGTCATGTTTTAAGTGGACAGCTAAATTAGCCAGTTAAACCAAGTGCCAGCTGCCAAGTGCGTCAGCTCTTTATTACATTTTGGAAAGAAAGAAATGTAGGCTAATTGATGCTTTGCAAAAGTGATATGACATGAAATGTTTGGTACAACTGGCTACTGCTAAATCAGCCAGTTCAGACAGCAGCTTGATTTGGATCAGAACAGACATGAGATGGGCCTAAGGTCTAATGTAGTAGGATACCATCTAAGATGATGCTTTGTTCTGAGGGGAGACACACATTCCTGCTCATGATGGAGAGAACCTTTTCTTTTTGTGTTGGTTCTGAGCGTGTCAGTGTCTCAGGGGAGTGCCCAGGCAATACAAATAGCTAGCTGTGCCGTCTGGGGGTAAAGTTAGAGGCTTTTTGTTTCAGTTTCCATTGACATTAAGTAGCCTGCTAGTGCTGGGAAACTGGCCTGAGGTGTCTCTCCTGTTGCTGTCTCTCAGGGCCGGAGATGACCGCCAGAGTAGCCACATGCATTTTGCTGTGTCTTTTGTGAGTGTTGATGCTAACAGGGTTGGTTTCCCCTCGTTCTGGCTGTTACTTTTTGTTTTCTTCCTTTCACATTTTTCTTTCCTGACTGAAATCATAGGCTGAATCCCATCGCTTCCTTCCCTAAGACCTACAACCTGAACCCTTAGAAACTTAATAGGCTGAATCCCATCGCTTCCTTCCCTAAAATCTACAACCTGAACCCTTAGAAACTTAAAGGAGAAATCTGGTGTTAATCAATGGTTCTATTGTTTGAGTGACCGATAACATTTATTGAAACTGAGTTTCTGTGTCCCATTTTCATTTTGCCAAATGTTTATAAAGGTATGCGTAAAGGTATCCTTCTGACTGCCTTCAATGTCCCAACATTCTATTGAACTATGCTGGTATCTTGGCAACAGCACTTGAACAACAGTAAACAAAAAGGCGGTGTTCTATCTAGGTTGTCTGCTACAAAGTTTTTAGCCCATGCCTTGATACCTTCTATGACAGGTAACTTGCTAGACAGTGAAGTCAACAGGGCAACAAGTCACTACCTTGCCATTTCGGACACAGCCAGAGTGTTTCTGAATGACACGAAGCCGTGTTGCCTGGAAACTTTCCCCCCACCCCACTCAACTATCACTGTGACCGTACAACTGACTACATAATTTAATTACTCTCCGTATCTCTCAGGTTAGCGCTACTCTCCGGCGCTATGTGCTTACATGTCTGCGTGGCTCAGCTCACCTCGGCAGTGGAGGAACAGTAGCCTGACATAGCCCGCCCATAATACGAATGTTCATACGTATCATGGTCTGGGCACGGTCCTCTTGGGCGTGTTTATATCGGTAGAGAATCTACCGGCCAATAAGCGACGCTGATTAGACGAGCTGTCCAATTGTTTCAAACCAAAAGTGAATGCCCTCCCCCCCCCGCAGTATAATCGCGTCAGGTTAAAGAACATCCAGACCATGAATACGGATGAACAGCAGTATTATGGTCGGGCTATGTCAGGCTAGAGGAACAGTAGAGGGTGGTATTATTTTTTTAGTGGCCTTTGTCACTTTCCACCAGCGCAGTGTGTCTCGGGTGTGTGTGGGGAAAGTGGCCGTTTTGCACATGTGCTTCGTGTCTGCTCCTGCCTCCTGTGCTAAAGTGAGACTCCCATGTGTACTGTGGAACACAGTCGTGTGCTGTAGCATCTTGTCATGTGTGAGGTCAGGTGGTATGCATAATCACATTGGTGGGTGTGAATGATATGCACACAACACAGTACACACCCCTCCCCTGGTCCTGTGCTCTTTGGATCTCCCCAGGCCTGGACTGACCTTATTTAAGTGAGTTGGACTGTACAGTATTTAGGCTAACTCTGGCACAGTGCATCAAATGGGAGCGTTCCTGTTTACATGAATTTCCCATAGAAATAAAAAAGATTCACAGTGTTGTGCCACGTTGGTGCTGTGTCATGTCATGACCATGTTTAGGCCACCTCAGAACCCCATCTGCATTAGGGTAGCTGTTCAAGTTCAATAGGTAAGTGACAAGGAGGTTGTGTGTGTGTGTGTGTGTGTGTGTGTGTGTGTGTGTGTGTGTGTGTGTGTGTCTCTCTCTGTGTGTGTGTGTGTGTGTGTGTGTGTGTGTGGACATGCAGTGTATGCAGTGTAGTTTGATATGCCCCACAGATCCCTGGGGAAAAGAAAGGAGGAAAAAGGGCTGGTAGGCATCAGTTTGTGTATGTGTGTCTGTGTGTACACATATTTTATGCTTGTGTGTGTGTGTGTGTGTGTGTGTGTGTGTGTGTGTGTGTGTGTGTGTGTGTGTGTGTGTGTGTGTGTGTGTGTGTGTTTGCGACTCTCACATAGGGACATGGCGGCATGCTGTCCCCTGCTTGTGTCGAGACTGATTAATAGAGTAAGGCTGCCGCCACTGTCTGGGCCCACAGCCCCTGCGCCCCTCCTTATTCTCTCTCTCTCTCTCCCTCTCTCTCTCTCTCTCTCTCTCTCTCTCTCTCTCTCTCTCTCTCTCTCTCACTCACACACACACACACACACACATCTCCCCTCCCCTATCTTTTTCTTCTCTTTTTCTTCTCCTCTACCAGTCTTTTTCTGTCCTGTCTTCCTTTCTGTCTTCCCACATTTCTTTATCCATTTCCATGTTTCTCTTTCTCTTTCCATCTTCCTCTCAACCTGTCTCTCCTTCATCCTCTCTCTTTCTCTCCCTCCTCTTTCACCTCCATCTCTTCATCTGCACTTGAGGAAGTAGAGGCTCTCCGCTGCCTCACGACACACCGCACCACACTGCACCACAGCTCACCACAGCACAGCACAGCGCACCACAGCACACATCGCAACAGGAGAAGACTGATGCTCTATCAGAGAGAGAGAGAGAGAGAGAGAGAGAGAGAGAGAGAGAGAGAGAGAGAGAGAGAGTTGAGTTGAGTGGAGGGGAAGCACATTTTCATGTAGCAGCCTCCATCCTGGTTATAGTCATGTGACTTGCTGTACTGCTGTGCTGTATATCTAGCAGAAATGTCTGTGTGCAATTTACAGTTCATATACAAATGGTGCCGCTGCTGTCTGCTGTATTGCATGCACTTTTGCAAATGTAATGCAACTGCTGCTGCGCTGTATGTTGCATTGCATGTATTTTGCACATGCATACGGACAGTATGTTGTGGTAGTCTGTAGGGAGAGTTAGGGAGACAGGAGCAGAAGTACATTAAACATCTGTTGCATCAGGCCCTGACTGTGTTTAAACTGTCTGGGGCAAGTGGGGATGGTTTATGTATGTGTGTTCTCGTGTGTGTGTGTATGTGTGTGTGTGTGTGTGTGTGTGTGTGTGGATGTTGGGGGTGGGGGTAGTGGGGTGGAGAGCATGGCACGACACCTTCTTTCTCTGCTTCTGTCTACACACACACACACACACACACACACACACACACACACACACAGAGGAACACTGTGCCTCTGCATCAGGCTTAGTCACTGCAGTCTCCACGGTGTCTGCACTATGTGTGTGTGTGTGTGTGTGTGTGTGTGTGTGTGTGTGTGTGTGTGGGCAGCCTATTTCACTCCTATATTAGTCATTTCTAAGGGTGTGGGAGAGTGTGTGGTTATGTCCCTTTGTGTCTGTGTGTGTGTGTGTGTGTGTGTCTGTACTTGTGTGTTTGTTTATGTGTGTGTTTGTGCGTGTGTGTGTGCATGTCCGTATTTTGTGCAGTATGCTGACTGCACAGCCTCTCTGTGACTTTAGAGAACAAACTGTATATCAGAAAGTTATTGATGAGCAAGCATTATATAATGTATTAATAATATAGGCTGCTCTCCCGTGTATTGAAAGTGCTTTTTTGTTTTCAGTGCCTATAAAAATCTGATTTACTGTTTCAGGAATGTGTATCTTGCTGGGCTTCATCTATTATATGACTGAGAAGGAAAGAAAATATATGATTAGACCTTTAAAGGGATCGATCAGATGGATCATGCATGTCCTGAAAGCATCTAACGTGTAACCAGGCCTGGCTGATTGTGTGGAGCATAACTAACAGCAATGGAATTGGTTTGGGATTGAGTTTTACGTTATTTATTTATTTACCTATTTAGCCATTCATGCAATATTTCTCTGCTGTGTTTCAGTACATTCGTCATAAGCCAAGGTCATGGGAGTGAAGTTTTTAGTCGGTTAGGAATTTTGACGTGGGCAAATTTATTTGAGCTACCACGCACAGCCATGGCCTATGCTTAAAAAGACAAAAAAAGAAAAACAGAAAAAAAGAAATGGATTCTCACAAAACACTTGAGGTGCTGTTGATTTGCGTCGTATTGAATGTGAAAGTGCACAGTGAGTGGGATTATTCTGCAGCTGTTAGGCATAGCCCAGCCTTTTGCAAGCTTATGAATGAATCTGTCGGCTTGGCCCCTAACCGCAGCCGCTCGCTCGCTCGACATGGTGCATTCCGGCTTTACGGCCTACAACTGGGCGCTGAAAGCCCTGCTGTAGCCCCTGTCAGTTTTATGGCCTGGAGGATAGGGATGTGTGTGTTTGTGTGTGTGTGTGTGTGTGTGTGTGTGTGGCGCGCATCCCTCCATCCCTCCTCCGAGCCCTTCGGCTTGATCCTCTTCCGTGCCTGATCCCTCATTAGCCATGCTGAAACCGCTCCTCATCAGTGGCTGCTGGTCGGGAATGTCCCAGTGACTTTTTTAGAGATTTTAGAGACTTCATAATTAGACCTCAATAGAGATTTCAAAAACATTTAGAGAGAGATTTCAGGTAACACATGTCAATCATTATGTGACAATACCGGTCTAGAGCCTCGAGGATGGGGATGAATGAGACTGTCCTCAGAATCATCTTCATTAGACACACACACACACACACACACACACACACACACACACACAGTTATTGTGTTGTATTTTAGTATGGATAAATATCAGTTCATACTATTTTTGAGTTGTTGTTGGTTTTAGTTTAGCTTTACCTGTACCCAACATCTGTCTCCACCTTTTGCCAGGTGCCTTGTCCTTTAGTGATGAACAGCCTGTGTGTCCTTATTTGAGACCATCATAATCTGTACTAATTGCTGAAATGATGACACACAGCCTGACGACCACTGTAGCAGACACAAAGAACACACATCACACTCGCAGATGACGCACTATATGTGCGTTAGCAGCCCAGACCTTCTGCCATAGGCTGTGTGAGCCTGGAAGAGAGAGCTGTGTGTGTGTGTATGTGTGTGTGTGTGTGTGTGTGTGTGTGTGTGTGTGTGTGTGTTTCTTTTTTTTTTTCATGCGGAGATGAAAAGTGGGTATTCATGGGAAGGTCTCTGTGGTTGCGACTGTAGCTATGTCTTCTTTGACTGGAGACGTGGTGTTTGTGCCTTTCCCTGAGCGCTGTTTGTTCTTTGGCATTCGCACACGTCATGCTTGGCCTTGGCTCTCCTCTATCTCTCCTTTACTTTCTTTCTCTCTCTCTCTCTCTCTCTCTCTCTCTCTCTCTCTCTCTCTCTCTCTCTCTCTGTCTCTCTCTCTTGCCTTTCACAGGGCCCCACTGCTGAATTGACTTCAGTGTGCTTCTCCTTCTCGACAAATGCAGACAATTTGCTCTTGACATCCGTGGTGCGTCCAGAGGCATGGCGTTTTTTGAAGAACCCTTTCGTACAAAAGCAGCCCAAAGCTGTGAGTCACTCACATTAAAAAAAAAAAAAAAAACATTCTCTTCTGCGACACTGAGGGGCCTAGTTTCAGTGTATGCTTAACCTTGCTGAAAAAGGACCCACTACATTTGACTTCAACACACACACACAAACACACACACACACACACACACACACACACACACACGCACGCACACAATCCAGATTGATTCTGCTTGACTCTTGTGCAAACGCTGAGTGACGGTGACGGGCGCGTCTCATTTGCGGCATCTAATTATACAATCCAAAGCTGCCCCATAATATTTGCATTAACCCCATTACTGAAGCATCCTGCTCCCATTAAAAGATTAGGGACCTCTGGGCTTCAACAGCAGCCAGTGGATACCAAAGCAACACGGTGCCATGTCAACCACAGATTAAGGTTGCTCCTAAATAGCGTGGGGACAGGTAAGCGCTTGAAAGCCTCACCTTGCACTCTGAACTGTCAGGATGTCCTGACCAATCTTGCATTTGCAAAGGACGTCTGGGATGGAATTGAGCTTTGGAGTAACTCTATGTGTTCTGGCCTTTAGTGTTCGCTTAGACCAGTGGTTGTCAAAATAAGGCCCTGGGGCCAATGGAGGCCCTTTGCTTTCCTTCATGTGACCCGCCAGGACATCTAAAAAAGCATAATGTGGCCTTTGTTACATTCATTTGATATTAATATTAGCTATAGTTCACTTGGAATTGGTTGAAAATTAATTTTGCATTGGCTCTAGGCAGCTTACATTTTTCAGCATATGGCCCACATGTTCAAAAGTTTGCCCACCCCTGGCTTAGATCATCTTATCTGCAAATAGTATGACTGTTTCTTTCCCTTTTTTTTCTTTGCAGATGGGGAGCGTTTTTTTTTTTGTTTGTTTGTTTTGTTTTGTTTTGTTTTGTTTTGTTTTTTTGTTTTTTGTTTTTTTGTTTTCAACTGGAACTGGTCTGTGAGATTTTCATTTTTTTCCCTTCTATTTGAGTTCATGTACAATAGTGTCCATTATTGCTGTTGCATCACGCTGATACGCACGCAAAGTGCACTGAAGCACACAACCTGATTGTGAGCGAGTCGTTGGCGCGATGGCCATGGCGTATGTGTGCGTAATGAACGTATATTCAGTGACGACATCCAGCGTGCATCGCCAGTGATGCCCTTTGAGCTTGTGCAATATTGCATGGTGGTCATTTCCGAGAGACTGGCAGTGTGTATCAGGGGGAAAGATGATCTGGGATCTCCTCTTGAGTATCCTCTTCTTGGAGGCGCTGAATCTGCATCCCTCTCGGTAGCTCTTTAGCATATGCGCATAGATCTGATCCTAATAGACGCGCCACGGCCAGATCCGCTTTCACCACTTTTGCCGTCTTGAATGATTCATTTGGACAAATTAGAGTTGCAGACCATGGAGGCAGTCTACTGGAATGCATTGACCATCTTCCCTCTCTTGCACACACACACACACACACACACACACACACACACACACACACACACACACACACACACATTCCACCAGTAAACAGCATGCACATTAGATTAACTGATACAGACTTCTCCCTCACTCATGTGTAATGGGCTTTCTGTGCTGCCAAACTATTTTAAGGTTGCCTCTCCTGCACTCCTAGCTTGCTGGCCCACTAAAACATTTCATAAGCTCTCATTCTCTCAGCTGCCATTCATTTCTTCCACTCCAACGCTAACTCTCTCTCTCTCTCTCTCTCTCTCTCTCTCTCTCTCTCTCTCTCTCTCTCTCTCTCTCTCTCTCTCTCTCTTTCTGTGTGTGTCAGACAGATGGATGTCAACTTCCTAGACACCCAGTGTCCTCATTTTCTGCATAGTAAGGTGTTGTTTCAGTGACTCCATGTTTTTTTTTTTTTTTTTTTTTTGAAGTCAGACCTTTGGAGCTTGTTACAGAGGTGAATTCTCACCATGGTAATCAGCTGAACGTTTTTGGGGACCAAGCTCAGCATGAGGTGTATGTTGAAAAAGAGAGAGGGAGCAACTCTTGGTGTCTTGATGAGCCTAGGTAAAACCCAAACTACACATCAGTCAAAAACCAAGAGGTTTTTTTTTGGGAGGGGGGGCATTAAGTCAATGACATTCCATTTTCAGATTTTATTGGGATGTTTAAACTTCCTCTCCCTGGTAGAGGGCTGAATAAACACTGCGCTACAGCCAGTCTCTTTCCTGTGTGATAAAAGCACGGTTGGCAGTCATGATTGGCATAACCTTTGGCAGCTGTGCCAGTGCCAAGTGACATGCCTCCTGTGGTGAAGTAGGGAAGAGAACATCCATTAGCCCATTTGGCCATCATGGCTGCTGTGTTCACTACAGTGCAGTGTTCCACAACTCCAACACCGTTTGACCAATAGCGTCTGGAAACAGCATTTGGTCATGAAGCTCATTGGGGAGGCCAACAAACCAGGGGGTTGTGAAGTTGGTGAAGTTAAAGGAGAAATCTGCTGTGAATCGTTCATTAACCCTGTTGTTCTTCCTGTCTTTAAGAAAAAGGATGACAAAATGTGATGCTACATACAAGTAGACTGAATAACAAATACTAATGATAGCTTAATGGGACATAATGAAATGAAACTGAAGTAAGTTGTTATGCCCCATTCATTTAGTTTTATATGCCGTTTCACTGTTGTATCAAGTTTTCTTATTCTTTTTCCTACCTATCACACTTGGTTTAGAAATTTCTCTCTTTCATTGTTTCAGTGTTTTGTGTTGTGAACACTGGACTAACACTGCCCCTCGTTAGCCAGTATGAACTCGAGTGTTGACTCCAAAGTTCTCTTAGGACTCGGCCCGGTCAATAGCTCAGCTGGCCTGTCGATTCTCGACACAGTTGGAACAGCTTAATTCAATACATGTGAACTTCCCAGTGGCTGTTTGGCTGCAGGTACACACACACACACCCAGCCCATTCACTCTGCCTTATCTCCCCTTACTCTCATACTGTGTAAACTCCATAGCCATGCATCCATGGGGTCATTTGGGCTATTTCTTGGTGGATTTGGTGCTTCCTAATAGGAGACTTTAAGGCTCCATGAGTTTAAATGAGTTTTGTATGAAGAGAAAGAGAGAGATGAGAAGAGTGGGTGAGCGTGAGAAGGGGTGTGTGCGTGTGTGTGAGAGACAGAGAGAGTGGGAGAAGGAGAGAGAAATTGGCTTGACTTTTTTATACACTCAACTATTTTTTTTTTTTTTTTTTGAGGAATGGCACGCTATCGTCCAAAACCCCGTGCCCAAATGGTGCCCACTCCTCCCACATGAACAACCTCTTAATGCGCTCTTCCTTTTGCCAGTGCGCTTGTTCTGGCTTTCTTTCTTTCTTTCTTTCTTTCTTTCTTTCTTTCTTTCTTTCTTTCTTTCTTTCTTTCTTTCTTTCTTTCTTTCTTCTCTTTCTTTCATCCTTTCTTTGTCTCTCTTTCTTTCTCTTATTCATTCATTTACTCACTTACTCACACAAACACAAACAGACACAGACAAACACGTTATAAATGGGATTGCGCATCTCCTTGACCCGATGGCGATCGTTTGGCATTAGGCAGAGACAAGCCTGTTTTACCTGGACGAGGTGTCGCCACCGTGAGCCAGTTCCTTCGTTCCTTGGCTCTGACCGTGTTTGGTGTCCATCACCATCACTCACACCAACTCTCTCTGCCCACAAACCTCCTCTCTTGTCCAGCACTGTTCTTTTCTGTTTTGTTTGTTGAATAATATGCGTGTTGCTTTTCTAAGAGCTCCTACTGTAGCTCTGGTTGCGTAATGGTAGTCAGGAAATGACTATTATGCTTTCCATTCCACATGCTGCCCATTGATTCTTGAGGAAGCGCTACAGTACCTCTGCTACATCAAAGTGCAGTGTCCACGCTCACAGGAAACCGAGGCTTCACTCGCGAGGTTAATACACCAGAGAGGGTTGAAGCAGCGTTGGTAGAATAGCCTTTTGCTTTTTACACTTATCTACAAGTCGTCATTGGAAGAAAAAAAAGACACTGATTGACATTTCACATGGCAAAAAGAAAACATTGTAAGAAAGGTACTGTTATTTTTGTGTACATCCTTCCTGAATTCTTCCCATTCCATGTCTTGAGTAGTTGACCCAAACAAGGTCATGTGGGGATTGGTCTTAGGGTAGACATGCAGATAAAGCAGAATGGGTTTGAGGGGAGTTAGGCTGGTAGGGCATTGGGAAATATCAGTGGGGATCAACACTCTAGCCTGGTGTTTTGAAACGTATTGGGGATTAGCAAGTGGTATAAGGGGGGCCGGGCTGGCATTCACAGAGCATTGGGGACGAGCAATGTGTGTGAGTGGCACTAGGTTGGCATTGGTAGGGCATTGAGGGCAGATAGTGGGGTCAGGGGATTGCAGAGACTGGCATGTGGCGGGCAGTGTTGGCCATCCG
>JAODXP020000006.1:19921802-19926802 GCA_027497455.2 Sardinella longiceps | reverse complement strand
TGTGTGTGTGTCTGTGTCTGTGTGTGTGTGTGACGGCCAGAGGCCCAGGCCATGGGCTGGGAAACAGACTTCGTTTTGTTGGGCTTGGCCCCCCGCCAGAATGACCCCGATCACCCTCTACCTCTCTCTCTCCCTTTCTGTAAGTTACTGTCCCCTTCTCTCTCTCTCTCTCCCTCCCTCCACCACTCTTGCTCTCAAGTTATTCTCTCTCTCCCTGACTCTCTCTCTCTCTCCCCCCATACTCCATCAATCTTGCTCTCCGTCTCTTTTTATCCCCTCTCTTTCTCCTGACTCTCTCCCTCTCTCTCCTAACTCTCTCTCTCTCTTCCCCTTCCCCTTACTTTCTGTCTTTCTTCTCCAGCACTCTCACTCTCTCTCTCTCCCTCCTTATCCTCCTGTATATCACTCTTGTCCCCTCCTCTCTCTCTTTCTCAGTGTCACTGACTTCATTCCTTTCTTCCGTCTTCTCTCTCTCTTTTTCGTTCTACTTTATTTTATCTTGAGGTTGTCGTGTGTCTGTGCTACGGAAAGTATGGGTAGAATTAGACTTGCATCTTCTCTCTTCTTCTTTTTTTCTTCTCTTCTTCTCCGTGAGGAAATATAGATTTCATTACAAAGTGCTCACTTAAGAGCCATTCACACCAAGAACGGTAACAATAACTGTAACTCGAACGGCAAGTAAATACCACTTCAATTAATATGAATGACAACGTCCAAACAACAATTATACCGACATCGGTGCGTGCAAAGATGTTGTCGGGGATCGCTTTTACAGTGATTTTTATACATTATGAGGCCAATCAGAAACCATGGATTTTGAGACCTGAGTTTATTCACATGGGAACAGACTTAATGTATATTATCATATCATTGGTCATTGTGGGCGGATATTATTATAGATACAGTTTATGTTTATAGTTAAAATGTCGAGATAGAATGCATACTTTTAACTACTTTGGTATTTGGGAAGTGAGATTTCTTATTGAAAAGATACTACACTGTACTTACTTACTGATTTTCACTTTCATACTTATTTTTCTTCTGATGCATTTCCCCATTTACTGTAGCCAATAGACCAGTTCCCCAAAGCTAATGGGCATTTCTTATGAATAGCTACTGTATATGAAATGAATCTCATTGCTGATAATAGTAATATTGGTCAGATATTCAAATATCAAAGATGATTAATAAGCTCATATCCACTCCTCTCTTCTCCTCTCATCACCCTCTTCCTTTAGCATACCTTTACTCACTCCTTCTTTTCCCCCCCTCTCTCTCTCTCTCCCTCTCTATTTCTTCACTTTCCATCTCCTCCTCCATCTTTCCCCTTTCTGTCTCTCTTTTTTTCATCTGCTCTCAGCTCTTTGACCGTTAAAAATAGAGCAGTGTGATTTGAGGGAGAGAAGTGGAGGAGAGGCTTTGGGGGGGTGGGGGGGTTGTTGCAGACACAAAACCAGGGCAATGGAGTGGGGCTGGGTGGGAGGTTTAGCGATGGTGACATAATTTCCTGTTTACATCAGTGCTTGAATGAGTTGCACACAGAGAGAGCCAACACAGGCCTCTTCCTGGACCCGATTCTCTGCCACACACACACACACACACACACACACACACACACACACACACACACACACACACACACACACACACTCTCACACACTTTCCCTTTTCTTTTAAGTGTTGACTGAGCAAGGGCCATGGTAGGAAGTGCAAACATCCTGAAGCAATATTGTTTTGTTACCCCTACATGCAACCACAGTAGCGTACTATCCTCAGCATATACAAATATACATTTAAAGTGTGTGTTTATTTTGGTAGTGCTTCTTCTCCACATGGAAGACAAGTCTTCCACACTGCTGCTCAAAGCCATGTTCACATAGTAGTATGGAAGTACATAACAAACACATGGCCGTATGCAGAGAGAGAGATCGGACAGATGCAGGGAAGCATGGTCAGGGTCATGCATAAATAAGTAGATGGAAAGAGACACACACACACACACACACACACACACACACACACACACACACACACACACACACACACACACACACTGTGGACACTTATATGTACATCCCTCATCCACTCATACATGTGGACACATATATGTACAGTATATCACATTTTGTTGAGACATACACAGGCATGCTAATATGTTGGTATACAGGGGCAAGGAATCCAGTTATTACACACACACAGACACACACACACACACACACACACACACACACTGGCGTGGTGCTGTGTGCTCCTGTAACATCAGTGCTGCAGTGGTCTCCCAGTGGGGCAGGCATGCAGCCGAGAGAGGGAGAGAGAGAGAGAGAGAGGGGGAGGGGAGGGGGGGGAGAGAGAGAGAGAGAGAGAGAGAGAGAGAGAGAGAGAGAGAGAGAGAGAGAGAGAGCAGCGGTGGTCACATGGTCACGTGATTGCATGGTCACATGTTGGCCTCGCACTCTGCCTCCCCCTGACTGACTGGAACACTGTGTACTGAGGAAGAATAGAACATGAATGAACCTCACCACCTCTCTCTCTCTTACTCTCCCTCTCTCTTTCTCTCTCTCTCTCTCTCTCTCTTAGACACTCTCTCTCTTCTTCCTCTCTCTCTTGTCACTCACCATCTTCCTTTACTCTCTCTCACTCACTCCCTTACCCCCCCTCTCTCTCTTCCCTCTCTACTTCATTCTTTCTCTCTTTCTCTCTCTCACTGCCTCTCCTTACCTACTTTCTTCCCTCTCTCCTTCTCTCTCCCTCCTCCTCAACCTCCTTTCAATTCCCTCTTTCTTCATTTTCCTCAGTTCAGTTCAGTACCTTTCCCCTTTCTCTTTCTCTTCTCCCTAGTCCTGCCTCTCCATCTCTTTCTCTTTACCTTCCTCTAAGATTCCCTCTCTCTCTCTCTCTCTCTTTTTCTTCTCTTTTCTCCCCTCCTCACTACATCCACCACATCATAATCTTCCTATCTTTGTATTAGTCTCAGATTGGGTGCAGTTTGTTAGTCTTATATACTGTATTTCAATCCTTCCCAGCGGGTGCATTTACTGTACATGGGCAGCAATAATCTAATCTGACTATATGATCATAACTGAGATTATGGTTTTTACCATACAGGAGTTGAGTCTCTAATAGAATATGCTGTTCATATTTATGTTGACATGCAACACTGCAGAGTCTGACTGACATGCGTTATTATCACACTTGCACCAAACTCCTGACACACACATGTCCTCAGCATCAAACAGGTGTGCTGTGTGTGTGAACACAAATGAATTACTCGCCATACCTGAGTTATCTAAGTGAGCGCCTATCTGAATAGGACAGGTGGTTATGGTACACAGAGGATTCAAAACAAGGGAATGGGCAGATGTACTACATGGCATAATAATGAATGAAACATTTTAAAACACATGAATCTTGCATATGTGTCAGCATGATGTCAAATGAGAGCTAGCAGTGCTAATAAGCTAACTTAATGGAGGCAAGCTATCACCCATCTTTTTACGTTATTATAACGGAATATTAATTCAGCAGCTTACTGCTTCTGCTGTTTCTATGCTGACTGTGCGCTCATTTGGTTGATAGGAGTAGATTTACTTCTAAAGTCTCATATCTGTCCACAGATTTACATGGGGAATTGTGAAAGATATGTCTACTTGATGCCTAAGGCAGTATAAGCAGATACCAGTTACAAGTATTTTTTCAATTCAAACATTGGATTGGTGCATCCCGAGTATGCATACTAAGAAAAAATACTGGCTTCTGGTCTTGGTAGTAAATGTGTGTGTGTGTGTGTGTGTGTTTGTGAGTGTGTGTGTAGTGCGCGTGCGACCCACATCTGTGGGTCAGAGGAAGTGGTAGTGCCGGCTGGCTGGTTTTGTTGTGTCCATCCTCAGACACACACAATGGGTCCAGTATGATGGTCATCCCAGCCTGGCTTTCAGGCCTGGAGCTGACTGGCCCATTGTGACCCGCACCGATCATGTGACCCAACCAGGAAGCAAATAATGGAGTATCAGACCAACTCTGGTATGATCTCACCGGCCTCTGGTTTACTTGGCAACCTCCCATCAGGGCCACCGTCTGTTGTTGTGTTGTTGTTGTTTTTGTTTATTAATAGAATGTTTTGAATATCTTTTTCCTGAAGTGTCCCTTCATAGCAATACTAAACCGTCTGTCTTTATTTGTCATGTGTTTGGCTCTTTCTCTCTTCCTCTGTGTGTGTGTGTGTGTGTGTGTGTGTGTGTGTGTGTGTGTGTGTGTGTGTGTGTGTGTGTGTTGTACACATGTGCCATGTGTGTGCATGCATGCTCTGCATGTTCTCTCTGTGTTTGTGTGTGCATGTGTATGTGTGTTTGTGCATGCACTGGGTGTGATTTCTGTGTGGGTACATGTCTGTGCTGCTTGTGGTCTGTGTGTGTATATGTGTGTGTAGAAGTGCGTGCCTCTAGTCGTGTGTGTGTGTGTGTGTGTGTGTGTGTGTGTGTGTGTGTGTGTCTGTCTGCCTCCCCAGCAGTTCCCCAGCTTGCCGTCTGCACACATTAAGAGGCGTGCAGCCCACTCAGTCACGACTCACCTCATTCCTGCATGGCTCTGTGTGTGTGTGTGTGTGTGTGTGTGTGTGTGTGTGTGTGTGTACGAGAGAGAGAAAGAGAAAGTGTGTGTGCGTGTGTGTGTGCGAGAGAGAGGTAGTAGGAGTGGGAAGGTGTGGGGGAGTCTCTCTCGTGTGTGTGTGTGTGTGTGTGTGTGTGTGTGTGTGTGTGTGTGTGTGTGTGTGTGTGCGTGTGTGTGCATGCGCGTGTGTGTGCAGATGTGCTTTTTTGATGATTCTAGCTGAGGGTTTATATTGTGTCAGAGTGCAGGGTAGGGGAGAGGACACAGGCTGAGTCATAGCAACCCCCCCACACACACACACACACACACACACACACACACACCAGCCAGCTCCACCCCCACCCCCTAGCCCTTACAAAGCTACAGAGAGAGTAGATATGAAACAAGTAAGGAGG
>JAODXP020000006.1:19906802-19911802 GCA_027497455.2 Sardinella longiceps | reverse complement strand
ACACATAAACAGACAACAG
Source organism: Sardinella longiceps (assembly GCA_027497455.2). NCBI lineage: Eukaryota > Metazoa > Chordata > Actinopteri > Clupeiformes > Clupeidae > Sardinella > Sardinella longiceps. The sequence goes on along the minus strand of JAODXP020000006.1, from coordinate 19,911,783 downwards.
AAGTCAGTAATAGTGGGTTGTGCTCACCACCCCCAAGGATGGCTTACTTTATTTGGAAATTGTGCAGTGCTGCTGTGGAACTCGGGGATCCCACTGACTTCTGGGAGATGAAGTTTTTAATGAGAAGCTCAGAGAGTCTTACACTCTGTCAATGAGCTTGGGGAGAAGGAAGCACCAGGCCTGTCCACCTGTGGACTGGACCAATTTCCCCTACATACATCCTCCCCCTCCACACATACAAACATACTGACACACACACATGCACAGGCACACACGCACACACACACACACACACACACACACACACACACACACACACACACACACACACACACACACACACACACACACACACACACACACACACACACACACACACACATAATTGTAAAGAGCCCTAGCATGGTTATCCTGTCAATCTGAGGACTTTAGAGGATTCACCCCACATGTGGCCATTTAAATTGGTTGATGAGAGTGATTCGATAGAGGAGACTGCTAATTAGACACACACACACACACACACACACACACACACACACACACACACACACACACACACATAGATGAATACACATATAAAGCAGGTCAGCTTTTGTGTGTGAGTGTAGCCATTTTCCATCTAGATGACTCAGTGTCTTACCTCATCTCATTTGCTATAGAGTCAGAGTTGGTGTTGAGTTGGCTAAGCTGCAACCCAGCACATACATACAGCTCAACACCTTCACTCAACTCTTTGCTTGTAGCTGTACCACGAACTTTGCAGCAGCTTCCCATCAAATTTGGATTCAGGAGCTCACTGGGATCCAGACTGGAATCTGGCGTGTTGTTATATCCCAATCCTCCATAATCTCTCTCTCTCTCACTGGCTTCTAGTCACTTTTCACCTTCCTGCATTATTAAAGGTAAAAGGCCTAAAATGTGACCAGTTTCCCAGAGCTGTGTTAGCTCTGTAGTGTTTCTCCAATGACCACTGACGGTAGAAATTTGCAATTTTACTGAAAATTGATTTAATTTAAACTGATTTGGTAATTCTAAAATGAATGTTTGGGAGTATCTAAAATTTGGGAGTGTCTAAAATTTTAATCCTATTGGTCTTCAAATGTCCTCATAAGTCTGAAATTGTTTAAACTTGCAGACTCCCTGAAAGAAACAAACAAAGAAATAGCTGCCTCTAATGACAGGAAGAGAAAGAGAAAGTCGGAGGGAACGTAAGGGAAGGGAAGGGAAGGGAAGGGTTCAGGAAGGGAAAAAGAATGACACGGGGAAAAGAAAAAAAAAACAAGCAAAGAGAAAGAGGGAAACAGAGGAGAGGATGGGGTAGGTTTCTAAGCTTCCTTCAGAATCTGAAATTGAAAGTAACACAGAGAAATGAGTAGAAGAAATCCCACAAGAGGACACACAAGTAAATAAGGAAGTAAACAACATGTAAACAACTCAAAGCTGAGAACTGTTCCAGGGCAGGAACTTAATACTATCTACAGTTTGTTTGATTGGACCATCTGCACTATTGCCAATGTGTTTCTGATGACATTATTTCTTTATTCTGCAGTCTGTTAGTTTGGTGAACCTGGTTCATTACAATTGACTGTATCTCTCAGACTTATGAGCTGCCTGCTGAAACTGTAAAAGAAACCTGGAAGGAGAGTTCCACTGAGTACAGTAGCAGCTTAGAGCAGAGCAGGCCACCTGGATGTGGTCCCAATCTGGACATCCTTTCTAGAGATTGCTGGCCTTGGGTGGGCTAAGACTGCAAGGGTGCTTGAGCAGGGTGGCCCTGGATGATTTTTTCCTGGAGGTAGGGAGGATGGAGGAGTTGTTTAGGGGTAAGAGGGGGGATTGCCCAGGCCACAGCTCCTCAATCGGCCATCCGCTTACACGCCTCACCTCACCTAACTCGCTCAAGACCTGGAAAGAGTTTGTGTGTGTGTGTGTGTGCTTGTTTCACATGTGCATTTTCTACTTGAGACGCAAGCTGCTCAGGAGGACTTGTTGGTCCACGTGGGGTGGAATCCCAAGTCCTGGTGAAGGGGAGTCGGCCAGGGATACTGCCTCTTCATGACGTCTCTGACCTGGGAAGCCAGGTCATGGGCGCGTTCCAGTGCCTTCCAGGATTCTTGTGTGTGTGTGTGTGTGTGTGTGTGTATGTGTGTATGTGTGTGTGAGTAAATGCTCCGCCCTTCTGGCCTTACCTTCACTCCAACGCCCTTGTTGGTGTGGGTTTTTTTTCGGCCTAAGCCATTGTTGCCACTCGGGTCTATAGGCTTTTGTTGGAAGTATCACGTCTTTCTAGAAACACTCGAGTCGTTTGAGGTAAAGCTGCTACAAGGATAGGGGGATGCGCAGAGGAGGCGGTGGAAGGATGGAGGAAAGGAAGAAGAGTGGAAGAGAGGTGGAGAGTATCCATTAAGCCTGAGAAAGCAGAGAGAGAGTGCCTCCTCCACCATCCTGTCTTTTCTCAAGGGTCCGACAGAGAGTACCCACCAGAGAGAGAGAGAGAGAGAGAGAGAGAGAGAGAAGGGAGGAAGGAAGGGAGGGATGGTGGTGGTGGTGATGAGAAAAAGGGTGAGGAAGGAGAGAGTAGCAGAAGGCTGGAGAAGGGGATGTAGAAAAAGCTGGTGTGTGTGTGTGTGTGTGTGTGTGTGTGTGTGTGTGTGTGAGAGAGAGAGTGGAGGAGATGAAGAAAATGTGATGGCACCAGGGAGATGGAGAGGGAAAGAGGGAGAGATGGCAGGAAGGAGTTACGGAGGAAATGCACTCCATCTCTAAAGCCTTTTTCCGGAAGCCTCCTCTACCCAACACCCTACCCAGCCCCCCCTCACCCCCCTCTCACAACCCCCACCCCCTCTCTGGACATGCATGAGACAAACTTACAGAGAGGCTTTTAAAGTCCAGGTTTGAAAGTCTCCAATCTCCAATCTCCAAATATTTCTCCTCATCATGCCTGATCTCAGCACAGTTTCCCTTCTCCTCTGATCTACCCCTCCTTCACTCACTTCTTTCTATCCTTTTCTTCTTCTCTTCCTCTCCTCTTCTCTTCTTCTTTTCCATGCCTTGATACAGGCTGATATAAGCTGTCTTTATTTCTGAAGTTTTCAAGTTGGCTCTGCCTTCAGTGGCTTTTCTAGAAAAAGGCCATTTTATCCTTGTACTTGGGCAGGGCTTTATAACTGCTTTATAAATGCATAATAACAAGGTCTTTGGTGTTCCACAATTTCCAGCTTAAATGTTTGCTAGAAGTTGAATGTAAAACAGAATTTTTTTTCTGCTGAATTTCTGCTGAATTGTCCCGTTACAAATTGCATGTTATTGTTGTTTACACGACATTGCAAGTGTGTGTGTGTGTGTGGCAATACGGTATCTATAATGAGAATGTGGCAATATACTGTATAATAGTTTAAGTAAGTGTGTGTGTGCACGCTATATATGCTATAGACTATGCAGAGGAAAAGTATGTGTATAGTGACAGTCAGAGAATGGTTTGTGTGTCGACATAGAAGGCAGGTGTATGTGTGTGAGATATAATGCTGTGGAGAGACAGAGGCCAGCGGGTGTCCTCAGGTCAGCTGCCGCTGCAACATGTGTTCTTCCCAGCATGCTTGGGGCCTCCCCCTCCCCTCCCCTCCCCTCCCCCTCCCCTCCCCACCCCTCGCCAGCTCCTGCCAGCACTCTCTGTCACTCATCCTCTGAAGGTTACCCACCAGATGTGCCCAATCTCTCTTTCTCTTCCTCCGTCTCAAACAGTCTCTGATTCGCTTCTTCGCTCTTTTCTTCCCACAGCATCTTTTTTCACCCCTCTATCTGTCCCTCCCTTCATCTCTTCCTCCCTTTTTTTGTCTCCATCACTTCTCCATTTTTTCTCTGCTCTTTCATTGTTTATTTGTCTCTGTCTCCCCTGGTGACTTCTTTTCCCACTTTCCTCCCCCTTTCCTTGCTATCTTTCCTTGCTCTCTCTCTCTCTTTCCATCCCTCCATCCCTTTCCTCCCTCCTGCCCTGCTCTCTTGTTCTCTGGTAGCGTGACATTGTCATGGGCGCACCGGCGGGCGATTAAATGTCCAAGGGCAGCGGGTCAGCAGCCGCCTCTATTTCTGTCCCCTCTCTCCACTGGCCACCACTCCACCGGCTGTGTGCGGCTCGCCGGCCTGCCAGGACTAATAATCGCTTGCCGAGCGATGCGCCCATCATCATAGCTCTCCGATGGCACTGATGGCGTTCACACACAAAACACACATAAAACACATACACACACACAGTCTCCCCGTTCCCCTTGACCATGAGCGCCCCCCCTCCTCTCTCTCTTTCCAGAAGTTGCTGCTAAAAAACTCCCTACCCACAGTGCACCTCTGCGTGCCCTTGCCTCCATGTAGCATTATGTTATGTGTGAGTGGCAAGCTGTCGCTACTGAAGCGCGCGCGGGGGAGAGAGAGAGAGAGAGAGAGAGAGAGAGAGAGAGAGAGAGAGAGAGAGAGAGAGAGAGAGAGAGAGAGAGAGAGAGAGAGAGAGAATGAACGCTCATCATCCTTAGGTATCTGAAAGTACTGTACATAAGGACAACAGGCGGTTTTCTTAACAGGTTGTCCACTTACAGTAGGACACCATTGGAAATGCCCATGTGCTGTGATGTAATGACCTGTAGGATCAATCGCAATAATGATCTGTACTTTTATACTCAGCTCTCTAAGTGTACTTTGACAATCCTGAGGTCAAGGATGTGTAGCATGAAGGGGATATTGGGAAAGGAACTTTATGAATCCAAGTGAATGTTGAGGAATGTTTGATGAGGTGATCATCATGTCCTGAAATGGCTTCTCTGGGTGCCAGTGTGTGGTAGTACCGTAGAACAAGCTTAGTGCCCATGAAGGCTTATTGGTATTGTGGAGCTTTCAATTCACACATGCCCACTGAAAATGACAAAGCAACATAATCACATAGGCTTGTGATTAACAGAGTGAGGGGGCTGGGGGAGTGATGTAAGGGCAGCCA
>JAODXP020000006.1:19894302-19896802 GCA_027497455.2 Sardinella longiceps | reverse complement strand
TGTGCTGCTCTTAAGCCTCCTCCGTTAGCTTTTAGATTAGTGGGCAGGTCAAACACACACACACACACACACACACACACACCGCCCTGCTCTGCTCTGCTTTGACCAGTGCAGTTTAGTAGGTTTCTTTAGACGTGGGGGATAAACATAGGAGATGAGGGAGCACAATCTCGCCTGTGTGTGTGTGCGTAACCCCCCTCACACACAGACACACACACACCTTTAAGTCCTCGCCCAAGGAACTTAACATGATGTCCTGGGAGTTATTTAATGAGGAGATTACATGTGTCCAGATTGGGCCCTCGCCAGAACATCTTACAGTAATGCATCCCTGCTATTTCTGTCCTGCTTCCGCTGTCCGTTCCGCTCGTGACTGGACAGTCATTAGGTCTCAGAGTGGAGGCCACTGTACGGGACACTTCACACCTGTACAGAGGGGAACCTTTGGGAGAGTGTGTCTATTTACTACTAGCTCCGTCTCCATTTGGGACCGCTTCTCAATTACATGTACTGACGGAAACCTAATGCACGTCTCGCCCTCCGTGGAGTTAGTTGACCTTTGGCCTTTAGAGATATCCACACGCATAGGATTTAGCTGGAGATAAAAGTTGTTGTGTCTGTCCTCTGTGTCCTCCGTGTTGTGGCAGTGTCCCCTGCGTCCTCTAGCGTCTTCCAAGAATCTCTTCCTCAACTGAATCAAATAGTTCATATTGGGCATTGTCTAATATCAAAATAATACTTAAACCTTCAATTCTTTTTTCTTTTCTTTTTTTGTCGCTATGACATCCATCATTTTTCTTTACTTACTTATTTTACTCACTTATACCAGGTTTTGCTTACTGTACTAACACCTGGAGAAAATGCTTTATTAAAACACAATTTTGTTGAGCAGTGTATTGCTAAAATGTGCTGTCTCTAGGCCTAGGATCTCACCGGCTCTTACCTGTGGCAGGAAACTATTTGAAAGCGTTTGATGCATCTGGCTAGGTGGGAGGGGGGTGGGGGAGTAAAGTGAGTGTCCATACACAGGAATACAAAACAGATTTGGGAGCAACACCAGTGTGCAGACATTTATTCTAATTTTTCATCTGTACATTGATGTCCAGCACCTGTCAAGGTGGGATGTATGTATGATTGCTCGTTAGTTATCCAGAGAGTGACAGACGCACTATAGTGTCCCAGCAGAGAGCTGCTCCGCTCTCTCCATATCGAGTCCTTCCCGGAGATTTGCCTTTCCGCTCGGACACAGATCCAAAGACAGCAGATTTCTGCAGTAAAAGGATCTGTGTGTGTCTTCCCCGGGATTAGCAACATGTTGTGTGGATGTTGTTAAGCTGATCCAACATCTGTAAGGGACTCTGTAATTCAGATTCTCTCTCCAAACCCACTGGGTGTAGATTAGAGTTGGGCTTAAGAATATCAGCACCAGATGTGGAAGGCAGGCAGGCAGGCAGACGACCATCCCGCTTGTCCATTTCTCTGCCACAAATCTGCCAGCGAGAGCCAACCCTGCTCAGCCACTCACAACCGAAAAGATCAAGGCTCAGTATTAAACACTGAAGCAGAACCACCATTGGAGAATAAAGAAAAGACTGCAGACAGGAGCGCTGTGTGCAAAGACGAAGACTGATTGTGAAACTTGTGTGTTTTAAGCTAATGAGAGAGAGAGAGAGAGAGAGAGAGAGAGAGAGAGAGAGAGAGAGAGACTGTCAAAGGGAGATGCCCTGGTCCCAGACAGTTTTTCTGGCCCCTTGTCTTGACCTCCCTCTCATGTCTTTGGACTGCTGGAGGAGGAAGTAGCGTTGGAAGTACCGCTAATTGCCATTCAGAGCAGGCGTTGGCCCTTAGCATAACGTAGCCATAGTTTAGCGCAGAACTGCATAGCCTAGCGTAGCTCAGCAGCCTCTCCACGGCAGCAGACAAAGGCGAGGATTGTTTCGGTGCTGAAGCGGAGGTCTTCTTTGCATGACTTACCCATAAGCCCACCGCCCCACCACTCACTTGCTCAAAAAAAAAAAAAAAAAAAATCAACAACAAAAAACAAGACCACTGGCTTTGTCTTTTGTGAGGGCTTCGAGCATTGGCATGCTAATAGGCAAGTGTACGGCGCCGTTGAGCAGCCAAAACAAACATTTCTTTTGTGCCCATCACTGTGTTTCCCATTTCCAATTCAAGCATCTTCAGTAGAACGACCGGGACAATACACTGGCCAAGGGCTATAAAGCCGTACGCACAAGTAACACACTTACCACCTTGTAATGAGCGCAGCTCATTTTTGTTTTAAGTCTCATTTTTTTATCTCTTAATTTATTTCCCTTTTTATCTTTTTCCTTAACCTTTTTTTTTCTTTCTCTCCTTCTCCCTCTCTCTCTCTCTCTCTCCATTCTTTGTCGCTGTGTTCTGTGTCTTGCCTCTCTGGGCGAGCTGAACTTGTTCACCCTCTGCCTTCTTTAGCGTTTTGTGTTGTGTGTGTGTGTGTGTGTGTGTGTGTTTTTTTTTC
>JAODXP020000006.1:19876802-19886802 GCA_027497455.2 Sardinella longiceps | reverse complement strand
TAACATTAATACAGGCACCAACCCGGAAGCATGTGAGATGAATTAGCTCTAACATGACTAAGGTCGATGATGCAATGCATTTATAACGTTAGCCATGAGTTAGCAAGATAATTTAACAAGCTGCTCCATTGGTTAAACCTAAAGTATTTCTGGTTTGCAAAGAACATAAATTTACTGTATTTACTGTATTTACTGTATCGACACAGCTTGACACAACCCGCCCATAATACTACTGTTCATCCATATTCATGGTCTGGAGACGGTCTTCTGGGGAAGGTTCAGTCTGTTAACAAACAACCGACCAATCAGCGAGGCTGATTGGGCGAGCTGTCCAATTGTTTCAAACCAGAGCTGAGTGCCCTCCCCCCGCCCTATAATTGCTTCAGGTTAAAAAACCTCCAGACCATGAATACGGATGAACAGTAGTATTATGGGCGGACTATGTCAGGCTAAAGCTTTTGTGTGTAGATTTAATCAGAAAACAAGGCTTTAAGTGTAGAATATGAAGCTTTTGTGTGAAAAGTATAAAATACCAAACTAAGAAGCACAATGGGCTTTTTTAATTAGTCCATGTGTCAGATTAATGCCTTGTAATGCATTGTAAGAAAGTGTTTGGATGGATTAAGCAGAAGACTTTTGTGTTATTCCAGCATACTTAAGCATTAAAGGAAAATACCGGAGTAAGTTTAAACATAGCCCTGCTGCACTAGCCTTCTAACAGCAATACATTTCGAATGCAAAATACTTTACATTGAGTCAATGTAACCTCAGATCTTACTTTCGGTTTCCAAGAGTCAGGTCCCATTGATTGTGAGTGCCTGTTCGCTTCTGCATTCGCGTTGGGTCTGTGCTGTACCAAATTATTTTGTTCCACTCGCTAACTAGCGCATTTAGCAAGCTCTTTCAACAGGGCTATGCTTGAATTCACTCCGGTATTTTCCTTTAAGTACTCTATGATTTATCTCTTGATACTTTTTGTTATGCCTTTCATACTTACTCTTCACCCAGTATTTTACAGGCCATAATTTAAAGCGTTGCTTTTTTTTTTTTGCTATAAGTGTGTGTGTGTGTGTGTGTTCGGGCTCCATCATCATTTCCCACCAGTATGTTCTGACAGGACTGCAGAGTACTGGTCACTCTGACCCTTGTATCCATTTGGAATCTATTTGGAATCTATCCCACCCTCCCACTATCTCATACCCTCTGTCTCTTTCATCCTCCTCTCTCTCTCTCTCTCTCTCTCTCTCTCTCTCTTTCTACTCTGCTGCACTTTCTTCCTGTCTTTGTCAACCTTTCATTTTCCCTGTCTCTCTCAGTCTTTTTTTCTTTCTCTGACTTCCTCTGCTTCTATCATTTACCACCTATCATCTATCATCTTTCTCTCCAGCTCTTCCTCTATGTTCATCTCCCTCTCTCCCTCCGTCAATACCCCCATCTCTCTCTCCCTCCCTCTCTCTCTCTCTCTCTCTCTCTCTCTCTCTCTCTCTCTCTCTCTCTCTCTCTCTCGTCTGTGTATTGGAATAGGAAGTCATTAATGGGGAGGTCAGCTTGCCATTTCCGCTGTACTGCACTGGCCGGGGTTACAGTGACCCCGCTGGGTTTCATCAGTGCGGATGATGACAGCTCTGATAGAGCAGCGCGGCTGAGCCACGGTGGAAGCCTCCATTCTGACACCTGCACCATTCTCTTCACTATTCTGGGCTGTGCGGGGCTCGGAAAAAACTCTTCAAGTAGGAAGTTTCTCAAGCTGCAGTTGGTTGAGGAACAAGATATATATTTTTGAGGGAGAGGGTTTGGTGGATGTATTTTAATGTAATCATTTGACCCACAGTGAAAGGTTTATCATAACTCATTTTGGTGAGCTTATTGTGGAGGTTTTATGAGGATTTGTTTTCTTTCTGGTTGTTTCATATTTGTCAACTGGTGGTTGTAAAGACAAAAAATATGTAATATGAGCAGGTATACAGTTTCTCCCTCAACATGACTAAGATCACAGATCTAATCCACATGCTGTATCTCGTCCATGTGAATGTTGAGATTGACTATTCAACTAGGCAGTAATAGGTATGCCACCTACAGTGTACGTGGGCAGTGCACAGAGCATAGGGTTACATTGAAAGCAGACACGTACCGATGCACATGTGTTTGTGTGTGTGTTTGTGTGTGTGTGTGTGTGTGTGTGTGTCTCTCTCTCTCTGTGTCTCCCTCACCTTGCTGCGTTGGCAGCTGTTTACCAGTGAAGAATCTATTTCTTTGTTACTTGGCCGCTTTTAAACTGTGACTTAACACTCACGAGGACAGACGCACACACACACACACACAAACACGTATACATACACACCAGATATTCTCTCAAAAATGTGCACACACACTTGTATGGAGTCATACACAGTCAAGTAACTCACACATGTGCTGACAGACAGACAAACACACGCACACACACACACACACACACACACACACACACACACACACACACACACACACACACACACACCTCCTCCCACTCAGCCTCTCCAGCCCCAGCTTGTGCGATTGCAGCTGTCTGAAGCTCAGTAAATGATTAACATTAAAGGCTGTGTGTGCCCGGCTGTCTCGCCTGCTATGCCAGGAATGTGGCTGTTGCCCTGGCAGATGCCGCCATGTGTCCCGCTATTCGCACTCCGTCACAGCTCTCAGCAAGGCCATCTCCCCCCAAACCCCTCCCTCACACACACACACACACACACACACACACACACACACACACACTACCTCTCATCTCAGGGACAGTTTCAAGGCTTAATACCGTACATGACTTCAGCACACAAACTATTAATGGAGTTTCTAATGGAAGAAGAGACTTTTTGTTTAATACTTGTGCATGTTAGGGTTTTTTTTTTCAATTTGTGTCAGTATGCATGAGTATGGGTTTAGACCCATTTATATTCAGTTTATATACAGTGTGTGTGTGTGTGTGTGCGTGTGCGTGTGCGTGTGTGTGTATCTGTGTGTGTGTGTGTGTGTGTTTGTGTTTGTGAAATGCAGCGTATGAAAATCAGCCACAACTGCAACTACAAACATTGCAAATATGTTTTCTTGTGGGCTGTCAGTACAGTTTGTGTCCATGATGAGCAAAGTCTTGGTCTACCATGCCAAAACGTCTCTGTCAGTCTGGTGCTGCAGTGTATAGTATATGCACATAGGCTATGAGATGAAGTCTGCTCCCCCATGAATCATTCATGGTGTCGACACGTTGCAGGCAGTCATGTTTTACCCGGCGTAAGTTAGAGCTGGTGACAGCGCACGCTTGGATGAGCTTCACAACAGAAAGCGATACACTAGGCTGCCCTGTCAGACGCATATACCCTGTAGACCAGTCAGTGGAGAAAAGCTAGAATGTAAACTGTGGCAGGCAAAGGGAGTGGGGTTAGCTTGCTAGTATGAATAGCCAAATGGGATTGTTTTAAAACAACATGTGATAAAATAACCTTCCCTGGACCTGTGCAGGGAAAAAGAAAGATTTGAAATGGCATTAGCAATAACAAAACCTCTCTATCATTCCTCAGATTTTACTCTAATGGCAAATAGAGATGGAGGGAGAGGAGTAGAAAAAGGGGATAGAAGAAACTTTTGGAGAGAGAGAGTGAAAGAGAAAGAGAGAGAGAGGGAGAGAAAGAGTGAAAGAGAAAGAGAGAGAAAGAAAGAGAGAGAGAGATAGAGAGAGAGAGCGGTACGAACAGGGAGAGGAAATCAAGTGGTCGTAGCGTCTTGTCCTAATCATGTAAGTGACGGTTAGCATGGCTTTCAGAGGGGATAAATGTCGGCCATATGTTCGGCTGGCACCGTCCAAGTTTTCAAATTAGCTGCGCTCATCCCCCTCATTACCGCTGAGGCCCTGACAGGGGGGCCAAGCCAGCACCACCGCTGCTAAAGCTAGCGCTAATGCTAGCGGTAGCACTAAGCGCTAGCAGCGGCTAATGACCAAGAGCAGGCACAAGATGAAGAGCCCAGGCACCAGTCATAAATTACCACATAAGCCGGGCTGGCGTCGGGAGTGGGCACAGGAGCCGGAGAGCTGAAGCTGGCACTGACTCTGCCGCTCCGAATCCCTCTCTGGGCCCTGGAGACGGGCACACAGGCTGGCAGAGCCTGGCATAGACCATCCTGTCTCTTCAGCTCCACTTAAGGCAGCAGTGGGGGAGTACAGTAATAGATGGGCATGATGGAAGGAGAGATACAGAGATGGATTGATGGATGGATGGATGGATGGATGGATTGATGGATTGCATTTATGACATTTACATTCATTGCCATCTTTCTTCACAGTATAACAGTATAATGTCAAATTTGATCATAATAAAAAAATGTAATAAAAAACTATTCTTAATCACTTCTTAGCATCCCAACTAGCCACACTTTTGTGTGGGATAGAAACACAATGAGCTCTTTAAGCCCTTGTGACAGACCGCTGTCCTTTTATGTCAAAGCATGGCATAGCCTCAGTGTAGCATAGCATCACATAGCGTAGCGCTGGGCCAAAGTGGCTATCTTTTCATGGGAAAGGAAATGACATACGGAACATTGAATATACAGTCCAAATCAGATTAGTCCACCAAAGAGGATTTTAAGAGCAAGAAAAAAGGGACTATTTTTATTTAGCTTATCACTGGCCAGGCACGGAGATAAACAGCGGCAAGCAGAAGAGGTTTAGCGCTTTAGCGACGGGCCTCTACCACATGTTTGCAAGCTGCCCAGTGGCACCGTGCTTACAGATGCCGCATGGCTGTTTAATAAACTGGGAAGGCTATTTGGATTAGATACTCTTAAGCAGGGTCTCTCTGTTGAGCCTTTTATGTTTGCCTGTGTGTGTGTGTGTGTGTGTGTGTGTGTGTGTGTGTGTGTGTGTGTGTGTGTGTGTGTGTGTGTGTGTGAAATAAAGGGGATAAAGGGGTGTGTGTAAAGGAGAGAGATAAAGGGGTGTGTGTGTATCCTAAGTAGGAATGCATGTAAATATACATATGTAGTTTAACATTTATAGGATTGTGTGTGTGTGTGTGTGTTTGTGTGTGTGTGTGTTAGTTTAAGTATTTTTGTACTAATTCATTTGAGTCGCATGTTTGTGTGTGTATGTGTGTGACGCGCATGTGTTCCATGTCTATGTGTGTATGGTTGGTGTATGTATGTATATGTGTGTGTGTGTGTGTGTGTGTGTGTGTGTGTGTGTGTGTGTGTGTGCGCGTGTGTGATGGCGTGTGTCCTTTGTGCTATTTGACTCATGCTCAACCTGTTCTCCATCAGTCAGACTTGAACACGCCTGGCCGGCTGGATCACAGCAGCAGCGCTAGCAGCAGCCACACCAGCTGCAGCTCTGCAGTCGTGTCCCGATGCCACCAAACAGTCACTCACACACACACACACACACACACACACATTAATGTCGCATCCCGCTGTTGTCACACACATATCATGTGTCTGCCCTGCCGGCATATGCTCAGACAACAGCTGGATCCTGACCAGATGAGTTCCGTATCTGGGCCGAGGTCGACACACAGCTCCTCACCCCGACTAGTGTCCTATCCTAGTGATGCCGCTCATCTCTCATGTTATTGAGGTCATGCTGGTCTCAAGTTTGGGCATCTACACCTCATAAGCATCAACTGGAAGGACGATTTGGAAGTTGTTTATACCATGGCCATTGAGTCATCAATGGTCTCCAAACTAGTACGACTAGGGTGCATTCAAAGACTAGTAATACTACTACTAATAATGACCATAAAATCAGTGATCTCCAGACTATCTGTTAACACTGTGGACCTGCACTTAACATGGCTGTTGTAAACAATAGAACAACACCTGGGCAGATTGTAGATGTGTAGACTGAGTGATGTAGCCTCTCAGGGCCAGATTTGGTGTTTTTAGACCCACACTCTGGCCAAGTGATGGACACATGGACACGGCCGGGGTGTGTGGATGCTGTACAGCTACTGCTCCAGCTACCACAGTTCTCTTCCAGAGTCTGCTGTTTCTGTGCTGCTGCTGGTGTGTGTGTGTGTGTGTGTGTGTGTGTGTGTGTGTGTGTGTCTGTGGGGAGAGTGACACGTTGGGTGTGCACAGGTGTGTGATGAGTGGGGTTCACAGTTTTTTTGTAAGTGTGTGTGTGTGTGTGTGACTGGCTGTAAAGAGAGAGACCTTGAGGTGAGTCACACCTGTGCGCCTCTGCTAGGTGTGAAGCTCTGGCGCGGGTGTGATCCAGCCCCAGCAGCGTATGTGACCTGCCAGCATGTGTGTGTGTCATTGTGTGTGTGTGTGTGTGTGTGTGTGTGTGTGTGTGTGTGTCTTTGTGTGTCTGCCTGTATGCTACCTCTGTGCCTGTGTGTGTGTGTGTGCGTGTGTGCACATGTGTGCGTGATAACTGTCAGTGTGTGTGTGTGTGTGTGTGTGTGTGTGTGTGTGTGTGTGTGTGTGTGTGTGTGTTCCTATCAGCTTTTATGAGTAAGTGTTTTTGTGTGTACTGTATGTGTTTTCCTGTGCCTGTTTTTCAGTGTGTGATTTGATTATACGTAGCTTTTTAGATTGTGTTCGTGTATATCTATGTAAGTGAGTGTGTATGGTTCCCTGTGTGTGTATTATGTGAGTGTGTGTGTGTGTGTGTGTGTGTCTCCATCGATGTCTGCCACCCTTGCTGCCCCCCACCTCGTTGTACCGAGGTCACATGACCCACTTGCTCCCTGCCGCTGCTTGCTCACTCCACGCATCCATCATCGCCTCAGCACGCCCTCGCGTCACGCCCCGTCACCCCGACACTTCCTGCCCAGTGGCATGCTGGGAGCCCGCTGCTCTGCACCTCTGGAGTGCCGCCGATGGGCCGCCAGAGGTCAAAAGGTCGCTAAAGAGGTCAGAGCAGGGAAAAGGAGGAGAGGTTTGGATTCGTACCTGGGGAAGTGTGTGTGTGTGTGTGTGTGTGTGTGTGTGTGTGTGTGTGTGTTGGTTTTCACAGATCTGTCTAGACTTAGAGGCCCTGGGTGTAGAGAAGAGCTAAATACAATCAGTTAGAATAAATACAGGTCCTTGCATAGTTTGCACCTTTTAGTGTTGTGTTGTATTTGTATGCACAACACCTTTTATTGTTGTGTTGTATTTGTATGCACAACACCTTTAAGTTGAATTAAATCTTATTCAGTCTCACCTTTAATCTTTTTTGCTCGAGTTGGATTTGCATTTGTAAACAGCTTACTATATGTTCCCAACAGAGTCAGACTTTAACTAAACAAAACATGAAAATAGACGTCCATTCCAAAGCAAAGCAATAAAATGCTTGGCACAATAAGACACAATCTTGTATCTGTATTTGACATTTTTAAATATGTATTAATAATTAATGGTTCAGATTAAGATTGTACCTGAATAAAGGTGAAACTATATTTAAAAAATTATTTGAATTAATTGGATTGAACTTATATTTTTACGTAAATTCTACATGAGATGGACCACTGCCTCTTCACCCCTTTCATGTGCCCCAGCTGCAGGGGATTGTGGGTAATTCAACGTCAGAGCATCTGATTGGATGACATTTATTTGCTCATTTAATCTTTGGCCAACTATTTCCCCTGCTTAGGGAGGAGTCCACTTGATCTCATGTTTTTTCTAGTCAATTCCGCTGATAGATTATAATGAGACGACCTCTTGACCTCTGTGGCTTGGCTCGTGACCGTGACCTTCAGCGCTGTGGGGCGAGTTTGAAAAACGGTCATCGTCGGAAAGAGGGGAGGAGCGGGAGCAGGAGCAGGCTGTCGCCGTGGCGACTGCCAACGGTGGCGGAGTCTGCGGGCTGGCCCAGGCGTGGCGGCGGTAGTGGTGACAGATGTTCCGCCAAGCCGTGCTGCGCCCCAAATCTTGCTCCCTCATTTGTAGTGTTAAGCATTTTTTAAGGGAGGAGGAGGGGGAGCTGAGAGGGACATTCTGTCTTTTCATACCACTACCCCCCCCCCATACACCCCACACACACACACACACACACACACACACACACACACACAAACACACACTCAAGCTGGAAAACTCTTTTATGGACACACACACACACACACACACACACACACATGCACAAACATACACACACACATGCATGCACACTTACACAGACCCCATTTGTCTGTGTGTTTCCCCACAGCTGTGGGGAGATTGTAGAGTTCCTTTTATTAAGCAGATTCAACAGAAGGTGTGTGTGTTTGTGTGTGTGTGTAAAATATTTTTTGAAATGTGATGCCTGTATTTGTGTGTGTGTGTGTGTGTGTGTGTGTGTGTGTGTGTGTGTGTGTGTGTGTGTGTCTGTACACATGTGTATGCGCGCCCAGAATACTGTGAAGTGTGGGTGTGTGTGAGTGAAGTCCCTAGTGTAAAAGTGTATGGCGCTTCATTGAAGGACTCACACAAAGAGGTTATTATTGTGTCTGTGAAGAGTTGAAGCTTGGTGTGTGTGTGTGTGTGTGTGTGTGTGTGTGTGTGTGTGTGTGTGTGTGTGTGTGTGTGTGTGTGTGTGTGTTTGCACGTACGAGGGCTGTTGATTGGGTGATGAGGCACCACTGCTATTGGTGGCGATTGTTGACTTGCCATCTGCCAGCAAAAAAAAAAAAAAAAAAAGTGTGTGTGTGGCTGTATGTCTGTCTGTCTGTCTGTCCTGTCTCATGAATTTGTTGGAAAACCTATGGTGAGAAGTTGGAGAGAGAGAGAGAGAGAGAGAGACACAGAGAGAGAGAGGAGAAGGAGAGAGAAAGCGAGAGGAGGGGGTACTTTAACATGTGCAGATGTCGCGCAGCATAATGACTGAAACTTGAGACTCGGCGGCAGGCCGCTTGTGCTACTGCTGCCGCTGTTCCTGTCAAAAGTATGTGTGTGTGCGTGTATGTGTGTGCGTGTGTATGACTCAGTGGATGCATGCAGTTTTTTTTATTCATTTACACCTAGACAACACAACCTTTGAGTCTGTACATGACTGTGTGTGTGTGTGTGTGTGTGTGTGTGTGTGTGTGTGTGTGTGTGTGTGTGTGTGTGTGTGAGCATATATGCGAGTGTGTGACTGACATTGCGTACTGTGCTGTTTTCTTTGACATAGACAGATTTGACTTGCAGGCAGGATGGACACAGACAACAGGAGAAGCAGCTGGCCTCAGTCCAGTAGTTGGGCACCTCCTGAAACAACAGCACCTCCCCTACCCCCCAACACACACACACACACACACACACACACACACACACACACACACACACACACACACACGCACCCCAATAACCCCAACTTCACCCCAGCCTTTTGTCTCCCTTGGAGGATGCCCCACCTCTTTTTCTCTGTCTGTCTGTCTGTCTGTCTGTCTGTCTCTGTCTCTCTGTCTTTCTAAGTCTTTGTGTGTATATCTGTCTGCTTGTTATGTGTGTTGTAAGGTCATTTTGGGACATGCTGTGTGTGTGCGCTCGTGTGTGTGGGCTTGTGTGTGTGTGTGTGGGCTTGCCCCCGTGTGTATATGTGTGTGTGTGTGTGTGTGTGAGTGTGTTTGGAGGCGTGTTATTACCTAGATGATCACTTCCTCTGAGATCCTGAGTTTTTTGGCCTGGTGATGCTACATGATCTAAGGAAAGCTCCTGTGTGGACAGATAGTAAGGATGTGGTCTGATTTGCATTGGTTAGCACATTTACTGGTGGTCTATTGTGCTGTGTGTGTGTGTGTGTGTGTGTGTGTGTGTGTGTGTGTGTGTGTGTGTGTGTGTGTTATGCTGTGGCATAGCTAAGGGAGCTGGTGTCTTCTGCACCCACTTCTGTGTGTTTTTGCCAACTGCAATTAGGTGAGAGGTAGGAGTGATTCCATCTGTACTCTCAGAGCACCCTCTCCCTCTCTCACACGCTCTCTTCCATCTCTCAATTCTCTCTCTCTCTCTCTCTCTCTCTCTCTCTCTCTCTCTCTCTCTCTCTCTCTCTCTCTCTCTCTCCATCTCTCCATCTCTAGATCTCTGTCTCTGTGTGGGC
>JAODXP020000006.1:19869302-19871802 GCA_027497455.2 Sardinella longiceps | reverse complement strand
CTCATGCACTCTGCCCCCTCTGCCAGTCTTATCCTTTTCTTTGCCCTCAGTCCTCATCTTTCATTTCTCTCTGACTTACAATCTTCTATTACTCCCTCTCTCTGTCCCTCTCTCTCTCTCTCTCCTTCTCTCTCTCTGTTTCTCTCTCTCTCTTACACACACACACACACACACACATATACACACAGGCGCGCTGACACACACACCACACACACTCTCACACATGCGCGCGTAGTGGTGACAGACATTGCAGTGCCTGCTAACAGCATCATGTGTGCCAGCACCATCAGGAGGCCATCGCCATCTAGTGATGATTCTGAGTACTACACCACACCGCAGCGCAGCACAGCACAGCGCAGCGCCTCATCCAGCAGGAGCGTGTGTGTGTGTGTGTGTGTGTGTGTGCGTGGGAGAGAAGAAGAGAGGAAGACAGGAGAGGGAAGAGAGAGAAGGAGGAGAGAGGGCGAGAAAAAGAGCGAGAAGGGGAGAGGATGGAGAATGGAGGAGAGGAGAGAGACAGATTACATAAAGTCGTTTGTGTGAACCCTGAACGTACATAAGGGCCCTTCTCACCCCTCTCTCTCCCTCCTTTTTTCTCCTCTCTCTCTCTCTCTCTCTCCCTCACACCCTCACTCTCTCTCTCTCTCTCTCTCTCTCTCTCTCTCTCTCTCTCTCTCTCTCTCTCTCTCTCCCTCGCGGCCTCCCATCCTTCCCTTCCCCTGTGAAGTGTGTGTGTGTACTGTGTGTGTGTGTGTGTGTGTGTGTGTGTGTGTGTGTGTGTGTGTGTGTGTGTGTGCCTCCAGTGGCAGTAGTGTTAGAGTGAGGGATGAGCCGTCACACACAGAGCCAGAGACGGGCCCACACTGACATTTATAGACTGCAATTATGCAGCGACACCACATCCGCTTGGCATCCAGTGGAGGCAGCAGATCTGCATTTCTATGCTGTTCCCACTCACCATATAGGATGTTTCCCTTGTCGTTTGTGTGTGTGTGTGTGTGTGTGTTTGTGTGTGTGTGTGTGTGTGTGTGTGTGTGTGTGTGTGCATAAATCCTGTATGCTTATGCTGTGTATGTGCGTGCTTTCAGGGTATTCACTGTTGTTTGTATGTATTGTAGTAAAATGTGAGTTGATCTATAACTCAGTGGTTATGAGGTGACTCCTCGCAGAACATTTGTACATTAAAGCATGTAATTATGAAATGGCATCTATATGTATTGTTATTAAGTACATTTTGTGTTTGTGTGTGAGTGTGTGTTTGTGTGTGAGTGTGTGTGTTTGTGTGTAGACCCTCTGCTCAGTCCCCTCTGTTCCGTCATACTGCACCAGCTGGACTGTGTGTGTGTGTGTGTGTGTGTGTGTGTGTGTGTGTGTGTGTGTGTGTGTGTGTGTGTACACGTTTGTCTATGTGTGTGTGTGTGTGGGGTGGGTATATGGAGCACCAGGAGGGCCATGCTGCGTGCAGCTGGCGGCCCCAGCTCTGCGCTGGGCTCCAGGGACCGGCCGGTTCCCCCAGGGCGCTCCGCTCAATCTGCCCACTGCTGCTGGCCTCTGCCTGGGCCACCGCCGCCACGCACACCCCTCACAGGGTGGATGAACGCTCCTCAAGCATGGGGACGCCTGCTTGTGGATCTGTGTCTGTGTGTGTGTGTGTCTCTCTCTCTATTTGTGTGTGTGTGTGTGTGTGTGTGTGTGTGTGTGTGTGTGTGTGTGTGGTTAGTACATGTACAGTGCTATGCATATGAATAGTATTTTGTTGTATTTGTAGCTCTGTAAGACTTTACTTGTATGAGTTGCCTATAGGTTGAATTTATAGAATTTTATACATCTTTACATTAGTAAACGCTTGTACTGTACACTGGTGAGTTAGTAGTCATAGAGATTGAGAGGCATACATACGTACAACTTAGTCATCCATTATGAAATAAGTGGAAAGTGTTTCTGTGGAGTGTGTGTGTGTGTGTGTGTGTGTGTGTGTGTGTGTGTGTGTATGTGTATGTATTTGTGAGTTCTCACGTGCGTATGTGCTGGTTTACTCTGACTGCTGTTGTTTGCTTGTGGGCCGAAGTGTCTTATATCCCCTACAGAGAGGTTGATGTATAATGTGTGTGTGTGTGTGTGTGTATGTGTGTTTGTATGGGTGTGTTTGACGTCACTAAATCTGTCGTCGTGATGATGACTTCCAGCCACTGCAGTCCTTCGTCCCGTCTCCATTTTATTTCCGTGTTCATTTATTTTATTTAACGTCTATTATTTTTTTACGGCCCTGCATCATTTCACATGAATTTTATTTTATGTGTCCTCATTAACTTTGTGCTTTTGTGAGGTCTCATTTTTAATTGGAATGTTCTCCGCCATGTGTTCCTCTTGTGTTCCGACACTTCTGGAATGGAATGTGTGGGTTCTCAGCGGGGGTTCTAGAACAGACCGCGGCTTCTGAGGCGCACACGGCTCTCTGTCACAAGTGACCAACTGTCCCCTCCATTGTTTTGAAGTGCGG
>JAODXP020000006.1:19856802-19864302 GCA_027497455.2 Sardinella longiceps | reverse complement strand
AAATGGCAGGGTTTGTTGTTTATTTTTTTATTTATTTATTCCATCCCATCCTGTTCAACCTCTCCCAGTAACTGTGCACAACTGATCACCCCCCCCCACACACACACACACACACAGACACACACCACACTGCCCCACACACACACAGACACACACACACGCGCACTTTCTCAAACGCACACGCACGTCTTCAGCTGTTCTCTCATCCTCATCTCCTGTATTTCAGCACACACACACACACACACACACACACACACACACACACACACACACACACACACATCCGATGCGAGAGGAGGCGAGCGTAAAGTCTTCAGAGATCTGGGGAGTGGCAGCGATGTTTGGCGAAAGGACTAGGAGATAAATAGAGAGAGATCGAGAGTGAGAGTGAGAAAGCTGGAGAGAGAGAGAGAGAGAGAGAGAGAGAGAGAGCGTGTGTGCGAGGAGGACTTTTTATTTTTTCAGCAGGAGCACGTCTGTCTAGATGCTGGCCTGCCCAATTCCCATCCTGTAGCTGTCAGTCTGTCGCAAAGCGCAGACAAATGAACAATTAATCTGGGGGCGTAATTGAATGGCACGCGGCGTGATGGTTTCACCGTGAAATTGGAGCGCTTTAGCGCCGGACTGATTCGTTGGGCGGGAGTGCCGATCTGGGTTCCACTGATGCTGATTGGAGAGCCTGTGCGTGTGTGTGTGTGTGAGTGTGTGTGTGTGTGTGTGTGTGTGAGAGAGAGAGAGAGAGAGAGAGGAGGTGCGTAGGTAATATCAACAGACTGATGGATAACACACCATACAATCTCACTTTCATGCATGGACTCACAATTTCACCGATTGCATGCACAAATAATTGCATAAATTCTGCAAGTAACAGCGTAAAGCTTGTATTTCAAAACTATAACTGTTGTTGTCAGTGGGTATGGTGTGCTTTATGGAATTCTTGACTTACCGATCATTCACCCACAAATTACCCACTTGGTTACTGTCTCTCACTTTTGGCCATGTTGGATAGCAAAATCATACAGAAATGAAATAAATGATGAACACCCAGCTTTACCGTGAATTACATTGTCATATATGGGTAATAACTATGTAATGACATGCCCACAAATAAACAGAGAGAGAGAGAGAGAGAGAGAGAGAGAGAGAGAGAGAGAGAGAGAGAAGCTAGACTAGATTTTACTCATTAAGAGTATGTTCATTTATATAAAGTGTGTAATAAAAAAAATTCTCAATGATAAATGTGTTAAATTTCATGGTGGAATAATCATGTGTAGGGTGAGATATTGCTTGTAGCTTGAAGTGTCTCATCTCATTATGACTGAACTCTTTAACTGTTGTTGTTTTTTCACACCAATACTGTATCTATTCATTCCTGTCTTTTAGTGCTTTAATACTTTAAATACTACTAACTGAAACTTTTGAAAAGTGAGGTCTGGTTGTGTCTCTCTTTCTGGCACTTTCTTCCTCTTATTTCAAAGCCCACACACTTCCACACACATCTGATTGCTTTCCTCGTTTCTCTGTACTGCGACTCGTGGTTGCCTTGCTCTCTCTGTCGCTCTTTGAACCGCTCTCCTCCTCACTTCTGCCTCGCTTGCTCTCTTCATCTGTCTGTTTCTTGCTTTCCTTTTTCTTGTGTCCCTCTTCCCCCTTTCCTCCTCCTCCTCCTCCTCCTCCCATGCCTTTCTCTATCTCTCCCTTTCTCTCTCTCTCTCTCACCTTCTCCGTTTCACTCCATGTCCCTCCCACCCTCTCTCTCTCTCTCTCTCTCTCTCTCTCTCTCTCTCTCCCTCCCTCTGTCATTTCTTCCGTTGAATGTCGGGATGCTCCTCTCTTCAGTGGCTCGTTCGCCCGTGCCCACCCCTCCCTCCCGCCCGCGGTTGCTCAGCCTCACAGAGGCGTATCAGCGAAAGACCTCCGTCTCCTCAAATTAACACCAGCAGGTGTTTTTCTCTGATGTGTTAATTAAGAAAAGCTGGTGTCATTATGCTTTAAGTGGATGTTACAAATAGAACATGTTGTGTGTTTGCTCGCCGACGATGATGGGGAGTGGGGAGGGAGGGGGGTGGAGGGAATGATCAGAGCTGTCACCGCGGCTACGGCGGTTAATTACGCCGGAGTTTGGAACAGGAAGCAGCGTGCCGGAGTCTTCTCCGAGTTACTCGATCCGCACGCACCCAGGCCAGGTTGCCGGTTTCAATAAAAATCATTTACAAAAAAGATAAATATATGAAAATCAAGAAGAATTTGAGAAAGATTTGGATCAGGTAGACGCTTGAGTGTGGGTGTGAAATGACAAGTGCATCAGCTTCAGCTCCAACGTCTGTGAACTGGTTTTAGTGCCTCAGGTGTAACTGATCTGCAAACACACTGTCTGTCTCAGGCACACACTAGGTGGGTTTCCATCCTACTTTTAACTTATGCAAATAACAAATCCAACACCTGCAAATTTATATCTGCCCCCTAATGTCAATATAAACCTAATGCGCTTGAGAGGGGTGGATTAAAAAAAAGGAAATGAGACATAATGCAATTCAAGTTGGAAACTCACATTTCACTTTTAAAGATGTTGTCCTTACGGCTTTATGTTATGATTCAAAATCATTTTAGAAGCTACATCTGCTGCATTTCTCACATCTATTATCCAGTCAGTAAATATGCACTTTAAAAAAACAATAATAATCTCAATTCAAATTCTAAATGTATTGGCCTCTCATTTCAGAACTCATTTAATTGAATGGAAATGAATGTATTAGTCATCTTGTGACATCTGTCATAACAACGACGCCTCAATCATTGTCAAATTGAGTTCCTGGAGACAGCAGTCATACTGTAAACATTCACTAGCACTGGCATCACATTCATGGCAGAATAAGTATCACAACATTGTTATGTGACATTATGATATCATGAGAGTGGCATCAGTTTTATATGAACCCCTTGAAACATTATTACCATTCTTAAGAACTTTTATAACAAATTACGTCTGTACTTTTTACGACTTTATGAAAGCAGCTTGTAAGACGTTGCACAAAGTAACTAAGTGCACCAAGGCCTTTTACTAATGAAATATTACACACTAATGCTCAAGAGATACTAATACTACCTGCATTAGTCAGTTTTCATTAAACATTAGGTAACATTTAAGCTTGTAAATTCTGCCGACAGCTGTGCAGTATGCACTTCTTACAGTAGTTTTAGCAGTTAATCAGGATATTGTCTCAAATGTGCCTGAGATACTGTACTGCTATCCAGCATTATTAGGTGTCATTCCCTTAACGCTCTAATTAAGGTAATTAATTTAGTGATCATTTCTGTTATTCTGCACACACACACACACACACACATGTGCGTGTGTGTGTGTGTGTGTGTGTTTGTGCGGGTGAGAGACAGCAGTCATTCTGGTGATGTTGACACCCTTGTAATCCAGCAGGCGGGGGTGCGATGGCGCAGTCTGTTGCACCAGAAGTTTTCAGTGGTAATACTGCTGACCAGCTGCTTAGCAGATGTTGTTGTTTGTCACGGGCACATGCGGAAGGCAGGGTAAATGCAGGAGTGTGTGTGTGTGTGTGTGTGTGTGTGTGTGTGTGTGTGTGTGTGTGTGTGTGTGTGTGTGTGTGTATGTGAGTAGTGTGTGTGTGTGTGTGTGGGAGAGAGAGTTTGAGAGAGAGGTGGGAGGGAGGGGGTGAAGTTGGGCGACTGGGATGGGGTAAAGTTGGCTACCATGACCTTTGATCCCTTACACAGTGTCACACACACTCACACACACTCACACTCACACACACACACTCACACACACACACACACACACACACACACACACACACACACACACACACACACACACACTGGCAGTGGCAGGCTCGCCTGACCCTTTGTCAGTGGCCGGCTGGTGTTTTTAACGCCACTCGCAGCTGTTGAGCTGTCGTTGCCATGGTAAACGCCACAGATGACAGTGGCGTTGCCGAGGTCGAAATCTGGCTGCGGTCGTGAGTGAGAGCGGTAAACATGTTTGTTTTTTTGCGCCGTGTCACATGCAGCTACACGGTAATCCACACGTCCATGCTCCCGGTGCTATCAAGGCTAGGCACACACCAGCTGGGAATCCGTCAGACAGTTTGCATCTTTAAAAACTTTATGAGCAGGGAGAAGAACTCCAAACTTTATGTGCTTTTGTGTGTATGAGTGTGTGTATGAGTGTACAGTATGTATAAGTGTGTGTGAGACTGTGTGTGTGTGTGTGTGTGTGTGTGTGTGTGTGTGTGTGTGTGTGTGTGTGAGTGTGTGTGTGTGTGTGTGTGTAGACAGAGAGAGTAGTCATGGAACAGCTTTCTCTATTCACAAACAGCACTGTGAGCTCCTCACCAGACAGGGAAAGCCTGGTTGCCTGTCATTGAACACAATACACTCATGTAGAATGGTGCCCTCTCTCTCTCTCTGCTGTGCCCCATGCTTGCTGTTGGCTTCTTAAAACCTCTTCTCTGACACCCCCCTTACACCCCCCCCCTCATCCCCCCTCCACACAGAATGATGCTGCTGTGTGTCATAGCCCATAGTTCCCTTTGGCGTCTCCACTGACTCACTCTCTGTTTCTCTGTCCCCGGGGGCCTCTCCCTTCTCTCTGCCCATAGGTGAGTACATAAAGAACTGGAGGCCGCGATACTTCCTGCTGAAGACGGACGGCTCTTTCATCGGGTACAAGGAGAAGCCTCAGGATGCCGATCTACCCTACCCACTCAACAACTTCTCTGTTGCAAGTAAGGGGTGTCCATAACACACACACACACACACACACACACACACACACACACACACACACACACACACACACACACACACACATATGTGCGTCTACAGAAACATTCCACAGAAAAAAATGTTCAGTTGAAGTTGTGGCACAGTTATATATGAGTATGTCTGATTATTTCCATTGGTTTGCCATGTTTTGCTTATTAGGAGTGAAATATGTATCAAATATAAAAAACAAAAAACCTTTTATTATAATTATCAATTGAAGTATTATGTAAGGTGTCATTTTCCTCCACAACAGGCTGTTGACGCATTTGCTAATTGTAAGTCTTGGTGAATGTGGCTTACACTGAGAAGCCAATAAGTCTAATTACGCTAGAAACAGCTAACGGATCGGTGTATTCATTCAGTGTACTGCGTTCCTCTTTAATTACTATTGTATATAGTATAGTCAATGTGATCTCATTCTAGTTCTCTCTCAATCTCTTTCTCTCTGTTTCTTTCTCTCACTCTATCATCTCTTTCTCTCTCACACACTCTCTCTCGGTCTCTCTATCTCTATGCGCATCTCTCTCTCCTTCACGCCCTTTGGTCGGTTTACACATGCTTTAACCATCCAGATATCAACCTTGACTGCAATGGGTCTGGTTTGGATGCGGCCTAGATCCAATAGCAGAATGTAACCAAGCAAACTGTTTTAATGGGCATAAAAAGGGAAATAAATCAATGAATGAATAAATAAATAATACCAATAAATGATGAGAATAATGAGAGTGGAAGCATGCAATTAGAAAAGATTTAAATTCTTAACATGCAGTTCAACCGTGAAGAACCGCTGTTTAATTGAATTGTAAAATATTTCACCCGATTGTGATGACACTGCAGCCAGCTGGTTCTAAGAGCAGAACTGGCCCGGGCTCGGACCGGTTCCTGTTCTGCTTCCCGGCGGTCACACATTTACTTGCCTGTCAGCCTTTGTGTCCACAGCTGCCATGGTAACAGAGCGCTAAAGTAAGCCGCTAAAACTGCTAAGTTGATAAGGATGTTTGACACCCTGACACAGACTCTGCCACCCACTGTATACTATGCAGCAGTATTTACACTGACTCTACAGAGAGAGAGAGAGGAGAGAGAGAGAGAGAGAAAGAGAGAGAGAGAGAGAGAGAGAGAGAGAGAGAGAGAGAGAGAGAGGGTGTCGCTGGGCCAACACATCTGTGCTAGTGATTGGGGGATCTGAGGGTGACCCCCACAGCGGGGCTTATAGCACACAGACCATCATCCAGTGTTTGTGTTTGTGTTGTGTTTGTATACAGGCATGTGTTTCTAGACATTTGTTTGCCTCTTTTGGTAAGGGTGTGTTTGTATGTGTGTGACATATCTGTGATAAAGTATTGCCTGTAGTATTGGGAAAGAGTAAAATGAAAGGACTTATCTTCCAACAGTATGTGAGAGAAAATTGTCCCACTACATATATTGGCACATGTCAGAATAATATAAAAATATATTAAACGGTTACTTTGTTACTGCCTCATGGGTGCAGATGAAAAATAAGTTAACTCAGAAATATAACTTTTATTGTCAAGTCATCAGACCACTGATCACTTGTGGAATTATATGACAGATTGTTTGTCAGGACCACAAAAACCATTAGAGTTCATCAATTAAACTGCTAAATATAAGAAACATTGGACCTCTTGATGGTAGAAAAGCACATTCATATTCAAAAAGTACATTCTGCAGCATTTTGCAAAGCTGTGTAACAAGTTTACATTCTGTCCTTTGTCATTCAGATACCCACTTAAAGTTGTGCTAGTGTTCTGCTTAACCCTTAGAAAACACTGATCTAGGATCTGAGACTATGAGGTTGTAGGCCTACTGCATATTCCACAGTTGACACAATCCCAAAGTTTCCTACATATAAATGTATGTAATATATTCTACAGAACTTGCACACTGTGAATCACACTTACCACTACACTACTCACTTCTTTCACACCACCAAACTACTTACTGTACACACTAGCGACATGCAACCCACTCCGCTACTTCATCCTACTACAATGCTTTAAAAGCTCCACACACACGCTGGTGCAAGCAAAGCAGCATTTGGGTGTATGTATCCAAATAAAGCAGGCCGTGCTTCCACAGCCCCATGCTGTGTTGTGTTCCCTGGCAGCAGACAGCCTGAGCAGTCGACTGCGTCTGTAGCCTGAGGAGTAGATGGCGAGATAGATAAAGGGATTGATCGATGGATAAATGGCTAAGGTAGGAGGATGAGAGGAGAGGAGTTGGCTGGATGGACGGATGGATGGATGGACGGATGGGTGGATGGAGGGAGGGAGAGAGGGAGAGAGGGAGGAATATCCAGCCTTCTGCAGCGCCACTCGGACACATGGCACGGAGCGCCAGTCCCCCCATCTCTCCCTCTGCTGTTCTGTTATCTGTCAGACGGCTGGGCCAGGTTTTAATCTAAAGGCTGAAGGAGAGCGAGGGGGGGGGGGGTAGAAATGGATGAGATGGATGGAGAGAGGGAGGTAGAGATCGAATGAGAGAGAGAGAAAGGGAGAGAGATGGTGAGTGAGAGAGAGATTAAGAAAAAAGTGTGCATGTGGTGTGTGTGTGTGTGTGTGTGTGTGTGTGTGTGTGTGTGTGTGTGTGTGTGTGTGTGTGTGTGTGTGTGTGTGTGTGTGTGTGTGTGTGTGTCGGAGAGGGGAGTCGTAGTGGTGGCAGTGGTGGTGGCAGTGGCCATAC
>JAODXP020000006.1:19844302-19846802 GCA_027497455.2 Sardinella longiceps | reverse complement strand
ACACACACACACACACACACACACACACACACACACTGTCACCATTGTGCTTGCCTGAGTGGCCTCTATTTGTTTGTTTATTGTTTCACAGGCCTGTTTGGGCAGGTTTGTGGTGACGTGATTCCCACTTTTCATTTTTAACACATGTAAATGTCTTTATTAAACTGGCAAAATTAAACAAACAAACAAAACAGAACAAAACAGACCTCACAACACAAAACTCACAGATATTGTCCAGTTGTGGCCCAGAGTCCTCCCAGATGCGGCCCAGATGTCTTTGTCACTCGGTGCTGTGACCAGACATTCAAGTGTCGGTCAGAAGAAAAGAATCACTCACCTTCACCGTTAATATTGACTTTTATCAGTCTCTCTCTCTCATACACACAGTGTTTCAGTCAAATGGTGTGTGTGTGTGTGTGTGTGTGTGTGTGTGTGTGTGTGTGTGTGTGTTGAGGAGAGAAGCATTGTAATTTACAATCAACGGCTGAAGATTAAGCAGCTCATGTTTCCCGAGATTCCTTCATCAGTATTTTTGTTTAATAGGCTGTGGAGTGTGTGTGTTTGTGTGTGTTTGTGTGTGTTTGTGTGTGTGTGTGTGTGTGTGTGTGTGTGTGTGTGTGTGTGTGTGTGTGTGTGAGTGAGGGGGCTGTTCTCATCTCAGCTTCATTCACAGTGTGTAAAGAGTCACCTGCGCCTCCCCTCTCTTGAGCCAGTCCTGCCTGCCTCCCCAAAACACCCTGACACCTTTCCTCTTGTCTGCCAGCCCGTCTGTCTCAGTCTCTGGCCCCTCAAATCACTCAGCACCCCTTTACACACACACGTACACACGTATGCACGCACACACACACACACACACACACACATACGCACGCACACAGAGACCACATTCACAGCTGCCAGCATATTGATGAAGAAACACCTGTCCTCCCATACACACATGATACCACCCCCACCCCCACCCCCCCGCCACACACACACACACACACACACACACACACACACACACACACACACACACACACACACACACACACACACACATTCAATGCACCATCACACAAACGTCTTCTCTCGTGCTCCATCACACTTTCTCATGCAGAAATGTTTTCTATCTCTAAGACACACACGCACAGATACACACACACACACACACAAATTTCGTATGCTCATTGGGAGGCCCGTTAGCATTCCCTAGGCGATTTAGAGGTGCTGCTCCTGTAAGCGTTAATGGGGAGCGTGCTGGCATGAGCACGGGTGTGTGTGTGTGTGTGTGTGTGTGTGTGTGTGGTGCTCAGGGGGGATGGGTGAGGGTGTGGGGGGGCAGGTTAATTTGGGCACCAGCATCTGAAGCTGACACGAGGGACCAGCAGCTCACAGAAGAACCTCTGACACCTGATGGAGGGAGGGGCAGAGAGAGAGAGAGAGAGAGAGAGAGAGAGAGAGAGAGAGAGAGAGAGAGAGAGAGAGAGAGAGAGAGAGAGAGAGAGAGAGGAAAGGGAGGGAGAGGAACAGAGGGGGAAAAGAGAGAGATGAGAGGAAAAGAAGAGAAAGAGATATCTAGAGAAAAGTAGACTCTGTCATGTGGATAAATAAAGACACTGAGATATAGAAAGAGAGAAAAGACTAAGAGAAAGATGTGCAGTCAAGAGAGATATTTTGAAGTGTGTGTGTATATGTGCGTGTGAGCAAGTGAGAGAAGGAAGGAGAGAGAGAGAGAGAGAGAGAGAGAGAGAGAGAGAGAGAGAGAGAGAGAGAGAGAGAGGGGAAAGAACTGAAAGAAAAGAGGGATGAGCGAGTAAGGGAGGCAGGGGAAATACTCCTCACCTTTCTGCACTTTCCAGAGAGGAAAAGAAAGAGTGAATGGCGAGGGAGCTGAGAAGAAAAAAAGGAGAGGAAGAAAGAAAGGAAGGAGGGATGAATTGATAGAGAGGGAGAGAGAGAAGAGAGAGGTTGGTAAAGGGGGAGGGCAGAGAGGGCTTCAGATGTGCTGTTAGCCTGTGAGCTCTCCATGGTCCCACCAAAGCCCTGTCTGTCTCCCTATCTGCCTTTAACCAGATTGGGGTATTGATTAAACCGTTGATTTACTCAGGCCTCTCACCGGAATATGTGTGTGTGTGTGTGTGTGTGTGTGTGTGTGTGTGTGTGTGTGTGTGTTTGTGAGTGTGTGTGTGTGTGTCTCTGTGTGTGTGTGTGTGACAGAGTCTATGTGTCTATGTGTCTGTCTGTGTGTGTGTCAGAGAGAAAGTGTGTGTCTGTGTGTGTGTGTGTGTGTGTGTGTGTGTGTCTGAGTGTGTGTAAGATGATGTGCCAGCTGCCGTCTGCATTCCGGCGGCCCAGGCTATCCTCAGAGGCCCCACCACACACACACACACACACACACACACACACACACACACACACACCCCTCCCCAGCAGCTCCAGAACCATCTATCAACCCAATATGGCTAAGGGAGGCCACGTTTGTGTTGTGTTAATTTCCTTCAATAAATCAGTAATTATT
>JAODXP020000006.1:19824302-19839302 GCA_027497455.2 Sardinella longiceps | reverse complement strand
TCCCCGCCTGTGTCCGAGCTGCTCACCGTGCTTCCACTGTATACACGCACAGACACACACACACACACACACACACACACACACACACACACACACACACACACTTGTCTATACACATAGGCACAGGCACACATGCATATGCACCCTCTCTCTATCCCTGAAGTCAGAAACACTATGCATTCACAAACACATAAAAAACTGCATATGTTAATAATAAAGAACTACAGTACATGGACTTTTACACACACACACACACACACACACACACACACACACACACACACACACACACACACACACACACACACACAATTCCGATACTCTCACACAACACACTCACATGAACAAGCTGATGCACAAACAGCATGTGAAGCGTATAGACATAGCAATGTGCTGTCCATGTGTAATTTAAAGAGTTTACACATGCAGACTCTCCCACACATCCCCTCCTGTGCACATCCACAGTAAATACACTCCAACACTCCATACAAACTCACATTTCTTCACACACACACACACACACACACACACACACACACACACACACTCACACACATACATATACACATACACACACACACACACACACACACACACACACACACACACACACACACACACGTTTGGTGCCAAACAGGCTGCTGCTGCTGCTATATTGAGTGTGAATGTATGGCACACACGGTGCAGGTTGTGTGTGTGATGGCACATAGTGCTTAAATAGCTGCAGGTGATGACTTGCGCAGCTCTCTGACTTGTTTAGTTTAGCGGTGACGGAGGAGCTCGCGGTCCATCTGGCCTACGCTCGTCTCCTGGTGCTTGTGTGGTGTTTTTAAACAGCATTTGGTTTGTGTGCTGGCGAAGCCAGTTGCAGCCCCTCCAGCGCCACACGCACACACACACACACACACACACACACACACACACACACTAAAAAAAAAGCAATCAATACATCGTGGGAGTTTTCTCTCCAAACAGCACCACACTCTGTCCAACACTGTGGCAGGACGCATGTGTGTGTGTGTGTGTGGTTGTCCATGTGTGTCTGTGTATGTGTGTGTGTGTGTACATGCAAGTGTATGTTTGTGAGAATGTTTCCAAAGTTTGTGAGTTATTTCATCCATTGCTTACCCAGAAATTTGGGGAGGGTCTGAAATTGGACAGTCTCCCGTGCAGAATTAGTTGCAGTGAGTTTGGTTGGGAATTTGGTGCTTTTGCCCAGACTGATATGGTCATTAGAGGGAAAACAACAGAAAGAATCCCAATGTGTGTCTGAGTGAGTGTGTGTGTGTGTGTTTTCATAGTTTAGATTTTGTTTGTTTAAATAGATTGATTGATAGATGGAGTCATAAATTGATGGATAAATACATAGATACTTTATTCATCCCATAGGAGGTTTAATCTGTGCATTAGAGTATTGGCATTTTTGCTTTTTTTTTGCAATTTTGTCAGTTTCCAGTTTGTTCTTTGTGTGCAGGTGTACAGTATGTGTTTGCAAGTTATTGTAGCTAATGTATTTGTATACTGTATATTATGTCTGTGTGGTGTTGTGTGTGTGTGTGTTTGTGTGTGCGTGTGTGTGCATATTTATTTGTTGTAATGTGTTTCTGTGCCCATCCACCCCAGGTCTTTGTGTGGTGTTTAGATCAGAGTTGGTGCGTTGTAGTTCTCTGCAAGGTGGGGAGCATATGCTTACTACTGGCCCCCAGCCAGCTCTGCCTGTCATTAAATAGACATACCAATTAGGAGCACTTTCTCTCACAGAGGCATCGAGAGTGTTTGTGTGTGTGTGTATGTGTGTGTGTGTTCCTGTACCTGTGCTTTGAAACCGCAACAGTGGTGATGCATCTGCCAAGCGTCCCTTATCTCACGTCCGCTTGACCCCTGATGACCCAGCACACCTTGTTCGTCGTCCTGTTTTCCAGAAACTTCTCCGGTTCATGGTGGCTGACAGCCCAGAGAGACATCTGACTTGGCGTAGTCGGCAGGATTGCCTCTTTTTGCCTTAGTGCTGTCGCCAGCCGCCAGTGTTTTCGTTTTTTTGACATGTTCGATAGCGGCTGGTTTGGGATCAAAGGTCCTGTGCTTATGAGTGTGAAGGTGCTATTAAAAAAAAGAAAAATGGTTCCCAGTGAATCTGGCATTGTTGGAAAGGAGAGACTAGCAAAAACGTTCAGTACAGTTTCCTTCCCCATTAGAAAGACCTGCAGTGCTGATTCTTCTCTCCCTCTGCAAAGGTGGCAAAACAGCTGCACAAGATGCTTGCTGCTCTATTGATGTCTCACATTAAAGGCGCTGAAACAGCTGGGTAGGCTAATGAATGATCCTCGCACATTAAAGGTGGAAGACAACACATCTGGATAGGTTACTGTGTTGAAGTCTCAGATTGAGGGTGCAAAATACAGCTACTGTACAAGCTATTTCTCCAGAGCTCCCGACCCCCCGTCAAGACACTGGTGTTACAAACACAACGATCGATGCTGAGAGAAGAAGCTGAACACTCCTGTTAAACAAATTAGTATAAATACTGTGAACAATGTTTGTTTATGTGTAGCTGGGGTCTACCGACATACAGTACCTCCCATAAGATATGACTAATGAGTAATGTAGTGTTTGTGTGTGTGTGTGTGTGTGTGTGTGTGTGTGTGTGTGTGTGTGCATGCTGCTGACAGATGGGGTCAGCAAGTGATTATGTATATAATAATGTGTGTTTGTGTGTGTGTGTGTGTGTGTGTGTGTGTGTGTGTGTTTGTATGTGTGACAGGTGGGGTCAGCATGTGATCGTGTATACAATAATGTGTGTGTGTGTGTGTGTGTCCAGGTGCTGGAGGATAATGACTATGGGCGTGCGGTGGACTGGTGGGGTCTGGGCGTGGTGATGTACGAGATGATGTGCGGCCGGCTGCCCTTCTACAACCAGGACCACGAGAAGCTCTTTGAGCTCATCCTGATGGAGGACATCAAGTTCCCGCGCACCCTCTCCTCCGACGCCAAGTCCCTGCTCTCTGGACTGCTCATCAAAGACCCAAACAAGCGGTAGGAGCAAACACTGACACACTGACACGCGTTAGTGCTACAAGTACACACTCACACTAACACAGAGGTACAACAGGCGGTAAGAGTACACACTGACCCTCTAGCTGGTCAGTGCTAGTTTTTAGAGCTATGCTTTTAATACTATAGGTGTGTTGGAGTGAACTTCTGAAACAGGCTATAATGAGCTCTGCTCCTCAACTGTACAACTCACTTTGTGCAGCACACACATACATCACACCAGATACACACACACACACACACACACACACACACACACACACACACACACACACACACACACTGTGTAATAACCCTTTTTATTACACACAAGATGGTCTTTTTCAAAGACCATTTGCACATTACAGCACTAAAAACACACAAAGGCACACACACACACACACACACACACACACACACACACACACACACACACACACACACTCTCCCCCTCCTTTCTGAGTTTGTCTGTGTTTTACCCTGATTGAACAAACTTAAGGATCGTCTTCCCATCCCAAGCCTCCTCTACTGGAACAGGTGTTACTAAACAAAGATGCCCAAACTCTCTGGCTGTTAATTGTTTTGTTTTTGTTTGTTTTTTTTTCACCCTTTTTTATGTTTCCTTCTGTTTTGTGCCTTTACCCTTCCCTTTAGATTTTTTTTTTCATTTCTAATTCATATATTTATTTATGAAGACATTTGTGTGTCTGTGTTTTTTAGACTTGGAGGCGGTCCAGACGACGCGAAAGAAATCATGCGGCACAGTTTCTTTACAGGAATCGACTGGCAAGACGTCTATGACAAGAAGGTGAGTCTTTCATGTTGCAGCTGTGTGCCAATGACAGCTACAGAACACAAGCAAGTACAGTACTTTTCTTTCAGTGAAAATCTCTAAATGAGGTGGTTTGCAAGTGGCTCTTGGCTTCTTTCAAATAATGTAAAGAAAATTTCTTTACATAGACCTATTCACATAAGGAGTCTCATGATAAGACTCCTTATGTGAATAGGTCTATGTGTAATAGTTTTATGGAGAAGGAAGGCACTGGAAAGAATGGAGTAAGTTCTGTTGTTTCTCAAGAGGCTGTTAGACTAGGATAAAGGGAGGTGTTGAAAAGGTTGAGCATATGTGATTTGAAGGCTTCATACGCGTGCACTGCATATGACTTGTAAATGAGCACAGTGTTAAACTGGTGAGCAAACAACCTGCTGTTGACATCATGTTTCCTTGGAGAAAATTGTCTTGTCTGGAGGTTCCTTAGCATAAGGCACAACCATTATGTTCATTATTTTTTGTCTCACACACACACACACAAACACACACACACACACACACACACACACACACACACACACACACACACACACACACACTTACACCTCTGCTCCCGTCACCTCTGTCTGTGGTGCAGTGTAAGTGGTACCTAGGTGTCAGTGGCCCTGCAGTGAGACCCCAAGCCTCTGTCACCCCAGCTGAAAAGTGATGCAGTCCTCACCTCATTTCTCTCTCTCTCTCTCTCTCTTTTTCTCTTTCTCTCTCTCTCTCGCTCTCTCTGTCTATGTGTAGCTGATACCTCCCTTCAAGCCTCAGGTGTCATCCGAGACGGATACCAGGTATTTCGACGAGGAGTTCACGGCACAGACGATTACAATAACCCCCCCTGAAAAATGTGAGTCACAGTTCTTGCCTCTCTCTCTCTCTCTCTCTCTCTCTCTCTCTCTCTCTCTCTCTCTCTCCCTCTCTCTGGTTTTCTTTGTAGCAGCTTGGTCTTCTGTTTACTTGTTTTATCTCAAGGCCTTTTGTCACAGTTGAGATGTTGTTTGTCACACAGTGGTGTTGCTTTCAGTGCTAACAGATGTCATGTATAGCAGGCCTACTCT
The DNA here is from genome assembly GCA_027497455.2 of Sardinella longiceps. Classification (NCBI taxonomy): domain Eukaryota; kingdom Metazoa; phylum Chordata; class Actinopteri; order Clupeiformes; family Clupeidae; genus Sardinella; species Sardinella longiceps. Next base: position 19,834,394 of record JAODXP020000006.1, on the reverse strand, counting down.
GCAGTCAACTGATGTTGACAAAAGTACTGTACAGTAGCAGTATGTCAACACAAAATATGTTCTTTTTATGTTCTGAGCAGAAAGTGTTGTCACTTGTTGCAGTATCATGCCTGTATATAAAATATTATATTTGTCATATTGTATTTTATGGACTGTTTTTGAGTACAGATGATTATCAGTTGTGGAGAACAAGTTTCCTTCGAAGTGATAAATTTGAACTAAACTTGCAAAATGTCTCACTGTGGATTCCCATGGTATGTTTGTGCAGAGCTGTATGCACATTAGTGATGATATTTTCCTGTCTCCTCCACAGTTGACGAAGATGGCATGGATTGTATGGATAACGAGCGAAGACCACATTTCCCCCAGTTTTCCTACTCTGCCAGCGGGCGGGAGTGAGTTCTGCACGGCAGAGCGGCACCGCGGCCGCCCCATTTCCTCATGTATGGTTACCATGGCTACCACTGGACCATCAGCACCTAACCAACCTCTCTCTCTCTCTCGCTCTCTCTCTTTTCTCCCTCGCTCTTTATTGCCCAACCCTCTGACCCTCTTCCACTTCTCGTTTTGAGTTGTTTTTCACTGGGCACTGGGTTCAGCTGAAGGGCCATGACCCTCCATGGCTGTATATTGTCAGAGGAAATTGTTGGGCACCAGTTTTGGGCTACAGGTCTCAAGCACCTCCTCACATGCTCTGGGTTGCACTGTTTGGACTGGCAAACTATGGTTGACTTTGGTCTTAGTGTTTGTTTGTCTTTTTTTTGTTTTTCTTTTGATTTAGTTAGTGTCTTCATAGGGCAAGTTTTTTGTTTGATTTTTTTTTTTGTTTGTTTTGTTTGGGGTCAGGATTTTCACAGTTAGCTTAGCTTAACTAGCCAAGTCCATGGCCTCCCACGTGTAAGTGGGAAAGCGAAACAGAAAGACCTGCCTTACACTCCTCGTCTCTCTCTCTCATGGAAAGGTGAGGGGCATCTGGCTTCAGATTCACAGGACGATTTTGCCAGGGGGGCAGAGCACTCTGTCCCATGAGATTATGTGCACACTTGCTCACACACACACACACACACACACACACACACACACACATACACACACACACACACACACACACACACATACACACACACACACACACACACACACACATCTCTTTTCCTCAAAACCAGCCCAGAGAATCCCCACCTCGGTCCTGGATCCTGGATCTGGGAGTGCATACAAACACAAACTCACACACACGCGCACACACGCGCACACACACACACACACACACACACACACACACACACACACACACACACACACACACACACAGTAAACACACACAACAGGGTAGGATCATACCCAGGTTGAAATGATATCTGACCCACAGTGGAACGGTGTGTGGGCAGAACCCCACGTCCTGCCCTCCCTCCCCTTCTTGTTATAGGTTAGCTGTACAGTAGCTAGTAGAGAAATGTAGACAATTTAGAAACTGCCAGAAACAGTTTGCTCAGGCTACGCAGATGAAAAAGAAAAAACAGAAACAAAAAAAAACAACCACCAACCAACCAACCTCTTTTCTTTGTCTGCAATCAACTCAAGTGACAGGTACAGCAGCTTTATTGGGGGGGCCCCTAGACTGGGGGAGGGGGGGTCTCATACTCACGCCACTAACTCAACACGCCTCAAAACCTCTCTGCTCGCTATCTCATGGACAACAGTGGCAGTAGATTAGAGTTCTTACCGACGTCTTTTTTTAAGTACATATTTATTTTCATTTCAGTCGCCCGGTGACTCTACATTGTCACATGGGGTAACATTCTGGGGTAGCTCCTTAGTACTGTGGTCCTATTGTGTAGTTCTCTCTTTCTCTCCTACTTTCAAATGGAGTACAAAGTAGTCTCTGACTGACCCGAGATCAGAGATCTTTATTTTGTTACCGTCTACACATAGAGCTACTGTATGAAATGGGGCTACGACTGAGGAGCTTTGCAACGTTTCCGTGGCAATCCTGTGAATCCAAGCAATGCTTTACCTTTCCATGGTCCTCAAGGTTCCGTCTCTATTCAGGGCTCATTTCTCTGACAGTCTTAAACTAATCTGCACCAGGCGAACCAACAGTCACACAAACAGAATCCAGGTATGAGGCCTCCAGAACTACAGTAGTCCCTAACCGACACCGTTGGAAGACAGTGTGTAAATATGCAAGGCTTTATTTTTAACATCATTGCAAAAAAAATAAATAAATAAATAGATAATAATAATAATAAAAATAGATTTTTTTCCTGTCATAGTATTACTAGTCAGCTGATGTAAAGCAGTATTCAGAATACATCACATACACACACAAACAAACACAAATGTGAATGGAAACATGAGGAGGGGCTTAGTTGACAGGGGTGGGGTTAAATAAATAGCCCCTCCCATTATGTTAAAAAGTGCAATCACATTGGGGCAGTTTAGCTGTTACAAGGCTAGGGGAAAATAGGGGGCTTGGAAGGGAAGGAGAGGGAGAAATATAGATTTTTTTTTTAATGACCAAGAGGGATTTTTTTTGTTTCTTTAAAAAGATCTGATTGTTTAATTTATTTGTTGTTGAATGGTTTGTGTTATTATAATATTATTATTATTATCATTACTATTATTATTGTTATTTTTCCTACTTCTATTGTTAGGAGTTTTATCCAGTCTTTTTTCTGGATATAAATGCACCTCAAAAATGGCTTAAGAATGTAGACAGGGCAATGACAAAGGCCTTTTAATTTTGATTTGCTTTGACTTAAAAAAATTATTTTCCTACCGTCTCATACCAAAATATAATGATGTCAAGAACAATGAAAAGCTCTAACTCAAAAGAAAGTTTGTCAGTGGTCTACCGACAGTCTAGTGGTACTATGTTGTGTGTTACTTTGTTTATCATTTGAATGTTTGTTTGTTTGTCTGTCTGTTTGTTTGTTTGTTTGTTTGCTTGCTTGTTTGGGTCATGTGTATGGTCTTTCACATGGCTGTGTTGTCTACATGAGGTACAGCCCCAAATACTAGTATGGCATTGGTCCCACATGGCAGATTGGGCATCGAAGATCTCAAATATGACCTGGCCAGTGTTGATAGGTTTGGAAAATCCCTGTGAGAGAAAAGAAAAAGAAACACACACACACACACACACACACACACACACACACACACACACACACACAAATATGTACACTGTGTAGGTCTCCTAGTGCAGGATGATGGCACAGTGGCTTTGTCTTGAAACAAACCCAAGAGTGTGGCCGTTAAAGGAGTGAAGTGGAGCGCAGTCTCTCACCACACTGCATAGCATTCCATTCCATTCCTTTCCCACCAGTAACTGGTGATGAACTCACTGCATGTCTCCTAAAGCTCTTCTCTACCCATTGTCTCATAGGATTGTCATCATATGAAAATGCTGCTAAAGGACCACATTTTTTACTCAACTCGTCAAATGGAAGGTACGAGGTGTGATATGACCGGAATATTGACACAAAGTCGACTCCGTTAAACTTTTACCCACATTAAATCAATCTGCATTATTTATTTTTAAATACAGGGGCATTTGACAATTTATAAAAAGAGACTGTAAACCTCCTGACCAGAGTACATCAAACATCAATAGAGTCGTCTATTGGAATTATCTAAGCGTGATGCATAGTAAACCCATTGCAGAAGGAACCTGTAGATGCATAAACGGAAATGCATTTAAAAAAAAAATCCTCATGTAAATATTTCACGGCTAAGCAGAGCAGAGATGTACACCTTACTGCTGTTTGTAGTAGTGTGTGTGAGGAACATACACAGACATAAAAAACCCCAACAACACATGGTTACAGAGGCAATGCAAATTCCCAGTTAGGCAAAATGATTTGAAAGAGCACCGAAGCCAACGGTCATTGGCTACAAGAAGTGACATGTATTGTCTGTTCTTCCTGGCGTGTTCTATGGAGTAGTTGCCAGATATGTGTAGTCTGTGTAGTCTGGTGTGGTGTTAGCTCTTCAGGGTACTGGATGTGTGTACGGTATGTGCCTTACAGGAAAAGAAGGTTCCATGCAGAACATTTTTTCTGCTGTGTGTGAGAGTGTGTCTGAAGTCAATTCAGCTGTGCGAAACTTATGGTGGTGGTGTCTGCGGGAAGGGAGGGAGGGAGGGGGGTTGTTCATGCTTAATAGTTCCAGTTCTATTAAATTTGTTTTGATTTTACTAATGGACTATCCACTCTGTGTAACTCCATCTTCAGACATACCTTACCACCTCTCAATGTTATGACGATGTGTTCTTGTGCGAGGAATTCTGATAGGGGAAGTTGTGGATGGTTTGATGTATAGGATTTGAAATTGAGTGTTAAAGACGGCGACGCAGGTGTCAGTCGTTGAGAGACGAGGGTCTTGCGGAACTGGCAGTGAGGTGTTGTTTCTTTCGATAAGGTGGTTCCAGATGCATAATTTGACAGGTGAAATGGAGGTGTAAACAGATGGGCTCGTCTCGAGATTGGAGGTCGATCAATAACTAGTACTGTGACAGGAATATGGCGTGTGGGATGTGGTGGCAGAAGCGCAAAGGAGTGCAAGTCGATCTGCAAGGGCTGCATCTTAAGAACTATATAAAAAACAGGAACACACACACACACACACACACACAGAGAGATTGCATACCTGTCGCAGGATGCATCCATTGGGCATATATGAGATCATGCGTGCAGGAAGTTTCCTTGGACAGAAGACTGGGTTGATCCTCAGTGTGTACGTAGCTGTCTCAGACCTAGCCATAGCTATGGATATGGACGCAGTTTGTTCTGGTGTTTGACGCTCTTGAGGTTATCAATCTGAATTTAGTTCAGAGACGTAGGTACAGTAGGTAGGTAGAGACCCAGTGTCCCTCCCCGCCTGCGTTATCACTGTGTTGGCACAGGACTGTTGAGGACACACAGGGTATGCTGCAAAACAAACGTGGCAACATTTTGTTTTTTGGTCAATTCTGATCTTTAGCTGTTGTAGCCTGTGGGAACCTTCAGCATCCCCAAACCCACCCTTTTGCCCTTGGGCTGGTATGAGCAGAATGTCGATAGAGCGTCAGGAAATGTTGATGTCGATCACATGGGTGAAACGGAAGTGGGTTACCAATGCAGTCCTCACCAACAGTGTGTGACCGGTGTGTTTCAGTCAAAGCAGAATTTGGCGTAGGACGCCCTGTCACGTCAACATGACGACCATACCCCCTACTGTTTTGATGAAGCTCTGAATAATACAGTAACTGTAGTGATTCAATCCATTTCACTTTGTCATTGAACGTCTTCCAGCAGCTTACTTTTAGCCTCATGTCTGCCATGTGTGTTAGTGGGATCAGTGACTGAATAAAACTACTTGGAGCAATGCTTTGATAGGATGATACTGCTGAACACAATGTATTTTTATGTGTTTTGTTTTGTTTTATTTTGTTTTGTCTGTTTTATATATGCTGGTTTGTTTCAGGAGTAACTTGAAAAAAAAATGTTATTTTCTGGTTTTTGAGTTAGTATCTGGACACTGTCTTTGATTTTGTTTGTTTGTTTGTCTGTTTTGTTTTTAGCTGTGAATTTTGAAAATACAGACAAGCAAATGTTTTGAGCACTTAACATTTTATTTAAATTTTTATGCTGTCTTGATTTTCATTATTATTTGATTTCATTTTTTTGGCAGAGAAATTAATAAATGTTCCTGCACTCCATCTATTTGTCTTCAGCACAGGTCAGAAAGGTAGCAAACACACTTTGTATGCTCACACCATCTAGGCTAAGACAAGTTACTTTTCTTTCTGCTCCCCTTAAAATGGTATATGACTTGTTTCATCTGTGTATGTCTATACGTATGTGTATACATTCAGCATTCATCAGCTGGTCATTACTGTATAGACCAGTGGATGGAGTTCCAGACAGGCATTGTGATGGCATTATCTTGCATGCAGAGGACATTATTCCTATGGCTGTGTATATGTATCGAGGCTAAAAGGGTTAGGCTCTAAGAATCACAGCCGTAATATGATCATACACTTTTTTGGCTCCATAGCTTAGCAAACTTTTGCTTCAAATCTTTCCAGCGCCACCTTCTCACGTCCATTTCTCTTTTTTGTATACCTCCGCAAGCTCTGAAAATAGTCCCTGCTGTGAAATGTGGGGAGGGAAAAAGAAAAGGAAACCAAGAATTACTGGAAAGCACAGAATTCTTTCATGAAGACCATGCTTCTTTTTTTTGTAAACTATAAATAAAGAAAGGAAAACCTTTCACACAGCTGTGTAAAGTGTAAAGGGTGTATGGGGTGGGTGAATTTGACAGGTTCAATATGCAAAAGTTTGGGCTCCCTTGGCCAATTGACTTTTTCTTTTGTTTCATTCAGAAATTTGTTTTAAGGATGAAAGTTTTAAAAAACAAAGTCATTTGCAAACATGTTACTACAGTGTTTTCGGATTAAAAAAAAAGTGGAAGAAAAAGAAATTGTACCCTACTGCATACAGCTGTGATCTGTCTCAGGCGGCAGGAGAACATCTACGCCGTCTGACCACAAGTCTTTCCTCCATGTTGAGATCTGTGACCCAAGTTAGGACACCATAGACAGAGGGAGGTGAAAACAGATGTTTAGTGTGTGTTTGTGTGTGTAACTTCACATTTAAAACCGCTTAACCACACATAAAGAGAGAACTTGTGGGCATCAAAATGGTTAAGGAACAGAGGAGACAGACAGCGAGAGAGAGGATGAAAAGAAAGTATCGTAGAATGCTTCATCCATCTGACTCAAACAACATGATGTGCCCATGGGACCCAAACAGTAGGTCAGCTGTAATACAGAAAAGCTAATCCCTTGGTGTGGCGCTCTCCCCTTTCACAGGGAGGAAAAAAAAAGCTTCCATGTTATGGTTACATGATGATGAGTTGGATCCTCATGGACTCCAGGGTCTGGGGCTGACTTTACACCTCAACAGACTCACTTTGCTGCTATACTGTTTGTACTGTCTACAACAGATTTGTTTTTTGTTTTTTTCTTGTTACCTTGCTCCTGATAGTGTATAATGAATGAGCATGAATTGTAAAGTATTTATTTAAAAACAGAAAAGAGACATTCCTTAAAAAGGAGGTTTTTAAAAAGAAAAAAAAAATACTTGTAATTAATTTTATGTCCATCTAGCTTTAGTCTTTGTCATTTCTTGAGCTTGCTCGCTCTGTCATTAGAATCATGTTAAGATCTAGTCATGTGGTTAAGGAATGTACACAGAAGGGAGTTATAAAAAAAGGGAAAAAAGAAGGAAAAATATTCCAAACAACAGGAACACATTTATTAATCTGCACTGAATTAAAATAATAATAATGATAATAATAACAACAATAATAAATTATTTATTTCCTTAACCATAGGACTCACACAGCTGTGTCTCAAAACTAATAGACCTAAAAAAAAAAAAAAAAAAGACGTGAAAGAGAACTGTTTTTTGTACACTGTACATCCTTGGTATTTTTACACGTAAATGTATATGATAGGGATGCACATCAACTCCCTTCTAAACAGATGGCTTAAATAAAAGCACTATGTCAATCTGCAACCTGCTGTTATTGAGCCATAATTTCCTCACCATTCTACACTATATCAATAAATAATTTTAGTAGTAGGCAAAGTAAATGGTATTAATGTGCACACAAAGGATGGTATTCTGCCAGGTGCTTAAGTCCAAAAACCTGCTGAAATGCATGGAGCTACTGTAAGCGCTTTATCTGGACCTAAGCACCAGGGAGAATACTGGCCATAGTGAACAGTGTTACTATCAGTACTATAATTAACCATTATACATTTTAGTTGCTAATATTTTCATATTCCAAATCAAATCCTTTTGATCTGAGTTTGGATGTGTGGGTGTAGACATGTTCTGCAGGGATGAGGAAGAGAAAATGTGTATCTATGGCTGAGCTAATGAAAGACTCTGAGTACTATTACAGGCATCTACAGACAGAGAAACTACTACATCCAAAAAAATGTAGGCTATGCACAAGATGGAATCATCTAAAAAATGTTGCAGTTCATACAGAATGGATCAATAAATGCATTTGCCAGAACTACAGATACAGTATGTTTGGCAACAACTACATATTTGTGGGCAGATTCAGAAATGTTTTGTTTTAGCTCATGGATAAATAGACAAGATCTTGGCACATTCTTATTTTGTTGTTCACCGTATTAATTTTACATTAAAAAGTCAATTCTATTTATTTTATACACTGATGATACAATCAAGAAGATTTATTTTAGACACATTTTTTACAAACATTTCAGAAAAAAAATACAAAATATGTTTCTATAAAATATGAAAATTTTATTCAATACAAATTTCTTTAGGGCTGGACCTGTTGAAACAAAATGAAAACAAAGACACGGAATGAGGAGTTGTTGACTGCTTCATGTCCCAGCCTGTTCCTGAGGCCTGTTACCCGCGTTCTCACTGTCTCAGAGTCTCACTGTGATCAAGGAGCAGATTCACACCCAGAGAGAGAAATAGAATGGGATAGCCTGGCCCATCAAGGAGTCTCAAAAGATGGAGACAGGGGATCCTATCACAGCCTCAAGCCGCTGACCGTAAGCACCTTGGTCCTGCCACTGTTTGGGTAAGCCTATGACAACTCCTCACACATACAGTACATACACACAAATAGTATGTGCTGCTGATGTGACATGATGCATTGTGCTGTCTCTGCAGGGTTAGGACAGTTTAGTAAGTTGGCAAGAGCAGGAGTTCAGCGCGCTTGAAAGCACATTTCACTTTTGTTTAGATGGGCTGAGATGAAACTCCGAGGCACAGAGCCAACAGTGCTGTTTCAGTGCAGCATTCAGTACATCATTCAAGAGTGGCACAGCTCTGCACTCATTCAGTGTTAAATACAAATCAAAGAAAACAAACAAAAAAACAACCAGATTATTCCGATATAATAATATAAAACTTTTTGGCTGGTTACTCTTGAAACACCATTTGGTTTGAGTCCCACAAATCTGTTTGCAAGTTTTGTGAAGCAACCTGTTCAGAATGAGCGTATAAAATAGAATAATGAAAATAACTTCAAAATAACGGGTCCATATAAAGGGTTTTTCATGTGGAGGGCGAGTCGGATTTTCCAGCAGCAGGCGTCTGGAAGATACACAGACAGAAGTATGCAATTACTTGAAGGTCAACACTCAAATAACACACACAAATAACACATGTTCTGATACTGCAAATACTGCTGAAACAAGCCTATTTTCTATTGAAAATTTTTAAAGGGGTTTGTTTGGTGTTAGCTATGGGGATACTTTAAAAGTCATACAGACAAAAAACATGAATGTATTCTACTGTATACTTACTGAATGTATTATACAGAAAAAAAAAAAAAAAAAAAAAAAACATTTTAAAGGGAGTGCTTTGTCAACTTAAACCTCAGTTGTTTAAAGGAAAAGCAGAAACCCAGTACTGAACTTACAGTAATAAGCTGAGAATGGTGTATTTTATGGTATATATACAGAGCAGTTATTATTTGTCTGACGTTTCTTTTTAAACCAAAAAAAAAAAAAAAAAAAACAATTCAATGGCTTCAACAAACTTCCATGTCTTAGCAGATGATTGTGATTATGTGCCCAATATCTAATATGTAACACCAACCCAACACCCCCAAAACATCCGGAACAGTCTTCATCTGCCCAGTCAGGCTTGTCATTCATGTTGTTCTATGTTTGTTATTGTAAAGTGGAACAGCCTAGATCTCTATGAGATGAGTGTTGTTCTAAAAGCTTTTATTGTTCCCTCTGTAACTTAGGGCTACAATATTCCACTAATGGCGCTGATGGTATAAAATAAGAAATAATTGGCTCATTTCACAGACTGATAAAAACTTTTTTTCTTTGAAATGTCTGTAAACAACTGCCTCTTTGGCCTTTTTTAGGATGCAGCAGATTTTTAGGGGGAAAGAAGGAGGGAGTGCTGGATAAAAAAAGTAAAAACCAAAAGAGGAAGAGAGATAGAGAGAGTGAAAAGCTGAGTGGGAGAAACTGGAAGAGGAAGATGCAGATGAAGAGGAGCAGGAGGAGGAGGAGGAGGAGGAGGAGGCAAC
>JAODXP020000006.1:19811802-19814302 GCA_027497455.2 Sardinella longiceps | reverse complement strand
TTGGGAGCAGAAAAGACTTTGTTTAGTAGCTTTTTGTCCGTGCTGACAAACAGGGGTGTGAGTTGTGTGTTGGTGTGTGTGTGCGTGTGTGTGTGTGTGTGTGTGTGTGTGTGTGTGTGTGTGTGCGCGCACATCTCAGCGTGTGTCCTACTTGAACTATGGAGCAGAGGGGGACTGTGGTCGGACAGCTTGCCTGCCTCTGGGGTGCGCATGTGTGAGTGTGTGTGTGTGTGTGTGTGTAGACACGCATGTGTGTATTTGTGTCATTGTGTTGAAAATGGGCTGAAATTGAGCCTCTTGGATCAGAGCACAGAGTGGAATGATACAGCTTGCCTGCTCCAGGGATGTGACTGACTGGCTGTGTGTGTGTGTGTGTGTGTGTGTTGTGTATCCCTATTTATTATGAGTATGTGAATGTGTGGATTATAAGTGTGTTAGGTCTGTGGTGCTGTACTGCACTGTGTGTGTGTGTGTGTGTGTGTGTGTGTGCGTGTGAGTGTTTCTGTGTATGCATATGTGTATTTGTGACTTAACACACTGTTTTGTGTGTGTGTGTGTGTGTGTGTGTGTGTGCGTATAGATATATGTGTGTGTGTATCCTGCCTCTGGGATGCGCGTACGGCGTGGTGAGCTGCGAAGCCACAAACGCTCCTGCAGCAGGCCGCCCTGCTGTCGCCCGGGGCAACGCAGACCAGCTGGCCTCCCTCACTCGCTCGCTCACTCACTCAGCGCAGACGGGCAGCACAGAGGCAGTGGCCATGCACCCCCCCTGCTGGACAAACAGGGGAACAGCACAGCACAGGCCAGCGCTGGCATTCACCATCTCTCGCTCTCTTTCATTTGTCCTTCCAAACCATAAACTTCAGCCGAGTTAACCAGGCCAGAACAATTAGGTATAATAACAGCAAAGATATTAAACCTGCCAAACTTATGCGGTACTCTTCACAGTGCAATATATTAGGCAAAAAGCACACACACACTCACTGCGGTGAAAGATATTTTCAATAAGGGGTATTTTTGGAGTATTGGACAACTGACATTTTGGCCAGAAATTGGTATTAGCCCAAGAAATCCACACATGTACAGAAAGGCGAATTCTAAGCACAGCAAGAAAAAGCAGAGGCCAGGAAAGCAAGAGAAAAGACAAATAACGAGCTGTAATATAGGAGCAGTTTGAATAGAATTCTGCCTCCTATCTCTGCATAATAATACCAGCAAGGTCAGCGGGCTGCAGAAAGGCTCTTCAAGTGTCTCATGGAGGTGAAGGCAAAGAGCTTTCCCAAGACATCTATAACTTTACTGTAGCAAATACACATCAATCCAACTGCTAACCGATGCATTTCAAAACCTCTGACTCATCCAGCTAGGAGCATTGGGGCCATTATGTGCAAATGGACACTCACCGGCGTGCCTTGCAAGTTCCCTATTCAGAGAGTCAGGGGGAGTCAGGGAGTCAGTGACGCACAGAGAGCTCAATGAAGACTTGGATGCAGCAGAGACATTTGTCACAGAGACAAATACAGAGAGTATCACACCACCATTGCCTCCATATGGACATACTGTACCCCATAGGACTCAATTACTGAAGACAAAACATGTTCAAAGTTGTTGGAAAGTTTCACAGACCACATTTAGCAAAGCTGTGAAATGCTGTGACATTGTAGCTTAATGAGACAGTGGACGTACTGTACTACGGTATATGCAAGATTTGGAGGAGAAATGATACATGACATTGTTTCCTATGTAGCACATATACCTGCTCCCCCCCAGTCTTGGAAATCTTTCTGGCTGCCTTTGGTTCTTCAGCTACTCTTCTGACTGACTTCTGACTATCTCATTTCCTGAATGATTTGAAGATTTGAATTGGAATGGATCGGAGTTGGAAGTTTTAAAATACCAGTATGTCCAAAACAATTACACTGGTACTATTGACAATAAGGATACATATACGGAAGTTTATCTTACCTATGGAAGAAATATTTGACAGATTTGGCAATTTGATGCCAAGTGTCTACAGTCTACAGTATACTTTTTGTCTTTACCAATCATGAAATGAAATTAAAGTAATAAGCTCATTGTTGCATTACTAATTCCAGATTGTATTTTGCAAAAGTAATCATCTGTTCATTGTCCGAATACCAACACTGTGTGTTGGTGTTTCAAGTTATTGTGTACACAAACAAACAAACAAACAATGAACGAACGCTGGCAAAACAAAACAAAACAAAAAAACATAAACTCCTATGCAGAGGTAATAGAGTGTGATGTAATAAATTCCACCATGAATATAATTCCTGAACTGTTGGTGAAATGTTGGTGACATGACCACAAACACTTTGAAGACGTCACTAACAGGGAACTGCCCTATATGGAGGAGCCTATATAATAAGGATTCTACTCTTACTAAAAAACATACAACAACATGGTATATGTGACTTCAAACAAGAGAGAAAACCAATGCTAATGATTCATCCACTAAATGCAGATGCTTCTGCAGCTG
>JAODXP020000006.1:19796802-19809302 GCA_027497455.2 Sardinella longiceps | reverse complement strand
ATGATTTTAGGTGAAAAAAAAAGCGATATTACACACAGGCTGCAGAGCAGTATGGCTAAACATTGAATGGAGCTCTTTGATGTCATCACAACACGCAAACATACACGGAGAGTGAGAGATACAATCAAGCCTCTACATGCCAAACTCCGTTAAAAGGGAGAGACTGCGGCGGGCCTCCGTTGCTTACAGTAGCCCAGAGCCTGGGAATGAGCGCGTCGGAAATTAAATATAGCATTCGCCTCTGCGCTTGCATATGTGCGCGTGTTATGTGTTTGATGTCCTCTCTAAAGCCTCTCTTGCCATAGACAGCCCGACGCAAGAGCCTGGCCAACACTGCCACGTATCGCTCCCATTTGAAACTGGCCATCTTCCTGTGGCTCACACCCCAATGACAGGAGTGAGGGAGAGAGAGAAAGAGAGAGGGAGAGAGAGAGAGAGAGAGAGAGAGAGAGAAAGAGAGATGGAGAGTGAATGAGTGGGTAAGTGAGAGAGGGAGAGAGAAAGAGAGGGAGAGAAGGAAAGAGAGAAATGGAGTGAATGAGTAGTTTAGAGAGAGGGAGAGGGAGAGAGAGGAGGATGGTGAACAAACATCCAAATACACCCAGCGAAAATAAATAAATTAGTCGAAGAAGCGAAACGCTGCGTGCTGAAACCCCTGTGTTGCTTGGCTCCTGCGTCCGAATGTAAAAATAAATCAAGCTGATTTTCCAAATGTTGCCTGTGCACCACACGGACGCCCGCTCTTCACGGCACAGATTGCCCAGTTTTTTTTTGTTTTTTCTTTTTTTTCCCTCTCTCTTTTTGGTCTTCTTCTCTACCACACACTGGAGGTGGCTGCTAGGGCTTTACGCATTTGGATGTTCACAAAGAAGAGCAAGAAACACACACACACACACACACACACACACACACACACACACACCACGAGTAAACATACACCTAAATCTGACTGACTTTCATCATCCCCTCAAGCAGCTAAAACCATAAGATCTCTATCTCTGTGACATCACAATTAGTACACCGTATAAGATTGGCTTGTCACTACCGTACAGTACAGTATCACCAAATATTTACACAGAATATTTATATCTTTATATTTATTGATATATTCATATATTTAAATAACATAATAAAGATAAACAGGAATGACATGATATAAAACAGAATACAATATTCTATTGGCATGCTAATCTGCAAATGGTGACTTAAATATTAGCAGATCATTTTGATAAACATGATAAAAAAAGTCAGAAAGTCACAATGTGCGGTTTGGTCCTTAGGACGTAAGGGAGAGTTAGCCCAAATGGGTTCAATGGTGACAACGCAATGGCAAATTTTCAAATATATAACAGTACTGTATGAGAACATTCAATAAAAAGATCAAGTAATTAATTCCACTAATTTTAAACTAATTAAAAATCCCAACTTCACAAACATCCAAATCCCAAAAAAGTGTTGAATTTGTTGAGCTGTATTCCATATTTTTATGACATTTAAGTCACATATTCACATCATTTTTTTTTAATTTTTTATTATTTTTCTGTTTATGACCTGCATGTCATAGATGGCAGAGGTGACTTCCCAATTTACCATCCTTTTACTTGCGCGCGTACACGCACACGCATACACACACACACACACGCACACGCACACGCATACACACACACACACACACACTTTCCAGTGTGAAGAGAAATAAATATGAGAAGTCTGCAAAACTGCTGCGAGACACAGGGGAGAATACAAAAAAGAAGAGAAGGGAAGAGAGAAAAAAAGAAATAGAAAAGAAAGAACTTCCCACTTAACACCAGGCAGCTGTGAGTGAGTCTCTGAAAACTTTCTCTCTCTCTCTCTCTCTCTCTCTCTCTCTCTCTCTCTCTCTCTCTCTCTCTCTCTCTCCCTGCGTGTCTGTGCAGTCGTGGGTGTTGAACAATATGTAGTGTTATACTAGTGGAGCAGAAGGATGTTGGCTTCCCAATGGAGGCCCCCTCTCGGCCGCTTGTTACCGCGGAGCGGAGACACCCACGCCCGCTCGCCCACCCACGCACCCCTCTCTCCACTGGGCACCATGCCAGAGGCCCATTCCCTCACAGTGCACACACACACACACACACACACACACACACACACACACACACACACACACACACACACACACACACACACACGTGCACAAGCCTGCATTTTGGCCTATATGCACACACACACACACACACGACCACTGCCGATCCGTCCCACCTGTCTGTAATGGCCTAACACAGGTGTTTCTGTGCACTAATAGTGAATCTGTGAGGGTGTGAAGAAGTTTATGTGTCCATATGTGTCTCTGCTAGTGTAAGAAGTTTCTGAGTGTAATTGTGTATGTGGTGTGTGTGTGTGTGTGTGTGTGTGTGTATGTGTGAAAGACAGATAACTAAGAGAAAGGTACTGGTGAGTGAACAGGTGTCTGCAAAGTTAATTGAGAGCCCCATTCTCATGCACACCTTTAGTATGTGTTCTTGCAGCTGTAAATATATCCATATGCGTGTCTCTGTGAGATTACGAGGTTATGGCGTGTGTACACGTTTGCCAGCATGTTCTACTGTGTGTGTGTGTGTGTGTGTATGTGTGTGTGATAGAGAGAGAGAGAGAGAGAGAGAGAGAGAGAGAGAGAGAGAGAGAGAGAGAGAGAGAGATTATTGTTGCATGAGTTAAAATGTGTCTGTACAAATATAGATATATGTGTGTGTGTGCGTGTGTGTGTATGAAAGACAGCGTACCGTTTCTTCATGCGCTGGTGCATCCGGCCATGTTGAACACATTGCTCCTCCATGTCTTCACAGCGTGTCTTCAACTTCTCCATATTCTCCTGCAGGTAAGCTTTCTCTGTGGTCAGCTGCTCCACCTCCAGCCTAAACACACACACACACACACACACACACCAACCAGATAACACCCCGTTAATAAATACACAAATCACACACAATCAAACAAACAAAAAAAGTTGGAGAAAAATGCTGTGTGTTTATATGTGGTGTGCCTGTGTGTGCTTTAAGTGTAGTTAAATGAGGGGTACGTTTGCAAGAACAAGCCAGCAAGTTACCTTCTATATAAGCAATAAGCCTCGAGAGGCTGTTCTGTGTGGTGAATATAGCATAGCCTTGAGGTGCTGTTAGGCTGTTAGGCTTTTCTGAAACAGCTACCGCGTACACAGTACTGTACCGTGCTTGGTTTCATAAGACAAAGCCACAGTGACAGGCGATTTAATCCTCCGCCAAGAAATATAAGTATTTCCTTCAGCTGAATGGTTGCCATTGCCAAGTAGGCTAATACAGAAACATAAACAACATCATTTGTGAATGGCGCAGTAATATGCCTATAGAACATACAGTGATGCTGTCTCAGCCGTGCTATATCAGGGAATATTCAATGCCATTGAAAGTGATTCAACCAATCACTATCAAAAACAGGAACTATACGTTGTATAAATACATATAAGTACATACATACGGTATGTCTAATTTGAAGATGAGTTAAATGAATCTTGCGTGTTTGATTCAGTAGTGCTTGTGTGTGTTTAGGGATAAGTGAAACGGTGCAGAATATGTGGTCCCAGCACCCTCAACTGCCCACTTGCCCTCACCGGGTTCTGCGTTGTACAATCATTCACTTCCACCTCATCTGTTATTTCCTGATATAGGGACTCATTGGCCGCTGTTGTCCCTAACTTAAATGTGTGTTATTAACCACAAACACAAAGTACTATCATTTCCTGAGGACAAAACATTGATTTTGCTAAATGTCATCACTGAGGTCTATATGAATGCATTTATTTTCTTCAATTTATGTGTTCAATTTTCTCAGTATTGTAGGTAAGGTCTTCTACCAATGTTCGATTGAACCAATCACATCGCTCTATCACAGCTCTTATAGAGAGTGGCCAAGACATACCCCAACAATATTTTATCATTTTATCGGCTTATCAGTGTGCAGAAGCAGTTTGAAAGACAACCGCTGATTTTGTCCCTTGTAGCCCAGTCTATCAGTCATGGCCAGACATACTGTATACATTTTGATTGTAAAGTAAAGTAAGTAAAATTAATTTATAGCACATTTAAAACAGTTTGCACTGACCAAAGTATTGTACAGGGTCAGAGGCTGATTTGTCAGGCTAAATGTTAACTTGGTTAATATGTGCTATTAATATATAGGTAAATTTAATACATGGGTGAGGTCAATAATTTTTTATTTATTTATTTATTTATTTTAAGTTTGTAAACACTGATCTGAGGTTTATATGTGGTGTGGCTTATATTCAAGAATTTACCTGCACTATTACCTAATATTCATCATTCTTATTATTGGTTACAAACACTAATACAGTTTTTTTTATCCTTTCTTTTTCTTTTTCTTTCTTTTTTCTTTTTCTTCTTTACAAATCTCTACTACACGGAGGAGCAGACAAAAATAAATACAACTTTTTTACAAGTCCATAAAAAGACACGGACATCTTGGCCACGGCATATTTCTTTGTATGTTTAATAACTGTGTCTATGATTAACATCTCCCCCAAGCGTCCGCTATAAATGAAATCCAATTGGGAGCACCAACTTAGTATTTATATCATAGCAACTGCACTGACTAAACGAATCCTATAGAATAAATAAATGTATGCTGTTTCATAGGAATCTGATGAAAGAATCTCCATGAGGTAATTAGAACACATTCTAACATCTTATTAACAACGGAAACTCTCGGGGGAACGTGCACACGCAGGAGGAAAAATGACTGCCTTGTTATCCTACCAGGAATCTATTAGACAAACAGCCCTGAACATTCTTGCTGTGTGCTGTATAGGGAGTGAGGGGATGTTACTCTACATATGACTGCAAAAGTGAATCAGTTCTGTTGTTTTAAGTTCCACTAGTCTCAGCTTGTGAGACTATCACCTTCTTTTGTAAGCATGAAATTACACTGAGGCACTAAGAAGACTGAGGTTAAAATCTGCAAACACACAAGTGGTAAATTACGCCTCACTCCTTCACAGCCAGGCAATACCCGTTTCACGATCTGATTGTTTATTTTTTATTATTTGTTTGTTTGCTTTAAAGTTGTCAGGTTATTTTTTGATTATTAGCGCATAATTTTTAACAAGGAAAGTTTAAATAAAATTGCAAAACATTAAAATACTGTAATAACAGATGCATATATTTTTTATGTTAAAAAGTGTATACTGTATGTACTGTATGTGACAGCTTTTGTCTTCTGAGAATCTTAGATATATCCATGGCATTTGGCCAGAGTGTGTGTATTCAGATGGATTTGTGTGTGTGTGTGCATATGGATGAGGCTGAAAGGGCAGTGACACACAACACAGTAACAGTGAGCAAACACTCTGTGAGATGTGAGTAGTCTTCTTAAGGAGCAGCCAAAGAGAGGAGGTGTGTGTGTGTGTGTGTGTGTGTGTGTGTGTGTGTGTGAGAGAGAGAGAGAGAGAGCGAGAGAGAGATTATGCATTTGCAAGTATGTGTGTTTGTTGGTGGGGAGGTAGGATCTTGTGTGTGTGTGTGTGTGTGTGTGTGTGTGTGTGTGTGTGTGTGTGTGTGTGTGTGTGTGTGTGTGTGCGTGTGTCTGACAGTGGCAGATTGGAGGCTGTGATGTGGGTAATGTGCCGCTGCTCTCTGAACAGATGAGTACTCCTGAGGCCCGAGGTAAAAACCACACACACACACACACACCCCCCCACACACACACACACACACACTAACACAAACCAAATTAAGATGCACAAATCACTACACCCACAAGAATCCCTACAATACACACACAAACAATGCCTAATGTCCCATCTCTTCACACACACTCCACAGATGAATACCTCAAATACACAACCACATTACATGCACATATATGTAACCCCCCCCCCTCACACACACACACACACACACACACACACACACACACACACACACACACACACACACACACACACACACACAACAGCCTGTATAATAGTTGCATATTCTTAACTAAGGTAATGATGTAGGCTAACAATATCAACAATATCAACCTATAACTGCACACAGTTGCACCAATCCAACTTCACTCTTCTTACAGCAGAGTGTGGGTAACAGATTTACAATGTGATTTCAATTTGTGTTATTTGATCAATTCAACCCACTTGAACCGCTAATCATGGTGCTTCTTAGTACTATAATTAATAATCTATGATCCTAGAGGCTCTGGTATAATATAATAATCTGTAGTAATCTGTAATAATCATAGGGGTTATACAGCATTTCCATGTGGTTACATCACTAAACTAAAGTATTCCAGAAGACCAATGTGTGCCGGGGCATTGTACAGACTTGCTTAAGTGGTCTGGAATCCAGAGGCAGTCAATTGCTTTAAACATCAGACTTTAGCCATTGGATTCCCATTTAAGCTTTCATTCAGGCCTTTCACATCTCTCCCAGTCTCCAATAACAATGGGATTATTTTTACTGCGTGTGCACACTCACAAGTCTTTTCTGGGAAATCACTTTTTAACGCTAAGGTCAAAATCAATTTTTGAACTGTATCTGGCTGTAATCTAATAGACAAGCTGTCCATTACAAGAATTTGTGCATACACGCGCACGCACACACACACACACACAAACAGACACACACATTAAGATGCTCATAAGAGCATCACAAACACATATACACAGAGACACATATACAGACACACACACATACACACACACACACACAAACACATATACATGGGTGCAGTTTGGACTTGCCTGCTGTTCTCTGTGACTTCCTCGAGCTTCTGGCCAAGATCTCGACACTCCTCCTTCAGCCGAACGATGAGGCCATTCTGGGAGCTAAGCAGGGAATCCATCTCACCAACTGCCCCCCAAAAAAACACACACACACATACACAGCCTGGTCAGAATACATACATGCACACACACACACACACACACACACACACACACACACACACACACACACACACACACACACACACACACACACACACACACACATACACACACTGGGCATCTATCTCACTAACAGACCACTGAAACACAATGCCTGGTCAATGGGACACAGTCGTCATGTGTCACCACTCTGTCAAAGCTGGCATGTCAGACAGAGGGACAGGACTTCTGATCATTTGGGGAACTCACAGTGTCAAATACTGTCTGCACTGCTTCATGCAATCAAGCCCATAATGAACGTATTTACACAAACACAAGACTTGCTGCCATGATCGTTCACCAAAAATGACAAAAAGTTGATTGTGTGTGTGTGTGTGTGTGTGTGTGTGTGTGTGTGTGTGTGTGTGTGTGTGTTTCTACTTACTGAATCTTTCAGGTTTTGCGAGGGTTATGTATTTTCAGATGCAATGGAGTAATGAAATAACATTTTATCATGTTATTGCTGTATTGGGTGTGGGCAAGGGGTTCTAGAGCACAGGGGAAAACATTATCGTCTGTTTAAACACAGCCCAACATGTCCACACATAATATCAGCACACTCCCACCCACCAATGTTCAAAAAATTGCAAAGAAAAAAAGTGTGTGTGTGTGTGTGTGGGTACCAACAGGAGTGCGGGTACTTTGGAGCCGTGCAGTGCCGAAAATTGAAGAGTGTTCTGAATGACTACAAAAGAGCAAAATGGCCCAATTCATTTTTTTTTAAATATTTATTTATTTGATTTTGTTTTTATTTGTTTATTGTTTGATCTTTTTATGCTCTCTTATCCTGTATCATTTGTGCTGAGACATCTCTTTCAAAATGCAACACAGGAAAACAGATAAACAGACACACACGCACGCACGCACACACACACACACACACACACACACACACACACACACACACACACACACACACACACACACACGCATATAAAGAAATAAACAAAAAACACATACACACACACAGCACACACACACACTTTGATTAATGGCTTTGAAAAACAGTGTGGTGTTGTTCCTGGCATATGTCTGTTTTTGCTTTTTTGTTTTGTTTTGTTTTTTCTTCCTCTACGTAACGTGCAAAAAAGTTTGGGCCCTGTGTAATTCCCCCACCTGCTCTGCTGAGCACACGCACCATGCTGCACCGCACCGCACCGTACCGCCGCTCAGACGACGTGCAAGAGAGTTGCAGTGCTTTGATACGCGCCTCTGAGTTGAGATAAACGTTCAGGCGGTGAGCCGTTAGTCTCAGAGAGTGTCGGTGGAGAGGGACCGAAGGCGACACTTAGATCTCAAGAGCCTCAAGATGGCGGCACTTGACGTGAGCCTACTACCTTGCCCCGGGAGTGTGTGTGTGTGTGTGTGTGAGAGAGAGAGAGTGTGTGTGTGCAATATAAGCAGTATGTGAAAGACACTGTAATTATATAAGTCAATTGTTTTGTATTATTCCTTGGCGCTGTACACTAGAACTTGAATGCAAATGAAGCAAGTTAGAGTTTAGCATTTAAAGCGCTTGAAACAATGTGGTGCATCCGTTGTCGCTAAGTCAGTTAGCCGACAGCATGTTCCGGCTGTCATATGAAAAGATAAGAACCAAAAAAAAAAAAGAAAAAAAAGACTGACAGAACAAAAAAAGAGAACCAACTTCACAGAAGAACCTCACGATGTCAATCTGTTTGAGACAAAATAGGCAAAGGATGAATGTACTTGGGAAAAAAGAGAGAAAGAAAGAAAGAAAGAAAGAAAGAAAGAAAGAAAGAAAGAAAGAAAGAGAGAAATAAAAAGAAATTTGGGTCACACTGTGAAAATTAAAAAAAAAAAAAGGAAAAAAAAATGACAGAATAAAAAGGGAGGGAAAAAGTTGGTTTAGCTGGTGAAAAAGTTGCCTAAAGAATCTTAATTAGACAGTGGGCTTTGAAAACGTCTGGGCTTGCATGGGCCACAGAGAGATCGCAGGAGAAGAAAGACAAGGAGGGCGAGAGAAGGGATTAAAAGACAAACAAACTGGGAGGAAAAACAAACAGAAGAGAAAGAAATTGAGAGAGAGAATGAGAGAGAAAGGAAGAGACTGATGATAGAGAGAGAGAGAGAGAGAGAGAGAGAGAGAGAGAGAGAGAGAGAGAGAGAGAGAGAGAGAGAGAGAGAGAGAGAGAGAGAGACACACACACACACACACACACACGGCCCGATATCATCTAGAGGCTATTCTGTCTTAAACAACTACTGAAAAAGCTCAACAAACAAAAAATAACCCTCTCCATTTACAGAGGGAGCTGGGCAGGGAAAGAGAGGGGGGTTGAGAGAAGAAAGAAAGAAAAAGAGGGAGAAAAAAAGCTAATTAGCTTGTGAGAGTGGCCATTCTCTGCTTCGAGAGGCAAGTGGTGTGCGGTATTAAAGGCCTAATTCCATAAGCCAGGAGAGCTTCCTGCTGCGCCTCTGAAGCCGCTTCTCTTTAGACAACATGTGTGGCGGCGCGCCGCGCCAAAAGCGGGCGAAAAAGCCTTTGTTTCGGCGCCGCTTTGTTCCGCCGAGCAGCATGGCTTCAAGTTTCTGGAAAACACAGGTAAATAACACACAGCCATCCAGATGGCGCAACAGATGTGGGAGCAGCGCTTCCCAAATCAACAGACAGTGGGCATCGCCATTTCTCCCCCTCTCTCTCTCTCTATCACTCTCTCCCTCTCTATCCCGCTCTCCCTCTCTCTCTCTCTCTCTCTCTCTCTCTCTCTTTCATGGGCTGCTTTTTTTCTTTTTTTTTAAACGCTAACTAATACGCGGTCGGAGGACTGGGGCGAGAGAGGAGAGGCCGGCATCTGTTCCCCTCGGCCAGCCAAAGGTTACAGGTGTTCCTGATGCCGCCGCCGCCGACCACCGACCGGACAGGCTGGACCAGTAGTGGGTTTGTGTGTGTGTGAGTGTGTGTAAGAGAGAGGGAGAAATAAAGAGTGTGTAAGTGTGTGTATTTGTGATGCTGAGAGAGAAAGGACCTGTGTTTGTGTGTGTGTGTGTGTGTGTGTACACACCTCTGTGTGTGAGACGGGGGAAAAAAAAAATACTGTGTGTGTGTGTGTGTGTGTGTGTGTGTGTGTGTGTGTGTGTGTGTGTGTGTGTGTGTGTATGACGGGTGTTCTGCGGTGTGAGGACCCAGGCCGTATGGATGAGCAGAGTAAATGGGGGGGCAGAGCAAAAGAAAGAAAGAAAGAAAGATAGAGAGAGAGAGTAAGAGCGAGAGTGAACGACAGAGAAGGGGGTGCGGAGATGAAAGGGGGGGTGTGTGTGTGGAGGAGATGAGCGGGGGCCACCCACCGGTGCGCTCGTGCTGCGTGTCCATTTGCTGGAGCTGCTGGGTGAGCTGGAACTCGCGCTGCTGCCACTGGAAGGTCAGCGCCGCCACGTCCTCACCACGGCAACGCTCCAACACCTCCTTCTCCTGTCTGCCCAGCGAGAGAGAGAGAGAGAGAGAGAGAGAGAGAGAGAGAGAGGGGCAGAAAGAAAGAAAGGAGAAAGAAAGTGGTGGAAGGGCATTCAGAGATATGGAGAGAATGAAGAAAAGAAGGAGAGGGAGAAAGAAAGAAAGAAAGAAAGAAAGAAAGAAAGAAAGGGTGGAAAGGACAGAACAGCCCCAATGAGGTGAAAGGACAGAGCATTGTGGACAACAGAAGAGTGAGAGAAAGACAGAGGGAGAAGAAGAAAGAAAAGCATGAGGAGGAGAGTAAGAGAGAGGGATAAGAAGAGAGAGATAGAGGGAAGGAAATAAGTTAGACTGCGAGACTAAGAAAAACAACAGCGCTCCCCGCCAGTCATAGATGTTCCCAGCTATAACCTGCAGCGCTACCCAATCTTTATTTCAACCTCATCGTTCAGAATATGTGCACGCGCACACACACACACACACACACAGACACACACAGACACACACACAACTACAGGTAGTCAGAAAGAGGCAATCTAAGAAATCTAATTTAATATCTAATAGAAAGGAATATAATTTACACACAGACACACTCAAACATACTGTACACACACACACACACACACACACCTTTCCTGTGCCTAACAAAATGTCGCTAGCTGACAGCGGCCAAGACCCCAAGTGAAAAACATGCAGAATAATACAGTGAAAACAGTTGCAGCCACAGCAGAGGAAGACTGACAAGTCACTTAATTCATTAATATTTCCTTCTGAAAACAAAAAAGTCAAAGTGTGTTAATTAACTGGAAGAGTTCGGAGAAGGGAAGGGAAAAAAAAAAAAAAAAAAAAAACAGTACAAACTTTTTTGTCACACACTGCATTTGGAACGGGGGATGGAAGACAGGAAAAAAAAAAGAGGGACAGAAAACGAGAGAGTGACCGTCTCTCCAGGCCTGCTGTCGTCTGGAGTGTGAAAGCCGGAGAGAGAGAGAGATTGTATGTGTGTGTATTCATTTGTAGGCGTGTGTGTGTATGTGTATGCAAGTGTATGTATGTGCATGTGTGTATGTGTTTATGTGCATGTGTGTGTGTGTGTGTATGCGCATGTGTGTGTGTGTGTGTGTGTGTGAGAGTGTGTGTGTGTAGACGTGGTGCTCAGGGGAACGAGCGGCCTGTCCCCTGCTGTGCTTGAACACAGGCCCTGCAAACAGCGTCGCCACACCAGCGCCCAGCGGGGGCTCGCTCAAGGCCTCACTGCCAGACATTTGTTACTGTCGGGTTCCAGGGGGGCCCCCCGACCACGCGCACGGGTGCTGTTTGTCCACCAATTAGCATGAGACCCACAGCCAAAAAGTTTTTCTCCACCACCGCCACCACCGAGTGAAAGACTACGACACAGAGAACGAGAAAGAAAGAGAGAAAGACTGAAGAGAAAAAGGGGAGAAAGAAAGAGTTTTTTTTAACGTGACAGGAAGGAGGTGGAGGAGGAGGAAGAGGAGGATGAGGAGGAAGATGACAAGAGTGAAGCAGAGTGGAGGCTGTACTCATGCGGCCTTACAAGCCTTCGAGTAAACACAACTGTAGAAAAAACACACTCGGGGAAAACGGCACAAGGGGCGAGACCGAGTCTGCTGCGGTCCGTGCATGTGGGGTTTAGCAAGTGTGTGTGTGTGTGTGTGTGTGTGTGGTGTTTGTGTCTTCTTGTTCTTTTACACAGGTCATGCTGCCTGAGCAGGCTGAGATGTACGGGTGTGTGTAGCGCCATGATTGATCATCGAGACTATCGCCTTTCAGTCCAGCGCTTCTGAGCATCCATCAGGATGCTTATTCATGAGCACCGCTGAACGCCCCATGAGAAAGCTGATTGACAAGCAAATAGTTACAGTCAAATGACTAGTTAAATACCAGTTAGATATTTAAATATAGCTAAATAGTTCACTTTACTACTTATTTAGATTACTTGTCTTTAAAATGTCATGTAAACACACTGCAGTGATGTCACCACAAATTGAGGCAATTATTTCTTTAACCTCAGACTGTTTTACAAAGGACATATTAAGAAAGACTGGATACTGGAACTGAAATGAGATGAACAAACTGAAACTGATTGAATGTAAAACAGTCATATCAAACACA
>JAODXP020000006.1:19784302-19789302 GCA_027497455.2 Sardinella longiceps | reverse complement strand
CCCAAGGAAGAAGCCATTAAATCTTGGTGATAATCTGGATCAGGATGTGGACTGGAATCTTTAAAGGCTTCCTCACTACTGAGAGTTATCATGTGCATCTATAAAAGCCAACTCTAGGGGGCATCAGTGACTATACTGCCTTGGCGGAGGTCTGCACTCTCCGAGTGTATTTCTAATCTTAGACCGTTAAACGCCCCTAACTATTATAAAGTCAAGTCTAAGTTGACTGGTGTTTCTGCAGATGCTTTTATCCAAAGTCAAAGACTTGCTAAGTTCAGAATAATTTGGTCTACCTATGGCAACCATTGCTATGTTGTCTCATTGGCTAACTGAGTAAGAACGTTGTAAACATTGTTGAATTTCCTCATGCAAATGCATGAGAATGGGATAATGACATAAAGCATGATCTGAATCGACAGGAGGGAAATCCAGGTGTTAATCTGAAAGGTATTTCAGAGGCGTGTTTGTGACCTATAGTTAGACCTACAGATCTATGTTAAAGAGTATGAGGAGCTCATACACCTATGTTTAAAGTCTATGAGGAGCTCAAAGATCTACGTTAAAGTGGACATGGAGCTTATAGATCTATGTTAACTACTGTATGTTAACTAAAACTATAGTTAGCGTTATATATTATTCTGTACCTATACTCTCATTCTGGCGTAGCAATCAAGACAATTTGCTACCGCATCTGAAAACAGTGCTTCCCTGTGTCCAAGTGAAGTAGTATGAGCCACTGATGTCATGACAGATTAATAATGAAAGAGAGATTAATAGTGAAGCACACACGCAGTGTTCATTTATTGCACTGCAGTCTGACTCTCACAAAAGACTAGTCTAGTCCGTGTTGTGGCATCGCCATGGTTTCCTGTGGCCTAGGAGACCAGATGCAGGACCAGAGGCGATGTTAGTGTGTGTGTGTGTGTGTGTGTGTGTGTGTGTGTGTGTGTGTGTGTGTGTGTGTAGCGTGAGGTCTGAGCGGCCTGCCAGTGACTGTCTCCATTATTCAACAGCTTATCCAAACTGGAGGTAATTACTGTGCATATTTGTCTCATCCGCTCCCTGGCACAAAGCACAGGGCAGAGGGTACACACACACACACACACACACAAGCACGCACGCAAACACATACACACTCACATATACACACACATGCACACACACTCACATATACAGTATGCACACTCTGAACCATTCACTTATATACTCACCCCCCCAACACATACTGTATGCACATGCACTCACACACATACACACACACACACACACACACACACACACACACACACACACACACACACACTGATACTTTCTCTTGATACACAAACACAAAATCATATGCAGGTAACAGAATCAATGTGTGTTTCACTGCTTACATGACTTCATGCAGATTTGTAATACTGTTAGCACTTCAGTAAATAGAATGTTTTTTTTCCCTGTGACTTCAGATCTATCTACTGTGTAAGTTTGTCTTTTTGGACTTACAAAAAGAGTGCCTTTTCCATTTAATTTGACTGTGGTTATTTGAAGTAAGGCAAAGCTGTAACAGACAGCAGGCATTCATTAAAAGCTGAGAGATCTTCACTAAGTAGAACTCTGAGACGATCT
This sequence comes from Sardinella longiceps, assembly GCA_027497455.2. Taxonomy (NCBI): domain Eukaryota; kingdom Metazoa; phylum Chordata; class Actinopteri; order Clupeiformes; family Clupeidae; genus Sardinella; species Sardinella longiceps. The sequence goes on along the minus strand of JAODXP020000006.1, from coordinate 19,787,694 downwards.
GAAATAGATCTCAATGTCAGTCTAAAATGTTGGCAGCCAGGGTTCAAGGGTAGCCAAAAAGGAAGTGTTGTGAGTATTAGTGTGTGTTTATTATGATGGTTTACAGTACATGTGTTTATTTGTTTGTTAATATAAGTCTGTGTTGGAGTGTCTCCATTATTCTCTCAATGTGTGTGTGTGCGTCCGTGCCTGCGCATGCCCCAATGTGTTTCCAAAGAGGTTTATATAGACGTTTGCTAAGTGTACTTTCAACAGTGTATTTAACCATGAGTTGTGTATGCTTAACAGTGTGTGTGTGTGTGTGTGTGTGTGTGTGTGTGTGTGTGTGTGTGTGTGTGAGAGAGAGCTAGTGTGCGCGTGTCCTTTGAATGGTAATGAGAGGTAAGTGCATCTGGTGTGGAGCCCTCCAGCAAGCCCACATTACCCTACACGCATACCTGCAGAGGGGTCAGTGTACACACACACACACCCACAATGTCCTCTGTCTATCTCTATTTATCTCTCTCTCACACACACACACACACACCCCCTCTCTCTCTCTCTCTCTCTCTCTCTCTCTCTCACACACACACACACACACACACACACACACACACACGGGAACTCTTTCTCTTCTCTTCTCTTTTTCTCTCCTAGAGACCGCAGACAAAAGATCTGTGTTTTGCTAGGGTCCTGTCACCCTTAGCTGCGGACCCTTAGGGGGTTTGGCTTAGTTTGGCAAGAAGTGTGAATTTTGTGTGTATGTGTGTGTGTGTGTGTGTGTGTGTGTGACATCTGAAGGGTGGGGTTAAGGGGGGGGACCCCAACAGTGAGGTGCGAAGATGCGGCAAGGTCCCTCATTGCAGGCCAATGGGCACACCACTGTCAACATCACGCGGCACGGTACGGCTCGGATCGGCTCGCGGCGGTACGGCTGTGTGTGTGTGTGTGTGTGTGTGTGTGTGTCGGCGTCCGCGGCGGCTCCCTCCTGCCTGGCCCTGCCGCTCGTCCAGCTGCCCAATCCGTTACTGTCTGATTAGTTCTGCTAAGGAGCCCCTCCCCAACCAGCCGCCCTGCCATCTGCTCCCGACAACATGGACGCGCGCCCAGCCACACACACACACACGTATGCAGGAAGGCAGGCGGGCGGGCACGACACACACACACACACACACACACACACACACACACGTGCATGTGCACACGCCCGTACCCAATACACACACACACACAGATACACACAAACACACACACACACTGCCCTCCTACCTGCAGTTGCCCGCTGCCGGGGCCTGGGCGTAAACACACACACGCTCACCCACTTGCGTAGCCTGAAGTGCTAACACAGGTTCTGTCGGCTGGCAGCTTCCTGCAGTTTTCATTACGCATTTGCGCGCGTGTGTGTGTGTGTGTGTCAGGGTTTTGTCCCCCCTTACTTGCTGGTTTACTTTTTTCCTCTCTCCTCTCTCTGTTTCTCTCTTTCCCTCTCTCTTTCTCTCTCTCTCGCTCTCTCTCTCTCTCTCTCTCTAGTGGCCTACATGACTTTTTCATCCTGCTTCTGGTCGTACAAGCGCCTCCCGCCGACTTTTGGTCTGCAGCAGTTCTGTCGCTGCGCAGCTTTTTCCCCCTCACCCTCCACACACACACACACACACACACACACACACGCTTTTCTTTCAGCAGCCTTTTTTGTCTCTTTTTACCCCCTTTCTCTCTTCTCCCCCTTTCCTGCACCGCACCGCATAAATCCCCCTCTGGCGGACTCATACATCTGCTGCGCCATTTTTATTCATCCACACTTTCCCTCCCTTTCTCCTCCCCTCCATCCCTCTGCTCTCTCTCTCTCTCTCTCTCTCTCTCTCTCTCTCTCTCTCACTCTCCAACTCTCTCCCCCTCTACCTCTTTCTAACTTTCCCCATCACTCCAACTCTCTCTCTCTCTGTCTTTTTCTCACTCTAGAACTTTCTCCCACTCTACAGTTCATGTACCTCTCAACAACTCTTTCTACCTCTCCAATTCTCCTTTCTACCTCTACAACTCCATCCGTTCCTTCTTCTTTCTTTCTTTTTCTTTCTCCATCCAACTCTCTCTTCCTGTTCCCTCTGCTTTTAATTCTTGCACCTTCATCCTTCTCCTTCCCCCAAACTTGTTCTCTCTCTCTGTCTCTCTCTCTCTCTCTAACAGTGTGAGTGCGTGAGCAGCAGAGGGCAGAGGAGCGTGTGTTTCTATAATGGAATTTGTGGGTCGGGAGCGCTTGCTTTAGCAGACCCGGTGGTTGGTCGCTCTGCGCATCTGTTGGCCCCTTGGCTTCAAACCTTCACCCCACCACTGACGGTGAAGAAGGAGAGATGGAGAAGAGGAGGATGAGGAGAGGAGGAGGAGAGACAGAAGGAGAAGAATGTGGGAAAAGAGAAAGAGAAAAGAGAAAGAGAAGATGCACACACCTCCCCCCCAAACATTCCAATGCCCTTCCGTGCACTCAACCCCCATAACATGGCACCATTGTCTGTGGAGACACCTGCTTGTGACAGAGGCCCGAGGCTTGTGACGGACTACTCTCTCTAACTTCTTACTCTCATTTTATTTCTGCTAGCCCTCTTAACACTTTTGTGGGGGATTAGGATTTTGTGAACTCTCTTCAAAACTTCTGTTTAGATGAACTATTGTCTCTTCTGTTGAAATTTCCACACACAAATACTATTTTGCTTTACTCCTAAATTCTATACCTTCTGTTTTCTGTATCTATTATTATTGATCTCCCTTGTGTCAAGAAAAGGCTATCAAAACATTCCCCTGGTACAACAATTGCGCTCTTGTTTAAATTTACATAAAAATTGAATACTGCTTTTCGGAATCCTATAAATCCTTTATTCTCATCTTAAATCTCTAAGTTTGTTCTTACCCCCCTAACGAAATAGGCATTGTTATATGACACGTTGCTTTGGACTGTGTGTCTTGCCATATTGTCGCTTGTTTACTTTTTAAAGCCTTCGCCATCTGAAATGCAAATAACCAGACGTGGGCAATAACTTCAAATTCCTGACCCGTGTGTGCGTGTGCTGTGTGTACAGGAAAAAAAAAACAAAAAAAAAACTGACTTGCTCACAAAATGGCGAACATCAAGCGGCACTCCCACCCTCTTGCCGACCCAAATCCGCATGCTCGCTGCCATTTGTCCTGTAAGGACCCGTCCTTCTGGCAGAGCGCGGAGAGCAGGCCCGGACTCCGGGCGTTTGATCCGGCCGACACAAACTGAGGCTGCTCCGGCTCATGGTTGAGAAGGCTGGGCGCTTAGTTGTGTGGCACGGCGACAGACACTAAATTACCCCCCTCCTTCCTCAAATTCTCTCTCTCTCTCTTAGTCTTTTCCCTCTCTCTCTCTCTCCCCCTCTCCAAAAAAACAGCCTGACATG
>JAODXP020000006.1:19774302-19779302 GCA_027497455.2 Sardinella longiceps | reverse complement strand
CTCTACATGCGAGCGTGTATGTGTGTGTGTGTGTGTGTGTGTGTAGAGAGATAGAGAGAGATAGAGCAAGAGAGAGAGAGAGAGAGAGAGAGAGAGAGAGAGAGAGAGAGAGAGAGAGAGAGAGAGAGAGAGCAAGAGAGAGCGCTAGAGAGAGAGCGTGCGCAAGCTAACTGGGCCTTGCTGGGCAGATGGGCATTATTAATGTCTGATGAATGATCAGCTGTTAGCGGTGCGCAGCAGGCATCTGGGGGCGGTTATAATGGCAATCTTGTAGTCATCTGTCTGAGTTGTGCTCCTGCTTTTGTTTTGTTTGCAGGCAGGTTTCCTGCGCCCGCCGCCACGTTCTCCCCGCTCACCAATAAACAGGGAAATAATCAGTCCAGATTTACGTTTGTTTGTGTCGTGTGTTTTCGTTTTGGCACACCAGTGCGTGGGTACATTAAATAATGGCCTTGTTCGAGCAGAGGGATCAGCCGCAGGTGAGATTTGAGTAAATCTTTGCGTAAATGTGTGTCTCAAACACACACACACACAGACACACACACACAGACACACACACACACACACTCGACACAGACGTGACCAGATGTTGTGTAGCAGCTGTGCTGCTCTGACAGATGTGGAGGTGTGAGAGTTGCTCAGAGGAGGGAGAGTCAGACGCCCAAAGCTCTGCTCCACTCCAAACGTTTACTTGAGCACACACGCACACACACACACACACACACACACACACACACACACACACACACACACACGCACGCACACACACACGCACACACAGCGAGAGAGAGAGAAAGAGAGAGAGATGCAGATGCACTGGTATTGATGTACCCAACATTTATATGTTATGTTATTGTTATATCTGTTACTTGCATGTCATGTTATGCTTTGGCAATACTGTAATTGCACAGTCATGCTAATAAAGCACCATTTGAATTGAATTGAATTGAATAAAATCGAGAGAGAGAGAGAGAGAGAGAGAGAGAGAGAGAGAGAGAGAGAGAGAGAGAGAGAGAGAGAGAGAGCCTGAGAGATAACTTATTTCACGGTTTTCATCTTCACAAAACTGCCAGGTCAGTCTTATACTTTGGTTGAGATAGTAACAAAGTAACAAAGTAAAAATACAACCTTTAGAGCTTATTTTCAAGACTTTTCAAGACTGAATGGCATCCCTACTATCTTTGAAGACTCATTCACCAACAAACATTTTTCATATTAATGCAAATGTGAGTCAAACTAACCCAAATCCATGTGCTATGCCAGAACAATAACATTATCACTTAAGGAAGAATTGCTGTTTCGCATCTAAATACCAGCAATCACATCTGAATACCAACACACTTTTCATGTATACTGTATTAACACATGAAGAGTTCAGATGCAAAACCCCCTAAACACCATTTTTGTGAAAACTGAGTTAATGATATTGTGTGAATCCTGTATAAATCTAGAATATGTAAATGAAATGTTTTTGTGAAAAAAATAAAATAAAACCTACACCCCGCCGTGTCTAAAATATCTGTTTACAATCAAAACACTGTAAACGCCTGATAAAAAATGGCCTTTTTCTCAAAAAGTGGTCAAGTGGAGTTAGGGGGTTTTGCATCTGAACTCTTCACATGTTCCATAGGCATTGGGTAGACTTCCTCTTGCTGCTCAAAACAAAGCACTAGACACTGCTAAACAACAAGCTCTAGGCCATTACATTTTGTCTGTGTGTGTGTGTGTGTGTGTGTGTGTGTGTGTGTGTGTGTGTGTGCGTGCGTGCGTGTTTTCTCTGGATGTGTGTGTGTGACTATATAATATCATGAGTCCCTATATTGTGTTACACACAACATATAAATACATTTTTTTTATGTATATTTATGTGTGTTGTATGTGTGTGTGAGTATGTGTGTTTACAGTTCTGCTCTACAAAACACCCCATCCACTTGGGCGCACACACACACACACAGACACACACACACACACACACACACACACACACACACAGCTTGGTATGTGCTTGGCATGGCCAGCGGGTCCCTCTCAGCGGCTGGTGGGCACCGTGCTGCGCCGTGGCACTGTGACCCAGGTCACCTCTAACGCAGCGGTGCCCAGACACATCTGTGCCCGCTCCACGCCACCCCATGCACACACACACACACACACACACACACACACACATGCACAACCGCCCCATGCAACCTTAGTCCATCCCAGGGTACCAGAGGAGAGCAGTGCAGACCAGAGAGGTGCCACTACTTCCATCTCGTCTCTCTCTCTCTCTCTCTCTCTCTCTCTCTCTCTCTCTCTCTCTCTCTCTCTCACACACACACACACACACACACACACACACACACACACACACACACACACACACAAGGTACCACAACACTTCAAAAACACACACACACACACACACACACACACACACACACACACACACACACACACACACACACACACACACACTTGCAGCCCAACCATCAACACCATCCCCCGCTGCCCCCTCCCCCCACTGCCCCTTCTATGCCCCCCTGCCCTGGGCGACTGGCAGGCCAGCGGATGGAGGCCAGTGCCATGCTCTGCCCGCACTGTGCCATGCGTGCACACACACACACACACACACACACACAAACACACACACACACACACAGGCCGGACGGACACAGGAGTGGAGGGAGGTGCCAGCAGCGCCAATCTGCCACCGGCTGACCGCCTGCCGCAATACACACACACACACACACACAGACACACACACACACACAAGCAAGCACACACACACATACACACACACACAAGCAAGCACATCTACACAAACAGTACAAAGTACAGTTTAACATTAGAATGAATACAATGCCAGAATGCACTCAAGTGGGCACATAAAGTCAAATAAAACCCAATTTAACGCAATCCCAGATACACCCCTCACACACAACACTAGAATGCAATACTCTCAAGCACACACACCCAAACAAACACACACACAGAGTGAAGTGTGAGCCCAGTTGTAAAAAAACACACAAATTCCAGAACACGGAGATTGAACTAATTTGTACGTTTTTTTGGTTGGGTTTTTTTTGGTTGTTTTTTCTTCCACATTGTTTTCACATAACAAAAATCCGGCAGCTTCTGCTATTCCTAAGGTTAATGAAAGCAGACAAGCCTGATCAGTCAAGTAGCCTCACACAACCTTGTCTTTGCAACCATTTTCATTACAAGCTGCTGCCAAAAACCACTGCCACTAAATCAACTGCTATTTGGTGCACTACACTCTATGTGGTTGTGCAAAACTGTGTGTTAATGTGCGTGTGTTTATTTGTGTGTGTTTGTGTTTGTAGGAAAGACAGTGGGATTGGAAAAGAAGCCAATGAGTAGTGAGTGTGTGTACATGTGTGTGTGTGTGTGTGTGTTGTGGTGGTGTGGACAAGTGGTGTGTGTTGTGTGTGTAGATGGTTACTGTGTGACGATGGCAGCAGCCGGTGGATGCCTGGCGTTATTAAACCAACTCCCCCCCACAAACACACATGACCCCACCTCCATGTGGAGAAACCAGCGGAGAGAGGGAGGAGAGGGAGGTGTGTGTGTGTGTGTGTGTGTGTGTGTGTGTGTGTGTGTGTGTGTGTGTGTGTGTGTGTGGGGAGGGAGTGGTGTATGGTGCGTGGTGTGGTGTGTGTATGGCGGATGGCGGTGTTGTGGCATGTAATAGGATTAGGGGTTACCTGGTGAGGTGCAGTTGGTGCTCAGCGCGGCCCAGCCGCTCCTCCAGACCCACGGCCTCCGCCTGCGCTCGGCTCCCCGCCCTCTGGGCCTCCTCCAGACGCCGCCGGCACTCGCCCAGCTCCACGCCCAGACGCTCCGCTTCCTGACCACAGGGACAGAGAGAGGGAGGGGGGGTTAGGGTGTGTGCGTGTGTGTGCGTGCGCGTGTGTGTGTGTTGGGGGGGGTGGATGAAGGAGAGAGAGAGGGAGGGAGGAGGAGGAGGAGGAGGAGGAGGAGGAGGAGGAGGAGGAGGAGGAGGAAAGAGAGGAAAGAAGAGAGACCCAAAAAGGGTGAGAATAATGGAAAGAGGGAATGGGAGATAAAAGAGTGAAAGAGAAGAAGAGATGAAGGCAAAAGAGGATAAATATAAGGAGAGAATAAGCATTGAGAGCAAAGAGGAGAATGAGTGGAGGGGTGATAAAGGAAGAGGGGATGAAGAAGAGCGAGTGAAGAGAGGAGAGGAAAAAAGAAAGAGGGAAGAGGAGAGAGAGAGGGGAGACAGAAAGAGATAGAACAAAACAGTAAAACAACAGTGGAGAGAAAAGGAAGGAAGGAAAGTGAAGAGGAAGGAAAAGCGGGGAAGAAAGTGAGTGAATAGGAGGGGTAAAAGTGGAGGGAAAGAAAGGTAGGAGAAAGGATGAATGGAGAGAGATGGAAAGATGAGCAACAAAAGTCAAGTCAAGTGAGTCAAGATCAGTTCATGGAAGTCTGACAAATGAGATGAACAAATGAGTGACACACGCACACATGCGTGCCGGGCGCACGCACACACACACACACACACACACACACACACACACACACACACACACACACATACATACACACATAATCATGAACTCACACAAACACACATTCACAGCTTCTGTGGTGTAAGCTTTAAGAGAACACACACTATTTTCAGGACTTCAGAGACTGCAAGATTACACAAAGTTATCAAATGATTCAGGAAATAATTTGGAAAACACACACTATTATAGAAAGTACATAAACAGGAAGTGAGTTTTAGCTTCTTTGGACAGACCAACAGGTTGGGATCCAGATGCATCTTTACATCCCCCCTTCCTTCCTCCCCTCCTTCTTTCACAGCACTCCATCTGTACCACTCTCTCTCTCTTCTTCACCCTGCTCTGTCACTTTCTTATCATCTCTCCTCCTAACTTCTGTCACTCTCTCTCATCTATCTTTCTATTAACAATCTTTCTTATCCTCTGCTCTTTATAGCCTTCTTTCTTTTCTATACATCTCTCTCTCTC
>JAODXP020000006.1:19751802-19771802 GCA_027497455.2 Sardinella longiceps | reverse complement strand
CCAGTCAGAGAGGCCTTCTCTCGGTCAGCTCGCTCCGTCAGCCCCTCCAGTTCAGCTACTCTCTCCGACAGACTAACCACCTGCACAAACACACCGGGAGAGAGTTACTTTTGTCATCATTTCTACTTCTATTACTATTTTACACTTTGGGAAATATGTGTCAATCAGTCAATCAAGACAATAAATTAATTCTTGTTATTCAACAGTATCACTAACAGAAACCAAATGCAAAGCCAAGAAAATAAATAAATAAATTAATTAATTAATTAATTAATTAATGATTGATAGATGTCATGAATGACAGATTTGCTGTAATCGCTGTTCGTACACACAACATATGTTGATTTCTTCACAAAGCAAAAGATGGAAACCAGCAATTATTATTTTTGAAGCGTAACACTGATTGACAAGGGAATTAATTGATTTCATACAAATCAACTTAATGTGACTTAGTTTTGGCGGTATGCCAGCAATAAAGTTCCCATGTCTGTATTTTGTAAGACTGCTTGGCTAAGGGCTAAGGGATTCTATAATCATCCAAAATGGCTTAACAGAGATATTTGAGGCTTTTATGAGAAAATGTCACTTTGGTTTCATCTTGGATGGCATATATTCACAACACGAAAGGCTGATAAACATTGTTCTGGATCATATTCACACCAATCATCATACACTATTCATTTCTGGGTCAGAAACCACCACACAAACATTTACAGCATGACTTAGCTGACTGTATTGCCATCAAACACCAATAAGTATTTTGAAGTCTTTAGAAGGTGTTTGAAAGGATTTGCAGCCTTCTAGGTATTGTAAGCTAGTCTGCTAGATTTATATTAAAACTCCCTACTGTTGCTTTAATGCCTCTTTCCGCTCTCTCACTTTGGAACCACTCCTCTAAACTCTCATCCAAGAAGCATTCAGATCACATAGAGATCACAGCTATGGTCTTCAATACAGTAGTGCATAAATGTACAAATGATTCCTCAGTGTAAGTTATAATAGCATGTTACATGGTAGTTACATGTGGTTTTGTGAGTCATACACTTCACAGTGAGCAGGACAATTCAGTACAAAACCAGTCTTGTGTCTTGCTGATACTGTGAACCATGGTCACTCCAAGAAGCTGAGGTAAAAGCAAATAAAAGAGAGAGATACTTCAACGTACTCTCATTTGGATCAGCCGCAGGGTGTAGCTAGGGTAACAGGAAGTCATTAGCAAACAATACTTATTTACATTTTGTAGGGGCACTAGTCTTTCAGGTAAAAAACGCAGAGGCTGCACGCGTCGTGATACTCATTTCTGTCAGTCATCTGGGCCACTCAGCATTTCTATTGCCATGAAGCAGCATCAGAGAATGTTATGGAGTGTGACGCACAGAGTAAACGTTTCAATGCAAAAGACTAGGCCATCCTTAAAATTATTCATGTTTGCTGTAACCCGACAGACTCAGTCAAATTGGCCCGATCCGATTTTTTTTTTTTCACAGCCTTTACAGCCGTCTTGCCGACCACAATATTGTAAAACAACCAAGTGAACTTTTTTTTTTTTCTCAAATCTCAACTGTTGACTAAAAATAAATCTACCGCCTACCAACCCAATTTTTTCTGATTTTGATGTTACAGCAAACAAACATACACTGTATTTCTAAGGATGGCCCTAGGAGGCCACTTTAGAGTGCTGCTCTGCCGAGAGGTACCTCTGCATCAAGATGCAGGTTATCAGGGAATATCCCCACAAAGTACACTGGGATACATTTTAAACATATACAAACACTGCAATTCGCACAACTGATACTTATAAAGCAAAACAAAACAAATAAATAATAAAATCTAATTTTTTATATAGCAACTTTTATGCAAGCCATCATTATGTTCAGTTATGTTGAATGAATAGGTGTGGAGTTGTGCATAGGTGCCTGGCGGTGTAGTAGCTCATAGTCTCCTCAAGAGGGCAGAAGTGTAGCAAAAGCTAAAGTAAAGAGAAAACCATGAAAAATGTGAAATAAGTTTTGATTTAAAGAATGATTTGATAGATCATCCACTCCACTATCTTGGCCTTAAAGACTGGATTTATTAAATGTACCAATCTGCGACCAGGGAGCTCAACAAAGTTACGAGTCACTGTGCATAGTTTTTCGGTGGCCTGCTGAGGACATTCTTCATACAACTTTGTAGCTGCATGTGCATTCAAGCAGATTTCCAAACCCATCCATCAATGTCAGCCTACTCAGGTCCATTCAAAACCTCAGCCGCCATCCCAGCAACCAGTGGACTCTACCCAATATGGCTGCCTTCAAAGGCATCTGCTCCGACTCTCTGAATCAGGAACACATCAGCCACAGGCTGCTCTCGGCCAAATTGTTCATTAACACAGACTCTCCTTCTTGTTGTTTTAGCCAATTATTTCACAACTAGCTTCAAAACTAACTTTCTGTTTTAAGTTATGACGAAAATAGAAATATAATGAAGCTTCTGACTTGAAATGTTATTTAAAAAGTTTGTGTGTCTGAACATGCATGTGTAGTCAATGAGTGATGTGTGATGTGTGTGTAATGCATACATGTATGTGTGAATAGGTACTGAAGTAGTGTGCCTACCTATGTGTGTGTGATTGACAGTGTGTGAGACGTGTGTGTGGGGCTATATGCATGAGTATGTACTTGTTCATGGGAGTGAAGTGTGATTGGGGTGCATGTTGTGTTCTATGACGTGTTTGTATCTAAATATGCTGTTAGTATACTGCATATGTAATGCATTCATGTTTCTATGTAAGGTATGTGCATGTGTGTGTGTGTGCGTGTGTGTGTGTGTGTGTGTGAGGCTCACCGTCTGGGCGAGTTCATCTTTCTCCTTGCTGGCCTGGTGCCGTGCAGCATCTCTGGCCTGGGAGATCCTGTGCTGCTGAGCCTCCAGCTCCTGCTCCAGACGCTCCCGCTGACGGGACAGCTCACTGCGCAGCTGCTCACACTGCACCTCAGCCTGCCAGGGGAGGACACACACACACACACACACACACACACACACCGGATTGATATTTTATATCTGCATCCATATAATATATTTAGAATATTGTTTTGTATCTAATATATTATATAAATGTTTTATTAATTAGCTACTCAAACTACCAGCCTATTAGTTAGTTAAGGATATATGTTGTAATAACTAAGTTATTAACATTGACTTTAATTCTCCATAAACTATAAATTAAATAACTGATTCACAATGTTTCCTTTAAAGTACCGGTAAACTCTGGCAACATAGAAAATAGAATAAACATGCAAAAAGAATCATAGAATATTATATTTGGGAAAATAGCAGTGATCTTTGTCTTTCCTTCAGATATCCAATAGGAGGCGCCATGATACAGCCTTTCAGTGAGTCTTGATAGCACTGCTTTTTGTTTTCTATTTCTATTTTTATTTTTATTTTTTTTCAATTTAACCTTTATTTTACCAGGAAATAATCCCATTGAAATTTACAATCTCCTTTCAAGGGAGTCCTGGCCAAGATAGCAGCTCAATAGTTACATGTTAAAATATAATAAAAAGACAAATAGCAAACAACAAACAACAAAACAGGACAAGACAAGTATGCATTTTAACACAATCTCAACATCATCACCAGCAGCTCTCAGTAACAACACATGTACATGTTGTACTCAAAAACTCCTTACACTGCTTCTGTTTGCATCCACATGCTTAAACTATGGGAGCATTTAAAACATTTTCATGAGCTAAAATATCTACATTTCTGCTTACATGTGTGTTCATGATAAGTCTTTAATAAGTCATGAATAACACAAGAGGGTTGTGGGAAGGATGGGAGTGTTATAACACTGTTATGTTATTGCTTTTATTTTGTTTTGTTTGTTTCACAATTACAGCCCCTGTGCCCCAGATTTTTTCTCAGTGTATTAAGAGGGCAGACAGCTAACGAATCAAGGGGAGATGCCTGCAATTTGAGATAAAAGTGAAAGGGCTCTGAAAGCCATGTAGGAACTCATATTGCACCTTTAAGGTAAGTGAGCTGTGAATCATTGGCTCTCAAACTGTGGTCTGCGGACCGTCAGGGGTATGTAGTGTATTGCCAGGGGGTCTGTGAAAGACTTGCTACAAACAAGCATCTTGCATCTAATTGAATGGACATACGCCTGTATGGTCAAATTTTTGTCGTTATTATGAGGAGTCCTTGGAAATGTTTCTCTCCCACGAGGGGTCCCGGGTCCAAAGTTTGAGTGACCCTGATGTAAAAATGTTATAGTTCTATGTGTGCTCACACGTGTCTTCTCCAGGTTGGCCTCCTCAGCCATCTCCACCGCCTGTTTGACCTGCTGGTAGGAACTCCACTCTCTCTGCTGAGCCTCTGATTGACTGGCACGCAGGTTACACAGCACGGTCATCAGCTCATCACGCTCTCTATTATGACACACACACACACACACACACACACACACACACACACACACACACACACACACACACACACACACACACACACACATATAAAGATAGGTCACACACATGCCTCTATCTGTGTGATTTTACAAAGAGTGGTAATTGATCTCCATCTCCATGCTCCTTTTGACCTTGCCATTGGCTATACTAGTTCATTCATCAGCCTCAAAATATCAAAAGGGTGAATAATTGATTAACAATGTGAGTGGTAACCTTAAGATACAAAATCCTTAAAAGCAATCAACCGAAAGGCACTACAAAAATCCAGTCAATGTTGTGACCTTCGCAAAAAAAAAAAAAAAAAAAAAACATAAAAAATTACACTTAAATTGTACCCTTAAATGCATAATACCAATGTCCATACTTGTTACAGTGATATGACAGCTACTCTATAAAAAATATATTTTTTATTTTATTTAAAAAGACATATCACATACTGAAAATGTGTGTGGAGAAAGTTAAAATTATCAGCCTTTGCTATCAACAACTTGAAATATTCTTTACTATATCTGAGCATGCTCACTTGGTGATCCTCTCAATGGCCTGTGTGTGTACGTTGGTGTGTGTCTCTGCCAGGACCGCCTCGTGCTGGGCACACCGCAAACACAGCCCCCCAACCTGAGGCTGACCTGCCGACGCAGCCATCATGGCCTCACGGTGCCGCAGGCGACCTTTGACCTCTTCACACTCCCTCTGGGCTGTCGCAAGGTCCTTCCTGGTGACACAGACAGAGGTCAAATGTTATCTGCACCTGGCATTGTCTTAGGGCTGTGACATTGTGACAGCAAAATGAGATGGTCGAGGGCAGTTATTGATCATGGTCCTTAAAGGAGAAATCCGATTTGATCCATCCATAGCACTGTTACTCAAGGTCAGACAGCTGTTTGTAGGAAAAAGAACAATAACATTTGATATAAAATAGACTGCATAACAGACCAGAAGCTAATGTTAACTGAGTGGGGCATAAGATTAAGAAACGAAAAGTAAGTTACTGTGCCCCATTCAGTTAGTGTTAGCTGCCAGCTCACTATTCTGTCAGTCATATCAAATGATTTCATTCTTTTCCCTACCGGCAGAACTCAGTGACCTCAAACAACTGGGTTATGGATTGATTCACCCTAGAGTAATTACTTTAAGACAGGTTTCTTTGTGATTCTGCATGAGGGCATCTGGTCACTGCTTGGGAACTCAAGGTCAAACAGGTCACACTTACTTTAGTGCCATCACTTGTGCCTCCAGAGTCTGCAACTGAGCCTGATGGAGAACTCTCAGTTGGTCCTAATGCATGGGTACACAAGAACACACACACACACACACACACACACACACAAAGAGACGTACAACACATTAGGAAACTCAATACCAACTTAACAATAAGACAATACAATACAATAACAATAACAAATCCGGTAGTGCCCCATACCAGTTCTTTCCTCCACTTGTCCTCTTCTGCTGGGTGAAGGGTTCTGGGCATGGGTTTGGGTTTCATGGTCCTCTCTGGACTGTGTGGCTGGGACACTGGATTCATCTGCAAGAAAATACCTCTGTGATGTTAGCTGAACATGGCAACCCAAAGATAAATACAAAAGAAGGTGAAAGATGATAGCCTATCTATTAGTGCATGAATACTTCCCTACATAAATCCAGAATCTGCGCAAGTTACATAATTCCTGTCAGTAGACTATTTTGTAAATGGCCAAGCCCATGTACTGTATCATCAGTGCACTGCAATGTAGTAGACAGTGTGCACTGACCACTTGCTGTCATTGTGTGTTTTTTACGAGGTTCAGTGTAGTCCCAAATGCATCACTGCTTTTTAATAGTGGGCGGAGGTGACAGATGTGGGTGTTTAAATCACCATGCACATTCAGATTGATGGCTGTTTTGCTGTGATTGTCAGTGTGAACACGCTATGCACTGAACCACTGTGTTTGAAGTATTCAAGTGTGCGATTTGAGACACAGCCTGTACCTTGACCTGCCCAATTGACAAGCAGGAAAAAATTACCTGGTGTGTACTATGACATAGACACAGACACATGTGGTCATATTCCATGTGCACTTTTTCAGTGGGCTACTCACCGTGCTCTCTAAGATGGAGTGGTCTCTCAGGGTCTCCGTCACAACTTTGGATTTGACTTCTTCGTGCAGTCTCTCATTCTCAACAATCACCACCCGCACTCTCTGTTTCATGCCCACAAGCTCCTCCTGTAAATACACACACATGCACAACATAAACACACACACACACACACACACATACACACACACAAAATACACACATAAACAGAATACACACATGCACACACACTCACACACGTACAATAGGGATGGATCTAGTTAAGTCTCTGTCCACTAAAAACACTCCTTCCACCAAAAACCTTATTTTATGAAGCTGTAAAATTCAAAAGTTTTCAATTAAACAACACCATTAGTACAGAAGAGATGCTCTCTGTACACTTACATAACATAAAGCACACACAGGGGTAGACAAAAACAGCCATCTCCACTCAACCATCAAACACACCTTACAGAACTTGACCTCAGCCTCCAGCTGTCGAATGTAATCCGACTGGTTGTGAATGATGGGCACTAGATCCTGTATGGCAGGCAAGTCGCTTTTCCCCTCTTCAGGAGACCTCTGCTACACAGTGAGAGAAAATTGGGAGAAGGACTTTAAGACAGGCCATCATTGTCAGTATCTCAATGTCCCTCCTAGGCCCTAAACCCAGGACTTTCAAACATCCATTCCTGGCTGGCTGACTCACGCCGTTAAGTGTTATAAAACAGTTAGTTGCGACCATGTAATTTGACTGGACAAAAGAAATTCCATGAGTGCTGATATAGAGTGTAACATCACTGGGACTCTACACATGTAATAATCACTCTGCATTTTCTATAGAGTTGACCGAAGCGATCACTCCATTTATTGAAATTAATATTAATATTCATAATATTACACTTGGCAGCAGTTCTGTCCAAAGAAAACATCTTAATGGAGTAGTGTGAATATGGAACTTGGTGTTTGAAATGCAGACAAGGAGGTTAGCCGCTCTCTGTGAACTTCCAAGCCGTTTATTATTGCCTGAGAACGGGAGACACAAAACTAAGCACTAGCATGGAGGATGAACAAACTGAAATAAAAACTAAAATAAATTTAGGCATCTAAAAACGTGGTTAGTTGGCAATGGAATGGTTGTATAAAAGCAATATTACACTCAAGGTTGTGCTGAATATCAGCACTGATGTGATAATCTTCCATAGTCTGCCTACGGCTTTGTGATTGTCATTATTATCAGATTATCACACCAATGCTGCTATTCAGCGTGATATTGCTTAATTAAACGGGCTCAGGCTTGGAGTTAGAGAGGAGATGGGGATTCAGTTCAAGACTGAAAATAGATAGCCAAAGTAAATGTATGCTTATTGTAACCTAGGTTAACCCAGAAATCAGGGTTTTATGGTGATTTGGCTGCAAAGAGCTCATCTACAGATTTTGAATTTGCTAACAGAGTGTTTGGATTGACACAAGCTATGCTTATGGATTATTTATTATTGATCTAGGACTAATATGAGGGATTCTAACTCCCTAGTCAGGTTCCATTATATAGTGAACAGAAGGGGGCACTTTTCAACTATGACCTCTGACATATCAATTTACAAATTGGGCAATGATGTTTTAGTACCTTGGGTGTTGATTTTCTTTTCGATGGTGTGGTATTGACTGCTTCTTTTGGCTGTTTTTGCAGGAGAGACCGCAGCTGAGATACTGCAACCACAGAGCAGAGGATGGAATGAGGTTTAAACTGAATATTGTTTGTCAATGACAACAGACAGCTACAGAATACAACAGGGCAAATAAGGTGAAAACGTATTGAACAAGGCAATGTATGATCAACGTTCCTGTAGCTGACTGATCTGCAGTCTAGTTCACAGTGTAACTTTTGTCATTGATTTAACAATTATGGTTGTCTGGAGGATACCTGCTTCGCTCTCCTGTATCTGGGGTCCATGAGATGAATCTTCGTCAATACTGGGATCAGCATCTGAGTGTGCCTGCCTATCCTCTACCCCCTGTGAATCCGAACTACGGTCCAATACACTGCTGAGTTGCTGGATGCTGAGGTTAGCTTTTTCTGTGATAAGAAATGTATTTGCAAAATGCTGACGTTAAAGACACTGAAGTTACAGTATTAAGTTACATTATTAGTCTTAACAGACAGAGGTCGATATGCAAATTCCCTTCGTCACAAGTGTGTGTGACAGGACCATGTGTAAAAGTGTATTCTGCATGAGCATGTGCATGTTCCGTGTATATCACTACATTAATAATTCACGGGGTATGAAGTTTCGCCACTTTGCAGTTACCAAGCAGATGGTACTCAAACTGTTTGAGAGAAGCCAACTGTCATCACCTCGCAGCTTCCTCTGATACGCTCCCAATTCCTCCTCGTCGTCTGAACTGAGAGCTGGTTTCATAGTAGCCTGCTAACGTTATTTGGAAATATGTCTCTTTGAACGTGTGAGCTACAACAATTCCTTTATCTCCAAGTAGGATGCAATATGAAATCACTAGTTAAAGTCTCTTCCACACAGCTTGCTTTCTTATCCCATTCAGACGTCCTCCACTACCCAGCTCCTCAACGGTTGCAATGTACACTTCCGTAAACGCAGCATGGATTTATGGGAATTGAAGTTCCATAACCTGGTTTCTCTCCAGTGAGGATACCCAGGATGTAGAATAAAGAACTACAAGTCACAGCACCGTGGTCATTTGCAAAGAATGCTAGGTAGAGAAATAAATCTGCCTAAATATTTTAAAAACACTTAACATATTAAATAATAGCGTGTCATTACTCATTAGGTAGGTTGATAATTATTGGCATATTGCTTGAGATTTTATCTGTCTATTACATTATTCACCTTTATTTATTTAGGCTACGTTGAATGCCAATCACAAAGCGAATACACGCCCATATGGCCGTGTTGGAAGTGCAGACGCAGGCGGTGGGGATGTCCTAGTTGCCTCAATCTAGCTTGCTCGCAGTCACCGCTATTCGCTTGGAATAACGTTATTGCTGGGCAACTGAGACAATTATCAGACCGACGCAGAGTAGAGCTGGGTTGGGCATTGTGGACACGCTGGATACATCTTTCAGGC
Organism: Sardinella longiceps; assembly: GCA_027497455.2. NCBI lineage: Eukaryota > Metazoa > Chordata > Actinopteri > Clupeiformes > Clupeidae > Sardinella > Sardinella longiceps. The sequence continues at coordinate 19,762,188 of JAODXP020000006.1, read as the reverse complement.
GAGGAAAAGCGAGGATATTTCTCTGAAAAAGAGGGGTGAGTAGGCTTCAAACGTCTCTTTTTGAAGCATTTATTCTCATTTAATTTTAGAAAGCCACACCAGTGCAGTTCAACACACAGTAGCAGTCGGTTGTGGCAATGGTATTTTGAAAATCTTCCAGGCTATTATCACTTCACACAAGCAAAATATGTTTGTCTGTTCATTTCTGGACACTGTAGCACATAGTTATTAATGCATCATGACCCATTAATATAGCCTGCTGAGAAATACCATGCCCTTGTCTCGCAGAAATAGCCTACATCCTGCCATGTCAACAACATGGTGCTTGCTACAAGGTAACAAAAGTGTGTATTGTCAGTCGTTTGCAGAAGCAAACCCTATTTCATGACAGATCGCCCACACTGTAGCCTCAATTGTTACATTGTAACAAAACCTTAACTTTCTAAGACACGTCGCCTATTTGAAGTCAGTGTAGGCTACCCCTTTGTCTTGAAATGTCTTATTTAGGTTAAGTAGAAAGCAAGGCAGTGAAATGTGACATTAAGATGCCGACAGCCTATTTGATTTGGGGGAGTCTTTCTTGTTTGGTTTGAAGCCGGCTTCTTCTTTCACTGGTTCCAAAATCCCATCCTTGACACATCAAATCACGAAGATCATAAAAATACACGTAGGCCAGTCTGCGCATCCTGTCTGAACACATGGAAGTGGGTTAATCGGTCAAAATGATCCTTCGAAAGACAAGCTGGAAAGAGACCACATTGATATCATTCAGAGTCAGGGGGCTTTGTTTTGATGGCTTAGGGGGGCTAGCATGCTATCACTGATCATTTGCAACAGCTCCCAAATTTGGGCGGATAACTCGATCGAAAAGTGCAGTAGCAGGCTATTGTGCGTAAAATGGAATATGCGTAATAGCCTATTTTGGTCTGAAATAACGTTTTCTGAAAACCCGGGCGATTGACTGTAAAAAGGTCATGTAATAGACTGCACCCCCTCTTCAACTTGCCAAATGAAATGTGTGCTTCGAGGATTGCAATGCACCCTCCTAACTGTACGCTAGACTGGAACACATCACCGGCCATATAGCCCATTTTTTGATAAGGGAATCAAAAGAATTACTGTGCTGAAGGTAACGATTTTTTTGGTAGTTGGCTCTCCAAATCCATGTTTGAACGGCTATAACTAATGTTCAAACTCCCATTTATGTCTAGGACATTTGGCCGCTGTTTAGATTGAACAAAGTAGCGGGATGGGATAGCCTAAATGGCCCTTTCTCTGGGAGCGCAGTCTCCTCCTCCAAGGAACTCGACTTCTGGGCTCTGTGCCACTGTTAATCGCAGACAGCTCTCCCTCCTTCCAGCCGCAGTCTACAGACCACAACTGCATTTTTAGAAGGCTTTTTCATATGTCAGGACACATATTCAGTTGTCCACTAGCCTGCATTATATGATAGATCTTTTTTGTCCTTGAAGCTGAATATGATTTAGCCTAGGCCTACTTCAGAAAAAATCTCGTTAGTTTTGCCACATTATTTGTTGACACAGGAGTCTTTTAGGCCTTCCCATGCCAACAGGAAGCTAAAGTTCTCTTAAGGCATATTGTTCTGAAGAACAATGGCTCACCCTACAACAAGCCTGAAACATGAGCGTTTATTTTGCCCTATAATATTACCTTGTAGCTGTTTTCCAAAAGCAAATTATGACTATAAGTGTTCAAGCTGAGAAAGTATGAAATTGTTTTGAGATGATTTCCCCCTGACTGTGTGTCTGTCATTTGTGTAGCCCAGGGTGGGCTCACAGTCCTTGTTTTGCAGAGTCAGAGAGTTATAAAACAGCATCACAGGGCGAGTCCATGTCACACGCTGCTGTTTTGGGTGTAACAGTATTTTGCCAGCAGTTTTCCATTTCTTTTTACTGGAGTAATTTTTAGCGCTGTGTTTTTCCTTCTGCTGCTAGATGTTTCATCTATCTGTTTATTGATTTATTTATGTATTTTTTTTATGTTCAATTGTCATGTTTAATGCAGAAGGCATCATTGGTTTTGAGAATAGTCCACAGGGTGGAGAATACACCGCAGGGTGTGATTGTAATGATAAAGATGGAAAGAGAAAGTACAAAAAACAGAAACAAAAAACAAAACTAAGAAGTGCAGTACTTTTTTGTCATTGGTTATTCTTTTTTGGTGTTGGTGATCCTGATGCTAAATTATTCATCAGGTGACATCACTTCCTCCTAAGGTCCTCTTGGAGTCAGGGCCTGTGTCACTGGATGTTGTTTAGGGAGCCGCTTTACATCAGTCTCCAGTCATGTGACATAGACTGAGCTCAATACTTGCTGTGAGGGTAGTTCACATGTCCTGCAAAGTGCTTTGAAATAACATTTGTCATAAAAAAATGAAATAGACAGTCAATTTAACATAGGCTATCGTTCCTACATGCTGTTATTGTGAATACTGTTATTATTAACATCGAGCCTCAAAATTAGCCTCATTTATCACCTTATGACATAAGGGAAGTGTGTGTGTGTATGTGTGTGTGTGTGTGTGTGTGTGTGTGTGTGTGTGCTCTGAATGGAGCAAGCAGCTGAACTGGTTGGTATCCGGATCGATCCAGATGTCTGCTTCCTGAATGCGGACACAGAAATATGAGGTCACTCTCAGGACAGAGCGACTCTCCCACTGAGCGCCGGCATGCCCACACCCCCATTCTGTAGGCTACACACATGCAGCTCATCTGGCTGAGGGGGGTCACACATGCTTGTTACATTAGCAAGGAAGACTCCAGGAACATCAAGCGTCAGATAGATGCAGGTTGAAACTAGGAGAGATTAGGCTAGAAGATAGTTATGGCATAATTCATAAACTCAGTAGCCTACTATAACAGAGACAATGTAAAGACAATGTGCCTATGCCTGGAAAATAAATTGAAATAACAAAAGAATAGAGTATTGAATTATGTTATGTCATTATTTACTATGCCAACGTACATGGAATTATATTTAGAGATGGGTTGTCTAAAACTGAAAGAAACAAACAAATAAAAACAAAGATATGCAAGCTAGTGTGAGTGCCGAGAGCCTGACTAGTGGAATTGTGTTTTCATTTCATGTGGGTGGAGAGAACAGCCTTGGGAGGACATGCTTGGCAAAAAGCACAATGTAGGTTACTGGTGCACTCGTGATGTATCTGCCGTTAGAGTGGCCCAGGGGCATTTGAGGGACATTGCCACATGGCTGCCCAAGAGGGACTCCGTCCAAGAAAAGATGTCACACCACCATGCAGGCTTCAAAAGCGCTAAAAGAACTCAGTCAGTCAGACGATGAACCAGTGCAGTCACCACTGAGCGTGCATGCATCTTGACACGTGGTCAGGGTTCATTTGCATATATAGGTCACATGCGATCCATGCGGGTCGATAAACATGTTGTTCTGTTGCCTATTGTAGAGTGTATCTTTACATTAATGTACTGTAAGCCTCTGCAGCATTAAAGCATGGATTAGAGGAGGGTTTGTGTTTTAGACACCATGTGCTCTTACACAGAATTGATGAGCATGCTGTCTTGTTCTATTCTGTGGGGGGAACCATATGGTATTTTTTTTTTCCTTTTTGCTGCTCCCACTCCAATTCGTCTCATCTCTCTCTTTCTCTCTGTCCCAGCCTTTACATCAGCAGGGGAGCCCATCCTCATTAAAGTGCATATTCTGATTCATGATCAGAAAACCTGCACATTCAAGTGAATTGGACGTTCTATTGTTTGTAAATATCCATAGATATTTGTGTCTACACCGTCTTTGTGAAGTGTGCAGTGCACACTTTACTTTGAAGAATGCACTAAACCCTAAAGAGAAATTAGGCTTCAGTGTACTGAGTTGCTATTCAGTCTTAGGGTTAATTAGCTGACACTGCATAATAACACAGTTACTTTATTGCTTAACAAATGGTATTAAAATTATGGCAAATCATGATTATTATCATTTAATTATTGTTTTGCCTGACATCTTTATACTGTAAATGTTAGTTTGGCATATGAATTCATTTCATTTTCTTTTTCTCCTCTTTGTTGGGTAACAGCCAAGAAACTTGGACATAATGTTCTTGAATGACATACTATGGGCATCAGTGCGTCTTAGGCCCCATAAGAAGATTCATGTGCTTAATTACCGCACAGCAGGGATCATCCCAGTGAGAAAATGCCATTAGATTTGCATCATTACAAATCGATTCATGTATCAGCCATCTTTTTTTTTTTTTTGAGACGAATCTCACAGGAAATGCGGCATGAATCCATTAAAGTGCAGCTAATTAGTAATAGATATGCTGTGATTGGTGGGGCATTGGCAGATCCAGCCCTCAGCAGATGGAGAGCTGATGATGCCGTGGCATCGTTTTGCTGTGAAGCCATGCATGAAGCCTTTTGTCATCCTGATATCCTGAGCACATTTCAAGCAATGCAAAAGACTAGGAGAACAAACAAAAGACTTGAGTGATGTATATATGTACAACAAAGTATGTTAATGAAGGTAGATTTGTGCATTAAATCTTTGTTTTCTAGGCCACTGTGTGTGTAGGTGGTTCTATGGGATGTTTGGATTGTTTCTGGGCCTTTCTGAAGCATGTTTGTTGGTCAGTAGAGCTGAAACTCCGAGAGAAGGAAGTGTCCCCTCCAACTGGTAGTGGCAGCCATTGTTCTCTCTGCTGCGACTGCAGGTTTCCCCTGGGGGTACTTGTGAATTGGGAAACAGCACAAAAATATCCCTGCACAAACATTTTTTTTTTCTCACTCTGGTTTTGCAAAACCTTCATAGAAAGGGCTTTAAAAAAAAAAAAAAAAAAAAAAAAAATCTGTCTCGAGGTGACATCACAGCTTTCCACAGGGTTATCTTTAGAATGTTGCTTGATTATGCATGCAGGATTTTGCTCTTTTATTCACACAGTCAGAGGAACTGCCACCCGTGCACATCATCCGCTGGAGTGTTTAAAAAAAGAAACACTCTCTCCAGGCGTGTGATAAGACATGTCTGTGTTAGTGTTTGTGTTTGTGCTTGTTGCCTATGCAAAATAAAAGTGAATGGCACACTGGTTTGTTGTAGTAGGCTGCACAAGAGAGGAAGAAAGACAGTAACTAGGCCATCTTGGTGCAGACGTCAAAGTCAATTGTCTGACTGCTCAGACAAAGACAGGAGCTGTGTAGTATCTCTGAGACATAATCATCTCCATACCTCCCCCTTTTCTCTCGCTATTTCTCTCTCTCTTCTCCCTCTCCCCCCTCTCTCCCCCGCAGGCTCAGTGCTTTACTTTATCTTCCAAATCTCACACCCATATTTAAATCTCCATGCATTTTAAAAAGGCAGAAGATGATTCCCTTTGTCACCCAGGTCAGGCTAATCAGAAGCGCTGCTCTAAGGAATGATGGTGGAGACTTTGGCAGCCTGAAGACACAGAGAGAGAGAGAGAGAGAGAGAGAGAGAGAGAGAGAGAGAGAGAGAGAGAGATCTATTTTAAGAACTGTGTTTTGTATTAGGGGGGTCGATAGTAGCTTTTAATGGTGGTGTCTGGAGATGTCTGCGGCAGACAAAGAAAATATATACCACTCTGAAAAGTCAGATGTCATTGTAGAGAAAAGCACTTAGTCACACATACAGTAGCATTGAGTCTCAAGGTAATAATGTTACAAACATCATGTTTGAGAAGTTATTTCCCTAGTTATGCATGATGATATTATTTGGTTGTGGCATAATAAATATAATGGCAGTCACACCTGTCCATTGCGTATGTGAATATATTGAATTTATTTTTAGAGTTTTATGTTGGGAGTGACAAGGCTTTGAAGCATGTGTAATAAATGTGGGTCACGACTCTCTAGTTTATCAGCCTGGTGACATACAATATACAGTATATATTGTATTTAAAAAAAAGAAAAAAGATTGAATAAAGGCTTTTGTTAATCTTAATTTCTCTCTGCATTCCTTGGCTGTAACTCTTGGAGACAAGCAAAGGGTGCTCACTTCAGTAGACAGTAGTGCACTGCAGGAGACTGACCCAGTGTAGAACAAGTAGACTGAAGCTGACTATTGTGCGTTGTACAGCTGAATTTTTTTTGAGTGGTGAGATGATAACAATGAAAAGATACGGTCTGAAGATTAGTATTGATGCAGTACACACACAATGATATCCTGGATTTTAAGCAGATGTGGTTGTCTGAGACATACGGTGGGGAACACTCCCATGTTCACAAAGAGAAACACTAGGCTCAAACCACTTTCTCTTGTGCACATCTCACTATTTATTGTCAGTCTCCTATGTGGTTTATTTTTGTACTGTTTTACAGCAGAAGTGAGACTGCAGAACGTAGCTCTGCAGCTTTTAAAATAAAGAAGGCCCAGTAGAGTGTTTATTTGTATTGCCAACGTAGCCTCAAGATATCTCAAAGAATCTTTGCAGACACTCTAGTCTAGGTCAAGATATAGGCTAGCCTACAAATATCTAAAATAACAGTGTGCCTCGGCCAAAGTATAGCCTCCAGACATCTTGGAGCATCATAAGAGAGATTCAATGCTAAGCTAACCTTCAAATATCTTGGGGCATCATAGCAGAAACTAGATGAGAGTTTACTCTTGACTGTGTGTGTGTGTGTGTGTGTGTGTGTGTGTGTGTGTGTGTGTGTGTGTGTGTGTGTGTGTGTGTGTGTGTGTGTGTGTGTCTCTGAGTTGACCAACAGAGAGGGAGAAATGAGGGGGAGGATTGCACAGTTAAAGGAGTTTTGCATGACTATATCTGATCAAGTATACCTTTTATCCGTATCACAAATTAATCTCTTGTGTGTGTGTGTGTGTCTGTGTGTGTGTGTGTGTGTGTGTGTGTGTGTGTGTGTGTGTGTGTGTGTGTGTGTGTGTGTGTGTGTGTGTGTGTGTGAGCGTGTGTGTAAGCATGTGTGTCTGCGTGTGTCTTTAAGAAAGAGAGCAGTAGACCTCTGATTTTATCCAAGCTGAGTCAAGTACTTCTTGGTAAGGCACACAGGGAGACTAGCTTTAGTGTGTTTTCGTGCATATCTCTGTGTCTGTGTGTGTGTGTGTGTGTGTGTGTGTGTGTGTGTGTGTGTGTGTGTGTGTGTGTGTGTGTGTGTGTGTGTGTGTGAGACAGACCCAGATACTGAGAAACGGGAGGGAAACTCTTCTCCCAGCTGAGTTAGCACTGCTTTGGGACGGACACTTGCACAGCTGTTGCATCATCTGTCCAGCTCCAGCACCGCTGCAGGGTGGAGCCCAGTAATGTCCTCACTAAAAGTTTGCAGCGTGGCCCAGAAACCCAATGCTCTACTTCCTGCAGTCAGGCCACGCGGACAAGACAGGAGAGTAGGGCGAAGGAGATTGACAATGTTTCCTGTGGGATGGTATTGGACTTCAGTTATACTGTATTTGTCATTGCAAGAGGAAGCTTTAAAAAACCAAATAGCGTACTTCATGTTGACTCTGGTATGAATAGCTGGGAAAGGAACTATGGAGATTATGACACAGGGCTGAATCTTAAAAGGATGTAAAGGTCGAACACTGTTCAGTTCCCCATTTGAATCAATTGCTTCTAGTTTCTTTTGTGTAAACTGGAGGATCATGTGTTTAGATATCACATACAGTGGGTTAGGCCAGGGGCCATGAAGTGGAAGTCTGGCAGCAGGGCTAGACAGCAGCCATTGTGTCAACATACAGTACAGTACAGCCCAGGACTTTAGCCCATGTTAGCCTCTATGTGTTCAAGACAAGTTAGGACTAGACAAGACCTTAGCCTCCGTTAGCCTCTGTGTGTAAGACATGTTTAGAAGAAAGAGAAAAGGACTATATTTATTTCATAGGCGACTAGCCTATGGTAGGCTAGAGGACATCAGTGTGTTCAGTGAAGGACATTAACCCATATTAGCAGCTACTTGTTGGGGGCAGGTCGATTAGGCCTCTTGTATTATACTGGAGCTAACACTGTAGGCCTATAATACAGGACATAGGCTATACTGTACAGTATGTTCATTGTGTGCGTAGTAGGGACCCTGGCCTAGGCCTGTCAGCCACTGTAGCTATTTGTTAGAGGAATACTGTACAGACTAGCTTAGTCTCTGAGTTTTGTTGTTTTTGTTTAGTGTGCATTTGTTGGCTGCTTTTCATTTCACACATAATCTCTCACACACAAACAAGAGCGCGCACACACACACACACACACACACTTTTTGCCTCAACACTCGTTTACACATAGACACACAGCAGAGGAATGCTCTTTTATCCCGAGCCAGCACGACCTCGTCCTCCCCTCTCTCTCTCTCTCTCTCTCTCTCTCTCTCTCTCTCTCTCTCTCTCTCTCTCTCTCTCTCTCTCTCTCTCTCTCTCCTGTGTCTCTGTGTAGTTGGCTGCCAAAGACCAGGGTAGCTTATGAGTCAGCAGCAGCAGCTCCTGCTACGCTAACTGCCTCAGTCCGAGTCCATTGAGCGCAGTAACCGTAGTAACCGTAGCACATTGTCCATCTCCACACAGATGAGCAGTCAGCGCCACCGGGGGCCGGTCCGGTCCAGCTTCCCGCCTCAGCAGGACGGACGAGGCATTCAAAAGATGAGCGGGGGCGACTGAGGGGGGGTTGGAGTGGGGGTGAGGGACGGGTGGGGGTGATGGTTCGGGGGAGGAAGTGTGAGAGCCACTTCCTGTGGCTTACAAAGCATGCCTAGTCAGTCCGGAACAATCCCTGTCTGTCCGGAGAAGTCTAAAGGGAGAGGGGACGAGGGGAAGGAGAGAGGGAGAGGGAGAGGAGAAGATGAAGTGCCAAAAAGTGGGTGAAATCTCATTTAGGTTCACACAGGTTAGTCTTTTCATGGAAGGATTCCTCAGATTTTGGACTGATGAGTCATAAGGTTTGCAAGCCGCACATGGACAATAATGTTTTCATTACTGATGTGTCATATTAATGATTTGATTCAAAGGAAGTGTGTTGGTATAATTATTCAAGAAAACCTCATATGGAACCCTCCAGCATTGTGATACACATCACATCAAACACACACATACCCACACACTCTCTGACATTCACCTTTTACCCACATTCTGGTGCAAAAACACATGCATACATTCTGCACACTCAAACACCATGTCATGAAATATAATTGCAGACTCTGCTTTCATATGGGCACAGACACAAAACACACACACACACACACACACACACACACACACACACACACACACACACACACACACACACACACACACACAAAGCTACACACTCCCAAATGCAGGAAGTGGCAGTGAGCATTGTAGGTCTAGTGGGTGGCAAGTCATTTTAATGAAGGAGCACCCTGTGGTTGTTGTCCTCTGGAATAGGTTAGTTGCATGTGTGCCCAAGGAAACTAGAGGCATATGTTAACTCCCCTCCAGCTGAGGGGAGGTTGTGTGTGTGTGTGTGTGTGTGTGTGTGTGTGTGTGTGTGTGTGTGTGTGTGTGTGTGTGTGTGTGTGTGTGTGTGTGTGTGCATGAGTATTTGGTGATGTGTGCATTTGGGCTGAGTCTTCAGAGTGTTCAGTGGCTGGCCATACTGGTGTGTGTGTGTGTGTGTGTGTGTGTGTGTGTGCGCGCGTGCACACGTTTGCGTGCACTGTGTGGTTACCCCCTAGGGCTTTTAAAGGCAGAGAAAGGAGCTAAGAGCATAAAGTATTCATCTTTCTTTGTTTGCCCTTACTCCTTTTACCACACACACTCACACTTTACCACACACACTCACACAAATACATTTTAAAAATCAGCTTTACCTTCTTAACTATGTATTACAGTATTATTCTTTACTATTTTGCTCTGTTTCCTCTCTGTTTTGATTTCGGATGTATTAAGACATCAGCACATTTTATCATCTAATTCTCTCCCTCACACACACACACACACACACATCACAGATTTTCTCTTTTAAACCTAAAAAAGTTAAATCAAACCTTATCCTCCTTATCCTTATCCTAAATCCTTATCCCCTATAAAACCCTATCCCCTGTAGGCCAGCTAGCGCTCTGCTAAGAAAAGAATGTTGGTCAGAGTGCCACAGCCATCCAGGATCAGATTGTTCTGTGGCTGTTTGAGCGTATTATATTAAAGCATTTATTGCAGTGCATAGCAAGTAGCTGAAAGTGATACCTTATTCCTCCTCCAACCCCCAAACTTTCTCTCTCCACACACAAACACACACACACACACACACACACACACACACACACACACACACACACACACACACACACACACACACACACACACACACTTTCCTCAGCCTTCATTGTGCCTCCCTCAACGATCTTGTCATTCCAGCTTTCTGTCTTCACTCTGTCCAATGCTTTTATTTTATTTGTGTCTGGCATTGGTGCTCAAATTGTGGTCA
>JAODXP020000006.1:19726802-19741802 GCA_027497455.2 Sardinella longiceps | reverse complement strand
CACAGAACCTGTGAAACATCCTGTTTGTGTGTGTGTGTGTGTGTGTGTGTGTGTGTGTGTGTGTGTGTGTGTGTGTGTGTGTGTGTGTGTGTGTGTGTGTGTGTGTGTGTGTGTGCTCATTCCCAGATTACAGGATGGACACCAGCATGTCTGTCATGTACTGTAGCATGTCTGTGGGTGCATTCATGTCTGACAGGGGTTATAATTGTTCTAAAATAGAGAACTGGACCCAAAAGCTTAGCAGTAAAATACAGCAATTATGTCCATCACAGACCACAGTCCTCACAGGCTGGTGCTGACTCATCCCTGCAGAGAGAGGATACTGGAGCCTGTATGGTTAGAGAAGCCGGAAAAGTGCCCCGTCACTGGCAGCGTTCTCCCCCCTCTCTCCCCTCTCTCCCACATGCTGAGTGGTCTGGATGAGATATGGATCACCAGCACTTAGGCAGGCGATTAGAGATGACATCACACAGGACTCCAGGAAGAAGGTTTATCTCAGCACTTAAGAGTGGAACTGTAGAGGATTTGGTTTGTTTGTCTAAATTCTCATTTGGACTAACCCTTAACTTAGACTCAAGCCTCTTTAGAGCCATCCCTGACTAGACGCTGTGGTCTTTAGTAGGTTGGGACTATAGTTCTGAACTTGTTTTGGAATCCAGGTGGTTTTAGCTGCAGTTCTGTTCTAATGTAGGCTCTGGGCAAGGGAGAAGAACATGGAGCGTGATTTTGGACTTAGTAAAATTTACGCACCCAACTGAGGCCTAGGCCCTGCATTTAGTGTGCTATAGATTGATGGGAAGTATTCGTATGCATCATTCTATTCTTCAAAGTCTGAGTGGGAACCACTGCTTGGCCCACATTGGCTTCAATGGAGTTTCATGGAGTTTCATGAGAGAAGTGATTTTGATGCTCTTCTCTTTAGGCCCGGCCTTCCTTACACAGATTTCTCTGTCCACAGTAATCTGACGAGTGTCATGGATTTGTAACTTAATTAATTTGTTTATTTGTTTGTGTATTTTTTAAGATAGAAGAAAAATATCCTTACTTCTCACTGCCAAAAGAGTTGTTGGCTCAGACTAGAGAGATTTAACGATTATACTTCAAACGCAAGGATTAATCACTCTTCAATTTTAGACACAAAGGTTAAACGTTTGGATTGATGTGGGCCTGGTGGATTAAAGTTAAAATGCCCTTGGGAGGGACGCCTGAATGACTACTAAAGCACACAACTAATCCACTAAGATTTAAGCTAGAGTCTCCTCCTGGGCTCAAAACTGCAGCATTGGAGCAAGCAAGGCTCCAATGAACTGCCAGATAAGCTGTTCTACATGACACACACACACACACACACACACACACACACACACACACACACACACACACACATGCATACACAAAAGCACACTTATTCACACACACTCACACACACATTCATCTAATGTTGAATTGAATTGCTGTCAAACTTTGACCTTTCCATCTTACTTAGCAATTTGAGTGACGGCATGAAAAACTTTGTCACCTGCTGTTCTGCACAGTTTTCCAGCATAATGTGTGTAAATGTGTCTTGAGTAACAATTGTGAGGTGGTCAAAGTCTTTTTTTTCTTTCCTCTCACCGGATTAAGCCTCTCTTCTGCTGACGCTCTTAAAAGACAAGACGAGACCTAAAAGTGCTTCTGTTGGAATAGTTTAATCTAAAAGTAACAGATGACAATTTGATCATAATATGTGACTTACTGTAGCAAATTTCATGCTGTCTTAGTCAGATATGTAAATGTGTTGTTTGTTTTATTCTGCAGACATTTGTAAATGATGTTCGCATCCAGGAACAGACATACATCACTTTAAAGATGGAGGACAAGCTGAGGTTTGGATATGATATCCTTTCACTATACAGAAAGTCTCTTGGAATACATGCTAACATCAGTGGATATCTGGGTAGCACAAGTGTTTTTAACAAAGCAGCAATACAGTTGTTTCCTCATATTATACTGTATATATTTTACTTCTAAAGAATGTAAGAATGTGGATACAAGCTAAAGAAGACACAGATTGCACAGAATGATGATTATGTGAAGGGATAGTTTGTTTGGTGTGTTGGTGTATGGGTGTGTTGCTTTCTTTAACCTGTCTCACATACCAACCTGTTTACTGTGGTACGAGGAGAACTTCATGTGCCAGAGGAGGCACTTAAGGTGAGACATACACACACACACACACACACACACACACACACACACACACACACACACACACACACGCACACGCACACACACTCATGCACACACATACACACATGTACAGTATGCATGATCAGCCACATTCGAATATTTCCGTATAGGACTATGGCATACACTCACAGCTGCACACAATCAAACACACACATATTAAGACACATACACATGTGCAGCACACACACACACACACCAACATATGCACACATGCTCACACACAAAATCCATATAGTTACCTAAATGAACAGGGTCGTGCAGGTTAACTCATAAGTGCCTTTCATCCTGTTTGTTACATTACTCGTCTCTCCAGTGTGTGTCTCAGCCGCCGGGCTGCTAAAAGCTCCATATAAAAATCTCTGGGTGGCAGCGGCCTATAGTGTTGCACGGCTAATTTATCACCTCCCATCTGAGCCTGAAGAGCTATGGTTTAATAAGCCCACTGGGAGCATCACTTACCCCTCCTACCCTCCTCCACACACACACACACACACACACACACACACACACACACACACACACACACACACACACACACACACACACACACATCCTCCTGAACAGACAGCCCAGACAGCACTGCACTGAGCTCTCAGCATAGGCTAACAGCTCTGAAAGACTACATTAACACTGCTGCACTCTGTGCATCTGTTCTCCCTTGCCTCCTTTTATGAGGATTTCTCAATTCATATTGAAATGTTTTCAGACCATTCCTGGCCTTTTGTACCCTCTTATGCTAGCACACAGACAGCGCTGTGTTGAGCTTAGCATGCAGTACGGCACTGAACCAGTGTCCTTGTAGATGTTCTTGCAAAGCCTTCTCTTTTGCTTACTTTCACCGTCATCAATATTCGGACTGTTTCCAGAACATCGTTTGCACTCTGAATCCCCTTCAACAGACTGACACAGAGTTGAGCATAGTGCATACACACATAGCTTGCACGTATTAGCCTACATTGGATTCATTCATTCATTCATTCATTCATTCATTCGTTCATTCATTCATTCATTCATTCATTCATTCATTCATTCATTCATTCATTCACACCCTCTCATCAGAAAATACTTGTCCTGTACAGATAACACACACAACAGCGTTCATGTGTGCTACAAGTGCGAGGGTTAGTGTTAACCTATTCAAGCTGAAACAACTTCATCCTAATAATACTTAACTGTAACATTCAGTCCAATAATACCCCCCTCTCTTTTGTCATGTGTCAGCATGAGAAGTTCACCAGTCAGCTGCAGCTGGGCCAGAAGCCCTCTAACGGAGAGCCTGCCAAGGCCCCCAAGACCTCCAAACCAGCGGCCTCTAAGACCCCGGAGAAGAAGGCAGCCAAAGCCATGGCAGAGACTCCAGGCAAACCCGCAGAAGCACAGAAGGGAGAGGAGAAGACTGCAGGTGAGTGAGAGAACAAGGAGAGAAGGGGAGATGGAGGGAGGGGAAGGGTTCAGAGAAAAAGAGAAGGGAGGGAAAGGTAGATAGAAAGACTGAGAGAGGAAGAGAGAGAAGAAGGTAAAAAGGGAAAGTGAGTTTAAATCCCAATACCTAATTGAACTGATTTGACTTCATGATTGGCTAATTTAAGTTAGTTACTTCTTTGTCGGTTCAAGACTGAGGGTGTTGGAGATACACTGACATTTGAGATAGAGATGATGGGACATTTTTCTAGTTATTACATGGAGCTATTTTCCACCCAAGGTAGGTAGATGGGTGGAGGGGCGGAGCATTCAGTCTCTATCACATCACATGGAGATTCTTTGGGCCCAAGCTTGTCTAACTAAATTAGAGTTGTGACATGATGTTCTCATATTTATATTGAGACCGCCATGGTGGAGGATCCTGTCTTTAAAAGTCACCAGCGTGTGTTTTAATAGGACTAAATCAAATTCACCTTTCACTTATCAAACACAAATGTTCAGAATCAGACCTTTAATTTGGGAAAAAAAGATGATATCTCTCTTTTATTCTTGCTCTTCCACGCTTTCACTTTCTTTTGTCTCCCCCTCCCTCTCATTGCTTTCTGTTATCTGTTTCTTGTATTTATTGTTTTATTTAATTAGAATTGTTCCGATTGTAAACGATACCCTCTCGCCGCACTTTCATCAGAGATCTAACAATCAAATCACAACCTCCCAAACACACACAAATCAAGCCACGTCGCTACATTTAGCCTGTTATCAGATGAGCTCCACTGTTTCCCCCCACCCCTCTCATCATGCCTAGATAGGAAATATATCAAAGAATAGTAGCGGTATTTGTCCCAGACTGTTTCCGTCTCTATGATAGCTAGATGAGAGTAATAATAACCGACGTTTGCTATATTGGTCTCGGGTGTGTTGACCTGTTGTCCCTGTAGGGAGGGTGGGACAGGATCTGTGGCCCTCCTGGCTCCTGCTGTGTTTTGCTATGGGCAGAGCGCTCCGTGTCATTCTGCTCCATCTGCAACAGGTTCATTAGACCACACTGATATTGTGGAATGGAAAGGAAGGGGTGGTGTGCTTGCTTGACCGCAGAGAAGATTGTTTGATCACAATGCAAACAAGATATATAATATATACTGTAGATGGCATGGTAATGCTTTTAAAACTTAAAAAACTAAAACAATACAATTTTTGCATCAGGCAACACTTTCAATTTTTGGTATTACTGTAACAATGTGGTGTCCCTCTCTTAAAATGATATTCTGAAGTATCTGATTTGAATAAAATAACATTTAAGGGTCTCTGGAGGGGGGCAATTTGGATTGCAATCTAATTCCATGGCAACAGTCTCCCAGGTCTTTATTTCCATGGAGATCTCCTCCGCTTAGTGATGCGTGGCTTTGTCTGCTGCGTTAAACTGTGTGAGAGACTAGAGGGCCTGTGGCAGTGGCATTAATTAAAGCCTGTGGATGTGTGTGTGTGTGTGTGTGTGTGTGTGTGTGTGTGTGTGTGTGTGTGTGTGTGTGTGTGTGTGTGTGTGTGTGTGTGTGTGTGTGGTACACCAATTTGGTAAAACTCCTATCCCAAACAAGCTACACAATGACTGTTTGTGTGTGTGTGTGTGTGTGTGTGTGTGTGTGTGTGTGGTTTCATTATGGTATGGTATGGCATGGGGTGATTGTTGCACACACTGACAACCTTTACCCAGATCCCACATTCTCATTTAGTTTGAGTAGCATATCTTTTTAACCCTTTCTCTCATAAGGGTTGCATAGCAAATGGTTCTCCTGCAGTGTACACTACATCTTTTGAGAACTGAAAAATGGCCCAGAGAATAATTTACATCCTGTGAAAAGTTAAGACCTCTGGCCATCATAACTGCTTTCTCCATCTGTAATTTAGCAGCTTTTATGAGCGCTAACTAACAGCAGGTGGAGTGGGTGTTTTCAACAACACCCAAATTTCCACTGCATTTAACCACTCGTTTGCACCCATTGCAAACGAAAGCTAAAATAGCTTTCGAGTAAATAACCCTGCAGTAATACTGTGTGTGTGTGTGTGTGTGTGTGTGTGTGTGTGTGTGTGTGTGTGTGTGTGTGTGTGTGTGTGTGTGTGTGTGTGTGTGTGTGTGTGTGTGTGTGTGTGTGTGTGAGTGTGTGTTAACTTTCTGACTACAGCAGGGTAATTACTGTGTCTCCTAATAGTGGCTTTGCTTGACTACACAGTGGTTGTGCTGCAGGGTTGCAGATGACAGGCCAGCCACAGCATCTCCTCTCACACTCATACTGCCTTCAGACAGACCTTTAAAACCCATTTCTTTAATACTTTTCTTTATGTAATGTGTAGTTGTCCAGTCTGAATACAACCTACCAGTCTATTTTCAAATTGAAACCTCCATCATATTATACATTCGTCCTCACATTGGACAGGTCTCTCTCTGAAGAGCAACTATTTTGGGGGGAAAATGTGGCTACCTGTTTTAAAGCAGAAATCCAGTGGGAATCAATACATATCCCTTTTTATACATATCCCTATTGTACAAGGTCACTGACTGTTTCCAGTAGGAAGTACTGTAGAAACAGTTAATGTTAACTGAATAATGTATATAAGAAAATGAAATGAAACTGAGAGTTTCTGTGCCTCATTCAGTTAGTGTAAGTTGTGGTCACTATTCAGTCTATGTCCAGTATTAGTAGGCTACATTTAGTACACACTATTTTTCCTACAGGCAGCGCTCAGTGATGTGGAATACACAGGGCTATGGATTGATTCACAGTGGATATCTCCTCTAAGTGTATTTAAATGGAGTTACTCTCTGTACACTGTCATTAAGTAAGAGGATGACTCACTGTAAATGCAGTTGAGGTCTTGAATGATAAATGAGAGGGATTTGTATCTGAACAGGGAAAGAGCTCTGGAGTTGCAGTCAAGAAAACAAGGAAGTCTTGCTGTGCCAGTAGGCAGTTGTGCCACTAGGAAGTCTGTGTTTATATCTGACTGTCACTTTAATGGTTTTCTCTTTTGCCGCTAAGTTGTAATGGCCACATGCATTGCCTTCTGTTGAGAACCTGCATCAATAGACACACACACACACACACACACGCACACACACACGCACACACACACACGCACACACACACACACACACACACACACACACACACACACACACACACACACACACACATACACTCACACTGCATATACCCTGTCTTTCGAAAAAGCTGATGCTGTAATTTCATGCTAAATTGCTGAACTGCTTAAGTACTGTGTAGTGTTTTGTGTTTAGAGTGAAAAGGCACATTTGATAGGATGTGGACAAAGAGGGCATTAAATATGTATCAAGCCAGTCTCTGAATGGAATTTGATTATATCCATCTCAAATCATTGTGAGGATCATTGTATAGCATGACAATGGCATTACCAGTAGTGTCAATGGGGTCAAATTTGCTTTTGCATTTAACTTGAGTTTCACAGTTTACTTTTTCCAAACTAAGGAGTGAGTGTAAGGGGTAGGAATGCTACTGGGTTTTACATATCTGAATCATAAGCTCAGCCATGTGATCCTCCAGATGGGACAGAATCAGGAACTCTACCACGGGAAGTGAATAATCAAGCCTGTAGCTCTTTGTGTTTTTATGAGGGTTTGGGGTGGTGGTTTGCTGCCAACACACACACACACACACACACACACACACACACACACACACACACACACACACACACACACACACACACACACACACACACACACACACACACACACACCACATATCTGTGAGGAGCTCTAATATGTGTGTAGGAGACTACACTGAAGCAGCATGGCTTTGACAGGGAGATGTCCCTATGGCCTCCTGATACAAGCTCAGGACTTGGTTTGATGGAAAGCAGGTACACTGCAAGTGCTTGTGAAAAAAATATGCATAAGGTGGCCTCATTATTTGCTCTTTGTTGTACACTTAAATTTCCTCATTCTTTTTCCTACCAAAAGCACTCAGTGACCTTGAACAACAGGGGTATGGGTTAAAAATGCTCCAGAATTTTGTAGGATTGGAACAGGCATGAAGACGAAGGCCTTGCGTGCTACCAAGAGCCCAGCCCTGGGGCACACGTTCAAATGGACAACAGGAAGAGCCAATCACATTGAGCGGCTCACGCTCACACACTACAACAGTGTGTGTGCATGTTTGTGTGTATGTGTGTGTGTGTGTGTGTAGTTGGGGGATAAACAGGCAAAAACAAATCCCGTCGTCATTTGTGGCGTTATGAGGGCAGTTAAGCTCGTCAGATCCTCTTTTTGCAATTAATGCGCTGGCTTTGATATTTGGCCGGCTGTCCCTCTCACAGACTCGCATTATGTAGGTCAGTCAGCCGGCGTGGTAGCTGCTTCTCCAGAGCCAAACCTGTGTTATCGTTGAGGAGAGAGAGGTGCGACCCCTCACACCGGGGACAAGGGAGGGGGCACCCAAAAAGTTCACCGTGTAGTCTTTGTGTAAGGTTTTAGAGAGGCTTTAATTTTTTTTTTTTTTTTTTCTTCTTCTTCTTCTTTTCTTGTTTTGCTATTGCGGCTCTAGCTGGGATTTTCATGCTTAATCCTTTCTGTTTTTGTGTGTGTGTGTGTGTGTGTGTGTGTGTGTGTGTGTGTGTGTGTGTTGTCATGGTAGGGGACATTGCAGCACTTCACAGAGGAACACCGCTGTACGGGCAGCCATCTTGGTGGGGTGACGGTGACGCAGACGATGAGAACTCCTTCAAGCAAGAGATCAAGACTTCTGGGAAGAAACAGGAGAATTGTGGGATAGGTAGGAGTGTGTTTCTTCTTCTTCTTCTTCTTCACTGATCATGAGTCAGAGGATTCGCCAATTTGTGAAGTTCTTAAATGAACTGAATTGCTAGGGTACAGTTTGTAACTGTTTGACTGTTTCTAATGATTCACATAATACGGTAAATGCAGATTTATGAAGATTCAATTTGGTAACGGATCATAGACTTCTAAAGATACCCATGAAATGTTTAGATTTAAAACAAAACAAAAACAAACAAACAAAAAAAAGGCAATGGTGCTTTAAGAGGGTTGAACTTTTAATTTGTTATGGCCATTCTATCTTCAAGCTATAATTCAGATTCTTCAGATAATCGCACTTCAGTCTATCTTCCCCATTTATGAAAGGCTTGGTATAAATGTTGAGCCTTGGCAGCTGCTATGAATATGTTATTGAATATATATTATGTACTCACTGGTCAAGTGAAGTTATACCTTTAATTTCCAAAACACATTTGTCTCACATTCTGAGGATGTCTCATCTTACATGGTGTAAATTGTCGTACTGCATGTAGTACATACTGGGGCAAATCTTTAACCACTAAAAGTTGTGACGCAAAAAAAGCAGCATTATCATTTCCAGAACCAATGAAATTGGAGAAAGGAAGGAGAAGGGAGAGGAAAATAAAAAGAGGATGATAACATAAGCTTGCCTATGAGAACAAGGCTGATGTAGAGGGAAATATAGATAGTGGTGTGCTAGTCTCCTCTTTGGAGTCAAGAAACCGCATCTTCCTATGCCAGCATTCAACATGGAACTGCATGAGTATACTAGAAGACTGTTTTGATTACAGCTAGTCATTTTATGGTTTAAATACAGTATGTACTATCACATGCAGCAGCATGGAATGGAATGGAAAATCTGTTTATTTGAAAAAAGCAGGGACAGTGCACAACAAACATTTATCCTGAAACACAGGAGAACATGCCATGCGCCAGGTTGTAGTATCAATGCTAATTTGCACCTGTGGTCCCTGGGCAAGTATATACAAAAAATAAGACAGGACTCTTTGTAACTGTAGTAACAGCATCTTTGTAGTAGTATAGTTTGCACTCAACTCACTTTTATAAACAACATACAGCTACAGTACACCCACTCCCTCAAGATGACCTCAAGAGTAGCTGAACATACACATGGCAGATCTTTCTCCCCGTGTGCGTCAATAGTCCCCATTTTAAACACTCTGACTGCTACAAGATTATAGTAGTGATATTGGGTACGCTGACTGCAACAGTATTATAGTAGTGAAGTGATATTCTGTGTATTATACTCCTGTTTTCCCGCTCAGTCCTAATCCCACTATCCTTCTGGGGGAAGATGTCCTCTCCCTGGTCTCCTGTGTAAACTGCTTATGCAGCAAACAGCGCATAAACATTGGCTTTAATTCACATTCTCCAGCTTATCCTGTCTGAAACGGAAGGCCTGTTTGGTTTGATTGTTGTTTGGCAGTGTTAGCGTTAGCGGCGGGGCTCTTGGGGATCCCATTAACTTGTGTGGGGCCGAAGTAATGGGATTACAGATTAGAACAGCGGGTCTGGGGCAGCGGGAAGGCCAGCCGAGCAGCGGGATATACACTGCTCACCACAGCACAGAGGCTGACCTTTGACCTCAGGAAGTAAAACAGTTCTCACTGAGCCAAGGCTGTTTGGGGGAAAAAATAAAGGCAAAAGATTATGGAAGGGCTTTAAGTGAAACTTTCAACTTCTGCTTAGTCAAATCTTTTCCTCTTTGTAGTGACAACTTTCTCATCTTAAGCGGATCAGACATTAAGGCATGGCAGTTTGCTGTTTGCTTACCATTATAAACAAACCACTAGCATAAAGATAGTAGATAGTGAACCAAAGATGCTGTCAAAAAGATGCCAGGGTGAGATGGATGGCATTACACACAGAGAGATGTCAGAGCTCAGTTGTGTATTTCTGAGGGTGACTTTGTTTGGTGTGTGCAGAATTACAGTAAAACACATTAAGCACACACTCAATCTGTCAAACATTGTGTATCTATTAGCTCTGCAATCTTCCATAAGGACATGCAGACCTTGATGCTACATTTGTTTTTGTTTTTTTTAACTCATATTTCAGGTGCACGGCTGAGAGTCAATATTGGATGTCCTTTGAGTGTTAGTGATGGGCCTGTAACAGCAGAGGGCAGTGACACTGTATATTCTACTAGTGTGTGTGTGTGTGTGTGTGTGTGTGTGTGTGTGTGTGTGTGTGTGTGTGTGTGTGTGTGTGTGTGCGCGCGCTTGAGTGCGCGTGACAGAGAGTGTGAAGTCAGGGCTGTTAGTGGCAGGGTGGCTGTCATCTGTCGTGACAAGCAGTCCGTCCCCTAGCAGAAAACGAAAGGGTTGCATAATACGGCACACACACACACACACACACACACACACACACACACACACACACACACACACACACACACAGCCCCATGGCTAAAAATCCCCTCTGTCTAAGGACATAACCTCAACTCAAACAAAGCTAAAAATCCTTAATTCTCCCTCCCCATCCCTTCACAGAACATATCTTCCCCTAAAAAGGGATTTTTAGCAACGTAAGACTTTGTTTCTCTTCCTTTGACAAGCATCTAGTTTGTCACCAGAGGGATAAGGAGAGTGGAAAAAATAGTCATCCCTTTCTTTAGTGAGGGGAAAAAATGGAACCTGAAAGCATCCCTACCCTGGAGTGCCTCTTAATTCAATTCACCGAAAACAGCTCACTCTCTGTTTTAAAGGAACACGCCACGGCCACCAGACCACCCCACCATACCCCCCACCACCCTCCCTCACTATGTGCATTTATCTTTGGGGGGTGCAAACCTCAGGACACTGAATGGCATTGTCTGACAAGGCCTAGCATTCCTGCTCTGACATCTGACAATGAGGACAAAGACTAAAAGGGAGAGAGAGAGAGAGAGAGAGAGAGAGAGAGAGAGAGAGAGAGAGAGAGAGAGAGAGAGAGAGAGAGAGGTCTAATTGAGCAACATTTAAATTGATCTCACTTTATTTCCTTCAGCACTTGTGTCCAACAAACAGCAACATCAGCACTCCAGAAATATCTAACACACCACCACCACACTCTCTCTTCCCACACCACAGCATTCTAGATCTCCATCTCCAAGCATGCATCCCTCTAGTTGTTTACACACACACACACACACACACACACACACACACACACACACACACACACACACACACACACACACACACACACCTCTCTCTTTTTTGTTTTAGACCAGCAGCATCAGTTCCCCATGGGCTATGCTAAATAGCTGTTCACATGATTAGCGGAGAGAATGCAAAGCCACCATGGCCTCTGAAGAGGAGACGTGGTTTGAATGGGTTCAGCCATAGTAGTATTGCGAGACCCCCCAGCCTCCCCACGGCTTTGTCAACACACCAGGGCTATAGGGTTTCACTTCTGCAGTCAGACAGTCAGTCAGTCAGCCTGAGACTCAGCAGTGAAGGCTTCTCTCACTTAGCCTTGCTAAGTCAGTCGGAATTTGCTCCTGTCATGTGGATTGCTGTCCTGTCTATGGATCTATTTCTGGAATCACACTGAGGTCAGTGTAAAAATGTTCACTTGGGGAAAGCCAGACGGACGGACGGATGGATGGACAGACGCTTGTTTGGTGGCTAAGAGAGGGAGGGGGAAGCCAGTTGCTATCGATTAGCAGATTAGCATCATGTGCTTTTGTGTTACCTGATAGGGTAGTGGGTGTTTTTTCCCCACCTCATGACACCCATGATCCTCTATGGGTTTGTTTCAATGGTTTGTTTGTGGTATGAAGGGTGTATATTAATATTGAGATCGAGAGAGAGAGAGAGAGAGAGAGAGAGAGAGAGAGAGAGAGAGAGAGAGAGTTTCCTAGAGAATACCTTGAGGGAAGATTTTTTTTTTCTGAAGTTGCCATGTCTTTGGCTTCTGAAGGTTTCAGCTTTCTGCAGAATGCTTGAGGGTATTTTGTTATCACTGCAATAGTTGACTCTAAAAGTCCCTTTCTTGCACAGATAAATGAACATTGCTTTATACTGGGCCCACATCACATGATGCTACTGAAAGGGAAGCGATACCATATCTAAGAGAAACAGGAACTAAAGCATGGATATGAGATATAACTGGACAAAACTAAACAAAAGCAGACATTTGAGTAAACTCTACATTTAATACACTCCTTAATCATCGAGACATCTGTGCCATAATCTCTTCTCTTTAGAGGTAAGGGATATCATAGTGGTCATTAAAAACTTCTTGTCAGGTCAAAGGTCACAGAGGCAGACAGATCTTTTCCTTTTGTTTATTTAGGCCTCTTTTTGTTTGTCCGGCAAAAAGTTATTTCTTTTCTCTAAGCCTTTGAAGTTCAACTCAGTCTTTGAAGTGAAAAAGTCCTATCTATTATCCCTATTTGATAAAACTCAGACCACCAAGAGGCTTCTCTGTGTTTCCAAGACTTTTGAGTGCAGTGCTATCAATTTCATTACGAGCTACAAGCGACATCTAATTCATCATTATTTGAAGCTAATATCATCAGGGCCACCTGTTTTGGTAGAAAGAATGTCAAAGTAATTGCTAATTCTCTCACTCTCAGCTGTCGAATGTTTTATTCATGGCCATGTTTGTCGATACACCAGTCGATGCAACATTTGGGTTGGTTTTCAAGGGGATCCCAAACAAGAGTGCACCAGAGTGAAACAGATGGTCCATTTATGTCTTTTTTCTTACCCAAACCCACCAGCAGTTCTTGTGTGGACTCCCAACTCTCCCCAGTCGAGCTATTATGGCCTAATTAAATGATACTATTAGTATCGCTCTGGGCCTCCACAAGGGATTTGACTGGCCAGCTCATTAGTTCATGTCAGCACACACAGTTGTTGGCTTTGTGTCCAACCTTGCCTTTGAAGCCCTTTCAGAAGGTCAGCGTGTGTGTGTGTGTGTGTGTGTGTGTGTGTGTGTGTGTGTGTGTGTGTGTGTGTGTGTGTGTGTGTGTGTGTGTGTGTGTGAGAGAGAGAGAGAGAGAGAGAGAGAGAGAGAGAGAGAGAGAGAGAGAGAGAGTGCGTGTAATCTTTCCTTTTTATTCTCCCCCCCCTCCCCCATGAGTCCTGAATACACAGTTCCAAACAACAACAAAAAAATGGCCCTAGTCAGAAAGCAAGAAAGAGGAAGTCCTCTTGCATGTGCTCCAGTCTGCTCCTAGCCTTTGACCTATGACCTCTGACCCCTGAGCTCTCGACCCCTCGAGGCTAACCTCTCCAGTGTTCTCCTGTGTGTCCTCCACAGAGAGCAGGGAAGGCAAGAAGGGCGAGAAGGAGAGGGCCAAAGAGAATGGCCTGGCTCTGGCTCCCTTAGGTGCCGACCAGGGCTACTTAGAGCTCCCTAGCAAAGAGGGCGGCGCCGCCATGGCCAACAACATCACCAGCGGCAGCAGCATCCACGAGGTGCCCACCAAAGACACTGAGGGCACATGCCCCACCTCGGGCGCCAACGCCAACGCCAACACCACAGGGGGCTCCTCTCAAGGCCACGCCTCCTTCACCATCGAGTTCGACAGCACCTCGCCAGGAAAGGTGACCATCAAAGACCACGTGGCGCGCGGAGCCAGCCGCTCGAAGAAGTCTGGGCAGACAGCTAAGGAACTGAGCACGCTCCAGGCGGCCATGATGGCGTCCGAGTGCAAAGTGGCCGACTGGCTGGCCCAGAACGACCCGCCGATGGTGCGGAGGGAGTCGGCCGAGGACGACAGCAAGACCATCAAGAGCGACGTGCCCGTCCACTTCCGCAGGCTCAAAGGTGAGGCCGGCTCTCTCACTGGCTTCTCTCCCTCGCTATCCCTCGCTCGCTTCCGCCCGACTCTTCCTCCCCCTCTTCCTCCTTTTCCTCCTCCTCCTCCTCCTCCTCCAGTCAGGGTTTTTCCCGGGGCACAGTTTGTGCATGTAAAGTGGCAGACAGGGACTCTGAGTTTGGACATGGCTGTAGCCTGCACAGCCCACATCACATGGACATTCACATGCATGAGTGCCAAGAAAAGACCAAAAAAAAAACAATAAAAGACTTTTTGGCTTCTTTCAGTGAGTGCACAAGATCATGGCAGAAAGACCTAGTTGGAACACCTGCCCCAAATCGTATGCAAGACTAAAATGGCGGCTGTCCATGATCGCAGGAAAAACCCTGCCTGCTTCTGTCCCTTGGCTTGCATCCCTTCTTTCTCCTTCTCCTTCTCCTCCTCCTGTTCCTCTTCATCCTGCTTGTCCTCCTTTTTTCCTTCCTCCTCCTCTGACCCTGTAGACCTTAGAGTATTCTCAGTGGTGTACATGACAGGAGCTGTCAAACTTTTAATGCAGAGTGGCTCAGGTTTTAGTCCCTCTTGGGGTTGTTGTTGTTCTTTATTTGCATTGCATGGTTGGATGGTTCAGTGTATCTCTTAAGCCATGCATTTCCACAACATCCTATGACTACCAGTAACTATGTGTTAGTTTTGTTCACACACACACACACACACACACACACACACACACACACACACACAC
>JAODXP020000006.1:19719302-19721802 GCA_027497455.2 Sardinella longiceps | reverse complement strand
ACACAGAAACTGGACGGAGATGACCAGAGTGACAAGGGCACATACACCATCGAACTGGACAACCACAACCCAGAGGAGGAGGAGGCCAGGCGCATGATTGACAAGGTATGCAGGGGGAGGGGCTTAAGTGCATGATTGACAAGATTTGGGAATATTGATGCATGACTGACAAGGTTTGGGGCTATAAGGTATATGGTATATGGTGCATGGTTGATATTGTATGGAGGGTTTTCATAAATGCATAGTTGAAGTATGTGGGCTTTGCATAGATACATAGAAGCCTACAATGATTTCTATGTGAAGAACTCAAAGAATGCTAGTTGTAGGAGAATTCCAAAAATGTCTGTTTTAATAGATTGTCATGTATTGGCCAACTTACAAAAACAACAGGCCAAAATATTTGTCCTAGTGACTGATAAAAATAATCTTGGTAGCTATTCATCTATGGAGGGTAAAAACGTTTGTTTAACAAACCCCTCTGATTTGAATTCAAGTGTCTATAGTGCATACAGCACTGTCGTCTCTTAACATTTTTGGGGAAATTAAATTAAAGCACAGTGGTAGTGGAGCTTTTATTCTCCATCCTAGTTTATGTAGTGGCCTCAGTAATCTAATATGACAGAGAGTGGGGAGCAGGGAGCGCTGCACTGTAATGCTATCAGTGTGCATGTAGCAGGCAGGCTAGCAGTGGCCTTGGCATAACCTTGGCTAGGCTAGCGCCAGGCTCTGCCAGTCTAGGCTCTGTGTACTGAGCTGTTTGTCCTTGTTAAGGCTGTCCTGGGCTGCAGTGGAAGACTGTGTGTGTGTGTGTGTGTGTGTGTGTGTGTGTGTGTGTGTGTGTGTGTGTGTGTGGCGGTTCATGTTTGTAACTGAGCACGTGTACACAGCATTCTAATGAAGACGATTAATTTAACTAGGCTTGACTTGATTTACTACTTGCCATTGGTGCTAGTAGTAGATGCGCAAAGACATAGAGGTAAACACACATGCACGTGCGCTCTCTTACATGCACACACACACACACACACACACACACACACACACACACACACACACACACACACACACACACACTTTTCCTTCAGTTTGCCCTCAGCAGATTAGCTCCTCTGAAGTCTCCAGACTTCCTCACAACCCCCCTACACACACACACACACACACACACACACACACACACACACACACACAAATACAATGCACACACACTCATACGATACCTGACTTTGATTTATTAGGCAGTAGTGCTGGGTTGGGGAGATAGGTAGCAAGCGTTCTCTGAGTGAAGCGGCTCATAGCCCCAGGTGAAGTGAATAAATGATGACTGGTGTTTCACCTCAGCAGCACTTGTGTTAAAGGAAAGATGAGGAGGCTGAGCTGCCTGGGCGCTTCCTCACTCTGTAGGGGTCATGTGTGATGAGAGCCTCATTAAACGGAGAGGGATGTACTTACAAAGGAGTCTGGCTGTTTATATAATAGAAGGCAAACTCTTTTAATAGTAGAAATAGCCTAGAGAATTGCCCTGGGCATCTTGCTGTAAAAGCTAAGAAGACTCACCCCTCAAAACACACACACACACACACACACACACACACACACACACACACACACACACAGACATACAGATACTCACTCATATATGTATGTAATAGACTACACTGATTTATTTTTACAGCAATAGTTACAGCAACTAATTAGTTTGATCCTATTTGATCCTATGTTTCCCAGTGCAGTTGTTTGCCTGGTGTTTCTGGGTTTTAGGGTGTTTGGGCTTTGGGCTTTAACTTGATGCCTAACGTGGTTAAGTTGCTCCCTGCATGTGATGCCTAACAAGTACAGTTGTTTTGTATTCTCCAGAGGAGGCAGGGGAATGCAGTGGTACGTAAAGAGACAATTGCCTTGATTTGATTCCTCCGGAGGACACTTTAGATTAGTTGATGACATTAGAGGAGGTGTCATTATGTGTCCTGGGGTGTTAAATGTCTCCATTACAGGGACCTCTAGTTCCTTTTCCTGCCCATACAACTGCCAGAGCAAAGGGCTTTTGGGAGCTGGAGTGGATGCCTTTGAATTAGGGTTTTGTGTGTGTGTGTGTGTGTGTGTGTGTGTGTGTGTGTGTGTGTGTGTGTGTGTGTGTGTGTGTGTGTGTGTGTGTGTGTGTGTGTGTGTGTGTGTGTGTGTGTGTGTGTGTGTGTGTGTAATGGAGTTTTTGGCCTGCAGTTGTTGTGGCTGCTGTTGTTGTCATTGGACTTGCCTGCCTTGCCACTCACTGCAGAGGCCGGAGGGAGAGGCAGGAAAGCAGCCAATGGGCTTTATTGTGTGTGTGTGTGTGTGTGTGTGTGTGTGTGTGTGTGTGTGTGTGTGTGTGTGTGTGTGTGTGTGTGTGTGTGTGTGTGTGTGTGTGTGTGTGTGTGTGTGTGAGTGGGTGTGTGTGGGTGTGTCTCTGTGGTTCATAAACACAGACTCTCTCTCTCTCTCTCTCTCTCTCTCTCTCGCTCTCTCT
>JAODXP020000006.1:19714302-19716802 GCA_027497455.2 Sardinella longiceps | reverse complement strand
ACTACTCCTTCAGCCAGACAAATTTAGATTGTCATCAATAAGTCAAGCTATGCATTTGTATTCTGTACAAAGATGTGCAAACATCTCACTCTTGAGTATGCACACACACACACACACACACACACACACATCCCCTTGAAATGACATGAGCGAATCACAGCAGTGACTTTGAGGTTATGACTGCATGCAGAATATTGCTTGCTTCTCCACAGACATGAAAGTAATTGCAAAGCCAATTTCCATTTTCATGAAAGGAGCTCTATCATTGTGTCCCATGTTACAGTATACTGTATGAATGAGACTGGCTCTGCATAAAAAGCCATTTATAAAGATACACACACACACACACACACACACACACACACACACACACACACACACACACCTTCTGCAGAGTTCAGCACTCTGTGTGCATTGTCTGGTATTCCATGAGTCAGCTCTTATACGATTCAAGGCACAAGGCACAATTTCATGTCTCCAGGTATCGACTCCAAAGATTCTGTCAGCAGTTCCCAAGCTTCCATTTACCTTTCTTAGTCAATGTAAACAATATACAAAGATACTGAGTAATGCCTATAAATAATGCAGAGAGAGTAATATGCATAGCTTGTGTGTGTATGGAGTGTGTATTACATTGGCGCAACATCTTCCTGGGAAGTGCAGTATATCACAAGATGAGTACACACTTACACACTTTACACACACACTCACATTTACTGTATCTCCCATATGTCTCAGGACATCATTTTAATGTAGTCAGGTCTAGTGTGTTAATTATTCATTGTCAGTGTCAGACAGCAATAGGGGAGACTTACAGGTCCAGCAAGCCAGGCTCATCTACCAGTGATAATGTTGCATATGATATACTGTAATATGAGACATTGTTGTTTTTAATATGTTTTTATAAATGTTATGATTTTATTTTATTTTGATTTATCCTTTCAATATATTTTCAATTATTCCATTTTTGAGTCAGATGATTGTGAATGAACATGAGCCTACTTGTGTAACCATCTCTCTCTCTCTCTCTCTCTCTCTCTCTCTCTCTCTCTCTCTCTCTCTCTCTCTCTCTCTCTCTCTCTCTCTCTCTCTCTCTCTCTCTCTGCCATGTCTCTTCCTCTGCCTCTCTCTCTGCAGGTTCTCCCTGACGACCAGGTGGCTATCGGGAGCCCCCACTGGGTGTCACAATGGGCCAGCCTGGCAGCCAATCACACGCGCACAGACCCTGAAGGTTCCGGAGCTGAGCCCTCTACGTTTGTGCATCAGGAGAGAGGTACGTGCTCACTTGCTATGGTTACTGTCGTCATGGAGTCCTGGTATCTGGGCAAACAACACGGCTTGTGCATGCAGCATGCTCTGCTAAATATGGGACTATAAGGAATATGTCTGATTTTAAAGGCACATGGTGACCTTGTGAAGGTCATAGCTCTCAGTCTATGCAGTCATGCAGTGAGTTAGGGGGGATGGATTTATGCACAGAGCTAATTGTCCATTCATAGCCTGCTCTAACAGACAAATGAGCTGATAACCTTTGTGCAAAGGCACTGCAGTGGTGTTCTATTAAACAAAGCACTTGCATCAGGGGCTTGGACTCTGGGAAATGCAGTCTTTGTAAAGATGACTTTCAGAGGATGCGCTTTATCGTGTTAGCGTGATATTTCCACTATTATACAATATAATTTTCCTAAGCTTTTAATGTATGATATATAGGTTTTTTTTTTTTTTTTTTTTGTACAAGGGTCTCATGGCCTCATTATTGTAGTGCGGAAGACACACACACTGAAACCTGCACTGTCTTTGTCCCCTGTAGAGCCCGATACGTTCGAGTCCCAGAGAAGTGCCGGCTCCACGTCCTCCAGCCTGACGGAGCGCAAGAGGAGAACGCTTCCCCAGCTGCCCGCCGAGGAGAAGGCCAAACTGGGCAAGGGTACGCTGGGCGCCCTGGGCCTGCGCTCGGAGATCGGAGAGAAGCAGGACACCGAGGCACAGGAGAAGGAGAACGGGCACAGCGACGGGCACAAGGGAGATGGGCAGAGCCTGCCCTCCATCCAGACGGGCACTACTGCCAACGGAGTGGCGCCAACGGAGGCGAAGAGCGTGGGGAAGCGGTCGTCTGAGGAGCGCAGGAGGAGGGGAGCGCAGGAGGGCCGAGGGAGCGGCAGTGAAAGCGGGGACAAGTCCGGCAGGCCGCTGGTGCGGCAGGGCAGCTTCACCATCGAGCGTCCGAGCGGGACGGTGCCGGCCGAGCTCATCCCCATCATCAGCCGCGGCGAAGGAGCCAAGGCGGCGCGGGAACGCAGCGACTCCACGGGCTCCATGGATACGGCCACGCTGCTGAAGGACACCGAGGCCGTCATGGCGTTCCTGGAGGCCAAACTTCGGGACGAGGGCCGGCAGGAGAAGAAGCCGCTCCCGCCGAGTGTGTCCACCTCCAAGAGCCATCGGGCCACTCGCACTGGTGGCTCTATTTCGCCGGAGTCGGACGTGGACACGAACAGCA
>JAODXP020000006.1:19659302-19711802 GCA_027497455.2 Sardinella longiceps | reverse complement strand
TCACATTGTTTTGCACTTTGTTTTGACTGGGCCCTTGTTTGGTCGGGGTCGCTCATTCCATGAATATTCATTGGGTGACAGCAGGACTGGAGCTTGGCACGGCCATCACTGCAACGGCACCACCGCCTGTGTGTGTGTGTGTGTGTGTGTGTGTGTGTGTGTGTGTGTGTGTGTGTGTGTGTGTGTGTGTGTGTGACATCATGGCGTTACCCTTCTCCAGAGGTGAATAACACTACTGAGTCAGTAGCACTGACAGCTTTCTTAGGTGATGTGATACACACATCACATAGTCCTAATAACATCATGCAGGCTCTTATAGTAGCAAGACTAAGACCTTTAATGTGGACCTTACTGATTTTTGAGTCTTGCAGTGACTGGATCACCTCCATGACTGCATCTTGCCAATAATCTCCCCTTGACTCACTGCACATAATTGCCTGTATAGCAGGCTAAGAGTTAGAAGAAATGAGAGGAGCTCTCACAATTGAAACAGAAATATACTGTGCTGCACTGTGTAACTGCATTATGTTACTCTGAATGGATGTGTCATTGCATCTTGGTTCTAACCTCAAACTAATGCTTTACTCCTCAAAGTCTCTCACGGTTTTCACCTTAACTTGTGGATAAGTCAATTAATGGCTGTTTCACTCTGATCTGTATTGATTTCAAGTCAGCCAAGGCCGTTACTTAAAGTTATGGAGAGAGAGAAGACATGGATTTGTACAAGTGATTGATGATGATAAGATTGCTCTAAACTTGATGCCAATATGTTTGGGTTTCCCCTTGCTTTAACACGTCTGTTTCAGTAAAGTACCTTGTTCTTATTTGACTACACACACCCAGTGTGAAGTCTCACAATACCTATTTGAAATAGTGTCAGTTCAGTCACCGAATGCCTCTGTGTCCTACCCCCTTGTACCAGAATAAGATTGACAGAACCCACTGTTAGATGATAGGTGGGCGTGACAAACATGTACTTGGTGGTGATTGCAGTGAGATAGCCTTCCTTCACTCCGGCTACCTAGAGACCAAAGCAGCATAGCATAAATACGGTGCTCTTTTTAGTTTTATGCAGGGTGTTTACAGTGATAGGGTTTCCCCCACATACAGTACACACACTTACAGAGACCTAGGTACTGTAGTCGCGTCTGTGTGATCTAGTCTGCAGCTAGTGCTCTGAAGTGTGATGGTGGTAGTCTAGACTGCAGCTACTGTACTGCTTGGATGTGTTTGATGTGTTTGGTGTGTGTGTTTTTTGATCTGGCGTCTGTTTACCAAAAGCATAGTTGCTAACCAGTAAGCTACTTAGTTAGTTGGCAATGGGAAAATCCCTTGCAACCAACAAAGTTGACTAACTATGCTTTTGGGAGAGGGACTCCTGGTTTGGAATTTGCAGACTACTAGATAGTACAATAGCTGGCTTAATGGCGTCTTGACTGCAAGTGTCTGTTACAAGTGGCATTATGACAACGAGCCCTGGATGTAGCCAATGTAACCGTCTACGTCTATTTCTCCGCAGTGAGCAGCCGATGGCGTCGTCTGACCCCGGAGTACGCCTCCACCTCGGAGGACGAGTTTGGCTCCAACCGGAACTCGGCCAAGCATGGGCGTCCCCTGAGGGGTCCCCCGGCCCTGCGCAGCTCCAGGCCAGGTCTTGGGGGGTCGGGCTCAGCTCCCCCCACTCCAGGAGCGGGCAGTGTGCCCCTCAAGCACCGCATGCGTGAGCACGACGAGTACATCCGCGACTGGACCGCACACAGCGAGGAGATTGCCAGGTACTTATCGACTCTGGCATTTTAAAGACACACACACACACACACACACACACAGACCAATGATTTCTTGTCATATAATTAACACATATGTGCCATAAACTAGTATGGAATTCTTGATGCCTAGGTTGTGTGATTAAGATCAGCATTTGCACATTAGTAAGACTCCACAGTAAGCAAGATGGCCTGGAATTCCTTCTTTAGTATGTGTTGTGTGGTGATGGATAGAATGGGCACACCCAAATGGCAAAAACACACACACATACACACACACACACACACACACACACACACACACACACACACACACACACACACACACACACACACACACATTCATGGCAGCCAAACGTTAAACTTTAGCCACAGCACAGATGTAAACTGTATTGCAGCGGTAAAGACAGAAGAGGCGGTGATGTCCAAAACAGCCATTTCCTGTGTGTGTGTGTGTGTGTGTGTGTGTGTGAGAGAGAGTGAGAGAGAGAGAGAGAGAGAGAGAGAGAGAGAGAGAGAGAGAGAGAGAGAGAGAGAGAGAGAGAGAGAGTGAGTGAGTGAGTGATTCATAATGAGGTGGCTTTGCCTCTGTTGCTTGCTGCTGGGAGTAGTGTTAGTCTGTCACCTCTAAAGGGACACTCACTCACACACACAAACACACACACACACACACACACACACACACACACACACACACACCATCACGTCAGTCACGCCAGAAGAGTGATGAGGCCTGTTTACAGGAAGAGCTCAACATCACTGTCACTCCACCACTGTCTCTCCTCCACAAAACACACACACACACACACACACACACACACACACACACACACACACACACACACACACACACTTCCTGGCTCCCTGCCTCTTTCCCATCCCATACCATCTCTCTGTTCTGATACTAGCTCTTTCTCTCATTCCTTATTTCTCTCTATTCTCCATCTTCCTTACTTTTATCAATCTTCCAGTTTTTCTCTTTCTTTCTCTTTCTCTCTCTCTTTCTTTTTTTCACCTTTCTTTCAATCTCTCTCTCTCTCTCTCACACACACACACACACACACACACACACACACACACACACACACACACACACACACACACACACACACACACACACACGCACACGCACACGCACACGCACACACACACTCAATTCATCCCCCTGGCCTTCCGCTTGACCTGGAAATGACAGTTAAGATGAGTAGGCAGGGGATAAGTGGTTGCACGGCCCCAGTCCTGCAAATCCATTCATACTGAAGCAGATCACATCTCTCTTTCCACTACAGCTACTCCAGTCAGTATCAGTCAGCGTCCATGACTGCAGTCAACCTTACCTTTTGTCTAGGTGCCCAGACTACATCTCTACTCAATGTGTTCACAAGTGCAGACTACGGCATATTCTCTTCCATATTTCTCACTCAGTGGATTTACAGATTATATTCTGAGTTTAGATTCATCTCGGCTGTTCTCATAGGATGAGATTTGTCATCAACATTCAAGAGATAAAGGATATAACACATTTTCTTTATAAGTGCATGTACATGTGTTTAGCTAGAATTGTGTGTAGTACTATGGCAATGAATGGCAAAGCTGGTTTAGATGAAACAGCACCTCCTGGTGGTGACTTCCTTGCCAGCAAGGCATTGAAAGCTCATCTGAAATATTCTCGGAGGCTGATCATAGTCTCTTAGGTGGCTACAGATACATAATTAGTTTAGAAGTAAATCGAAATAAAATAAAATAAAATAAAAAAAAGTAAAATAATAACATTCAAATCAAGAAAAAAATAAGAATATATATATATGTTTTTTTTTTCCTGAGCAATGTCAGGCAGACATTAATCGAGTTTGATGGTGATTTTTTTTAGTTCAGCACGCCTTGAAATAATCCTTACTGGTAGCCACTCGCCGGGAGTAGTGAGATTCTGCCAGTCCAGATTAGATAAGGTCCCACTCCGCACAGCTACGGAGGAGCAGCACACACCTCTGTGTCATCACACCTCAAAGTGGGCCAGTGGTCCAGACGTGACAGACATAGCAGGAAGGCAGCTCTAGGGTCACACACACACACACACACACACACACACACACACACACACACACACACACACACACACACACACACACACACACACGTGTATGTGCTTGTCCTCAAATAACACACAGTCATGCCCATGTCATACATGCCCTCTCCACCAAAGGATATACCAAACTAAGTCTGAAAAAGTTTCCCCAGATGTCATATAGTACATCCCTTTACACATTTACTGTCTATGTGGTGTGAGTCCTCCACCTAGTGGTGTAAATAGGAACTGTGTGCTATACTGTGTGCTGTTATCCTCATTCTGTCTTTATCCTGCTGCCATTTTATGTATTTATGTGCAAGTCTATGCAATAATATATACATGTACTTATACAGTGAGCTACAGAATTACAATGTCATTGTACAGCACATACTGTATAGGTAGAGATTTAGTATGGTAGCCTAATGTGTGAGCACTTAACTACTACAAGGTCATACAGATGGGCTAAATGACACTAAGCAAAAAAAATAAATAAAAAAAAAAAACAGTAAATACTTACTTCTCTGCAAGTGGTTATAGTTAATTATTTAAGTGAATGTCATCTAAAACTTGCAGCCTTATGACTGTCAAGTTCTGCTATGATTCCATAGGTGGCAATTAAAATTAATTATTCAATCCCATGTCATATTGATCATTATTTATTCATGCACTGATTGAACTATTGATAATGAAATGAATGAAAATAAATATATCAGCGTTTTTTTGGTCAAGTAAAAAAAAATCATATTAAATCCAAATATGACATGGTATGACTAATTATGATTTTAATTGTAAATAATAGCTTCACATGATTAGCATTGTACAGTCACACACACAGGTAAATATTGGGTCCCACTGAGCTGGGAGCTGATATTTGCCTGCAGTTGTCCTGCTGTAGTGTGTGTGTGTGTGTGTTGTCCTGTGGCATGCTGTGGAGGCTTTCCTACAGGAGCCCATCTGAAGTATAACAGGTTATTTCCCTGTGTGCGCAGGATCAGTCAGGACCTGGCCAAGGACCTGGCCATCCTGGCACGCGAGATCCACGACGTGGCCGGCGAGATCGACTCCGTCAGCTCCTCCGGCACGGCGCCCAGCACCACCGTCAGCACGGCCGCCACCACCCCCGGCTCCGCCATCGACACCCGCGAGGAGGTGAGGGAACAAGTGGGTGTCCCTCTCTGTCTTCCCCTTCCCTCTCATTCTTTCATTCTTTCTTTCTCTTCTGTTTTTTCATTGTTGTTTTTTTCTCCCATCCCCTCCTCAGATGACAGGGTCAGTGTCGTATGAGGGTCGCCCTACATTCTAACTCTCATGTGACATGTTCCTTTCAGTGTTTCATTGTCCATCACATATTCCCCCATTGTCTCTGAAAGCTTTGAGATGAGGGCTAAAGTGAACATGAGAAGGAATCATGAGGAAGACCAGAAATGATCAAAGCATCATTCAATCATTGCAAGTGAAATGAAATAAAACTAATATAAAAACTAGAAAACCACTCAGATAGCACAGACCTTTGCCAAGGCAATGTGGTCACTGACACAATATGAATTCCACATGGTGTTTTCTGGATGACCGATCACCACCAAAATATAACCGTGGTCCTTGTCCCAATACACATGTTGTCAAACAAAATGACAGACAAACCAGTGTTGGTGAAAACAGTCTCTTGGCAGAGGTCATAAAGAATCTCAAGTGTTCAGGCCCTCTCCATCACCCTCCCCATCCCATTTCTCGCTCACACTCCTCAAGTGTGTGTAGTTCTGTGAGAGTGTGTATAATCCTTAGAGTGTGTGTCTCTATGTGTGTACAATTGTCTGTTTGTGTGTATTCCTTTGAGAGTATGAGTATTCCCATAAGAGTGAGTGTATTCTTTTGAGTATGTGTATGACCGTGACGGTGTGTATTCCAACGAGAGCTTGTGTATTCCTGTGAGAGAGTGTGTGTATCTCTATGAGAGCGTTTCAGTTTGTGAAATCCCCAATTAAGCATAGCCATCCCATCAGACTCCTCTTCACAATCATCATAAGACACTAGGGATAATGGCATCATGAATAGCAGTCACATAGCAGAATAGCATTCACATACTGTAGCAAAAGTGGATGAGTTTTAATGCTGCTGAGGCCATGATGTTAAAGCAGACTTTAGGTCATCTACTAATTCATATCATCATACTGTATCATATCAAATCATGAACCCTGCAATTAAATCATCATTGGATCTTAATTCCTTTTTCATGCAGCTGGTGGACCGTGTCTTTGATGAGAGCCTAAACTTCCGGAAGATTCCTCCTATGGTGCAGACCAAAGCTCCTGAGATCAACGGCAGACCGGTGGAACTGAGACCACGAGCCCCAGATAGCCTGGACCCCAACACAGCTCTTCGGCGACGCACGTGGAACCGGGATGAGGTGAGAACTTTTGGAACATACAGAATGTCTACCCAGGTCTTCTAATGAATCTATAACTGTATGTACACATAGACAATTATGTTGTTATTCTGTAGAATTGCATTAAATACCTTTAAATACATGGTTAATTTTTTAAAGGGAAGGAATAGTACGCTCTAAGTGACCTCTCTCAAGCACAAACACATGATGTCAAGTCAGCTCAAACATTAAAAAGTAATTGCGTTAGTGGTCACTCACCAGAACACACTGTTCTAGTCAGTGAGTTATGTCCAACATGAGTGTGTGTGGTGGTCCTAGACTGTACATAAAAACAGGTGGTGAAGCCCTAGTGTGCTATAACGCCCACTCTCTCTCTCTCTGTTTGGGGTCTTTTCTAGGCGGTGCTGGACAGCCTCCTCCTGACGTCAGTGTCCCAGCTCTCAGGCAAGATCCGCCAGTCTGTGGACAAGACAGCAGCTAAGATCAGGTACACACATCAAACAGCCACAAAACCCAAAACCTGAGGTGATATGTGCTAACAATATCATTTTGAGGATGATTCAATGTTATTGTACTTGGTGATATTGTACTACAGAAATAGAGTAATGTAGTAGGTGATAAATGATTCTTTTATACAGTATGTACTCAGTACTCATAATGCAAAGAGCATGTTTAGAGTTCCTGTCTATTATGAATCTGTTAATTTCACATAAAGCTTACTGTCTGACATGTTCTAATGACGATGACGACTCCTCTGTGTCCTCTAGAATACTGTTCAAAGACAAAGACAGAAACTGGGAGGACATTGAGAGCAAACTACGGGCCGAGAGTGACATCCCCCTCCTCAAAACAACCAACAAGGTCAGTCTCCAGTCTTTTAGGACACCAGTGACCACCAATGAGCCGAAGCCATAGTGTTGTTGTTGCTGCTTTCTATTTCTTTTCAATATTATCACCAGCAGGTATTGTTTAGTGCTCCATAACATGACATATATGCTGTTCTCTTTCTTGTCCTACTTCAGGAGATCTCATCCATCCTGTTAGAACTGAAGCGGGTGGAGAAACAGCTTCAAGGTACAGTAACACCATGCCTGTTTAAAAATATACAAATAAAGTGAACATGTGCAGTACATACGACACACACACACACACACACACACACACACACACACACATACACACATACAGTTCACACACACACACACACACATACACACACACACTAACATGGCTCTTGTCTCTTGCCCTGTGCAGTGATTAACGTGATGGTGGACCCTGACGGCACCCTGGATGCCTTAACCAGCCTGGGCCTCACCAGCCCTGTGCTGACCAAGCCCAGAACCAGCCCCACCTCCCAGACCCCTTCGGCCCCACTGCCCGGCCCCGGCACCACCAAGGCCGCCTCGGGAGGCACCTCGCCTGGGGACTGCCAGCGTGACCTGGGCATCGGGGGCTTCACCCGTACTCTTCCAAGTGGAGAGGAGGCTGCCGCCGTTGCCAGCAAGTGAAGGACACATTAAACACACTATCCAGGATCCAACAGCACACCCGGAAATATATCTATTACCTGACCACACACACACACACACACACACACACACACACAAATACACACCCATATGCCTGATTATGAACATCTCTGTTGGACTGACAGAATGAATGGACAGTTATTAGTGTATATATATATAAATGTGAGTATATCCAATAATACCCAACATGCTCTCTCACCCCCCCACCCCAAGTCAACCACTCCTTCCCCTTGTAGACATTTGTGATTGTTCGTCCACTAAGAAAAGACTTTGCTTTGAGAAGGGGATTAACATCAATGGACCTGAGTTTCAACCACACACACAGACACAAGCACAAACAACTCTGTGGGAATAATCCACTCATGTCTCCAAACACAGAAAATACAGTGCGGAGTTTCGGATTGGTTACTATGGCGATTGGAATTGAATACTGTGGTAGTGGTTCTTTGCCCTGGTGTTTGGCCCCACATAAAAAAGGAAACTTTCAATCCATGTCTGTAAAAAGTGATATATGTCTGATTGGTGCAAGTGTCCTTGGTTGGCGGAATCAGGTGTGTTCAGGTTATCAGAAAAGCCACCTGTGTTCAATCAAACTTGGAGCACAAGGAATGATGGGGAAATCATGACATGGAAGTGGTGGCCCAGAGAATTAGGACCCCAGGAGGAACCATGGATTATCATATTACAATAAACATGATGGGGACAGGTTCATTGTCGAAACCACTAAGATATTCCACCAGACTTCATTTTATGTCATAATAACATTGTGGCTAACACGAAATAATGTTTTCAGTTGTGGTCATTTTTAGCATGCCAGTGCCATTCATGTGCCTCTGAATATCCTTCTGTGCAGTAGTACCACTAGCTAGCTAGTAAGCTACTTTCTAAATCAGTTGCTTTCATTCATTCCTAAAAAAAAATGTGAAATGACTGCTGTCTACAAAAGTGGACACAAGCCAGCGGTCCTCTCTTGTGAGTGTTCAATATTATCTCCCCCAAATCATGCACCAATACCTTTGGTGGTATTGAAGGACTGCCTTCTGGGGTGAATTACATGCACTTAAATCCGAGATCCGAATCTAATCCATACCATTTAAAGCACTATTTAGCCGGAGAATACAGTTTTAGCAGACATGTGAGATTTCAAATCAGATCATAATCTTTAACATCTTAAATCAAATGTTAATTGGATTTATTCATCAGGGTTTCGCTGTTGAAAACAGTAGACATGGATTCCAACACAATATAGGAGATGCTTTATCTGAAGTAATACAGTTTGCGCTTTTAAAGATGTTTCTGAAGGAAGAAAACATTCAAAGGTGGATGTTTCTCATGGTCACTGTCAAATAATCCATCACTTACTCTATGTGAAGCTCCTGTCATGTTCTCAGTGTAGCCCAAAGTAACCAAAGTTCACACTATATGCAGCCTCCCCGTAATTGTACAACAATGTTATTTCAATGTTTCTGTTTTTATAAAAGACTCTCTCAATTTTACAACAAGTGCTTTAGAATTCTTTTGATCTGACCTGTCTTTTCAAGCTCAATCTTGTAATGTACTTCAAAGGCAAAAAAAATAATAATAATTACAACATGACTTTGGTCTCTGGACACAGTATACATTTTATACTGTTTTGAACTCTTTTGGATGTGTAATATAGGACTCCGTAGATATTGCTTGTGAGTACTGACCAATTCTGAATGAGAGCACGGTAGCATTTCTTATGACTTGCCTTACTTTTCTTTCAAACTTTAGGAAAAAAAGAAACCCTGTTGTCCTTATAGTCTAGTAAGATCTAGAACAGAATGTGCTGTTTGTTGTTCATTTTGGTTAAGCACAGTAAGAGTTTGTTTGTCTTTTGTGAATCATTTGCCCTCTACCATTGGAGCTCAATGGTAGCACTGCTCATTCTAGGTGTCACTCATATTGCCTAACTCCACTTAGCAAACTGCACCTTTCAGCTGCTAAATCGTCACAGAAAATGGCTGTGATGAAAGAAGCCTTAAAACTGCTGTCGGTTAGACTCCCATGGTCATAGTTGGCCTTCAGACCACTTTGAAGAACCTCTATGAAAATAACTGTCAAAACAGAATACCTATTTGAACTGCTATTGACTATAACTGCAATATCTTGCTAAGCTAAGCAATTTCCCCTTAGAGCAGCTGAAATCAGATAAGACTGATTTTTTTTTCAAGTCTCATTCAGCAGCTTTAAAACCACTTATCCCTTCTGATTTTTACACTACATGTTCCATAACTTCTGGACTTTACTATAATATTGGTGCGCATCCTGGTTTGACATAACAGTTCATCTGTACATGTCATTTTAGATTAACCACTCTGTTCTTATACATATAACAACAACCGTGTGCAGGAAACGCACCATACCTGGAATGAAAAAGACTGTACCGTTTCCATATGCTTCTGTCACATGACCAACGCTCTGCCATTCTGCTTTGCCATTGGCTTAACAATGCTCTTGTGATGCCTCGCTTACTATAGCTTGTGTATTTGTCAGCCTCCCCATGAAGCGTTTTATTGTGTTTTGTTTTGTTTTCTTGTTTGTTTGTTTGTTTTCAATGTGTTTTGCATCTAATTGCTGCTTTTTGGTAACAGGCATGT
The DNA here is from genome assembly GCA_027497455.2 of Sardinella longiceps. Classification (NCBI taxonomy): domain Eukaryota; kingdom Metazoa; phylum Chordata; class Actinopteri; order Clupeiformes; family Clupeidae; genus Sardinella; species Sardinella longiceps. Next base: position 19,701,435 of record JAODXP020000006.1, on the reverse strand, counting down.
GTTTATAGTGAGGATGGTAGGCTCAAAGGTGGGAGTCAACAAGCCGCTCACACATGCCTCAGCAGTAGTACAAAAAAAAAAAAGAAATGTATAAACTACACCTGCGCTCTTACATACCTGTGTGTATGATACCAACAAGTGCCCAGGGTTAACAAACAGAGCCTTTTTTTTATTATTTTTAATTTCTTTTATTGTGTTCCTGGATTGAAAAAAAAATTGGAGCAAGACATAGGAGAAGATGAGTAGAATTTTGCACATCCCTTGCGCAGGACAAAAAAAAATTGTATTTCAAATGTTATGTCCATTGGACATATTATGTACATGTATAAAGTAAGTAAAGTCTTGACTCTTCACAGTTCTTCTCCCTTATGGAGAAGGAAAGCCATTTTGAAATTTGTTAAGTGAAAAGCAGCCAAGGGATGTGTTATGCTGAAGGTCTCGGTACACTTGTTAATGACTTTTACATTTTGTTTTTGTAACTGACGCATACACATTTATCAGTGTTTTACTTTTTTTATTGTATTTTATTTATTTTTTTGTTTATTTTTTTTCTTGTACATGTATCATACAATTTATGTACCAATTTGTTATTTTGTTAACTGCATATTTTACTTATTCTCAATAAATTTGGAAACATTTGAAGATTCATTGTGAGTTCTCATGACAGACCACATAAAACGGATTTACATAATTTTTCACATGAAGGAAAATAATTATAGCAATTGAAGGCCTACTCACCCGTATCAATTCAGTCCCTTAAGGCATTTCCAGAGTGTCAGAAGATATACTGTATGATCAATGACATGGCATACATCCAGGTCAACAAGGTTAAGTAGGCTAAGCTAAACTAAAGTTTTGTCACAGTCAAATACCTGGTGCCACATTGGTGGTCCTGCTCACTCAATGGGACTACAAAGAAGTAAAGGCTCCGAGTCAGATTTGCATATTCCGATCCATGGTGTCAGTTTCGTCTCTGTTGCAAAAGCTGTAAAAATGGTTGCCTATTGTGAGTTACTGTGAGCATTAGGCCTACACAATTTTTTGCCCTTGACATGTGGACTATTATTGCAGTAAAAGTATAAAAATCTTCTACAGTGAGGCTATTCAAAGGGTCACCACTGTAATGGTGAATTATCCCTGTTCAGAGAAATCGTTTGTGGTCAAATTCAGGCCTACAGAAAAATGGAATGGTAGCCTATTCTCAAATAAAATGGCCTAAATGAGATAGGCCTAACACCTTGTGTTTTTTCTCTGTGATCTTGCACGGGTCCATAGCATATGTTACATGAGAAATTGAACTGTGCCATGTTCAACAAGTTGCCTTGACTGTAGGCCTATACAGAATAACCTAGTTGGCATGCTACTGTTTGGATTGTAGGGCCCAGGCCAGGCCAGGCCAGACCAGAGAGAGAGAGAGAGAGAGAGAGTTTTTTAACTAGGCCTATGGAGAGAGCTCGAAAATCGCCTAATGTTTTGACGCATATGACGCAGGATTAGATGGACAAAAGATGAAGGGACAGAGAACATTTATGACGAAAAAACGGCGTTAAAGGAGCTGTGTAGGATTGTGGCCAAAATTGGTACAATCATGTTCAAAATATTTTGTTGCTTTCATCTGTCTCCATCTTTCAAAAACATCTCCTATAGGCCTACATATCCCTGTTTTATTTCTGACCTTGTCATGATATTTTTCGGAGGCATAATGAGGCCTTGACAATAACACCACCACTTGAAATGACAACATAAACATTACTTGTGGGCTGCAACTTAGCTTTTCAAATGATATCAGTGTTCAAAATGCACATGATTCCTTCATGTCTGGTGACATATCAGGGCTGTTTAATGATTATTTGGAATACATTTCTTACACACAGCTCCTTTAAAATAAAGTCCCTACGTGGCCTCTGACTTCGTTTCCCACAAGGACCTTAAATATAACGTCATCAACATGCGCCGTTACCCATCGCAACTGTAATCAGGCTGTCAACATAATCGCATATTGAACTTGGCCAGACAAAGCAAGACATTTCAACAACTTTCTACGTATTTGTGCGTTGCAACTTCCGACGAATGCCTAAAATAAGGTAGGGTCTTCCTTTGAAGTTTCATTTGCATTCGTAAAGACGAACATAATCGCAGCATAGTAATCTTATGCCATAAAGCAGCAGCAGCATAGTTTGGTTTGAGTGATCGCTGCTAAGAAGGCATGTTAACTTAGTTGCAGTAGTAATGATCCCTGTCCAAACTCAGCAGATAGGATATGGTTTATGTTAAGCAATTCTTTGTGATATAGCACCGACACATTATGGGAGCTAGCAGCATTGGAGGTCGGTAACCGAGAAAAAGACGTTGCCGATGAGGACACCGAGCAACAACAAGATCATTCACTGCATGAAAGAACTGTGTTCTTTATCGGAAGCAAGTCAGGGGTAGGTTCCACTATAGCTATACCCTACCACCATTTTTTGTAAACTATCATTAAACGCCTTGTATTCTTTGATGATAGTACGCTAACTAGATTTTGCTGTGTACACTTGTGTGTGTGTGTGTGTGTGTGTGTGTGTGTGTGTGTGTGTGTGTGTGTGTGTGTGTGTGTTTCAGGGTAAAACAACAATTTTACTTCGATGCCTTGACAGGTGAGCACACACACTTTAAACTCTTCTCCCTATGGGAAGAAAAACAAATGCAAACCCTTGTTGTAATACCCTTTCATTTGCAGAGATGAAGCCCCTAAACCCACTCTTGCACTAGAATACACATTTGGGAGAAGAGCTCGGGGGCACAATACGGTAGGGAACCTTCTCTTATCGCCGTGGTATTGAATGAAGCAGCAAATAATATACAAGAGTCCAGATGGAAGTGTTGGACAGCTGATTAGGAAGGTTTATTTGAAGACCACTCAAAACATGAACTGTCTTTCTTGTTCTGTATTGTTCCAAACACTACAATACAGTGATGGGGACTTGGACTCGAGACTTGGACTTGGACTTGGACTTGGACTTGACTTAAGTCGCTCATTCTGGAGACTTCAGACTTGACTTGGACTTGCCCTCAATGACTTGAGACTTGACTCAGACTTGAGCCTTGTGACTCGTGAACAATGTTCATTTCACGGAAGTGTTCATTTCATTATTTTGTTTTTTTCTGATGCTTGTTATGGGAAAGCATAAGCACAATATTTCCTCTTAGGTGCAATGTAACTCATGCATACAACTGCATTCTAAATTTTCTCAGGTCTAACATTACAGCTGATTTGTCAATAGCAGATTGTGTGCATAATTATGTCCACCCTCACCCTGTCAAAGGGAATTTTTTTTCCAATATTCAAAAAGGCTCGACTTGGGGAGAAGACTTGAGACTTGACATGGACTTGAGAGGCTCGAGACTTGACTTGAGACTTGACTTGGCATTGCGCCTCAGGACTTGGTACTTGACTTGGACTTGAGTACAAAGACTTGAGACTTGACTTGGACTTGGAAAAAATGACTTGTGAACATCACTGCTACAATACAGTATGCTCAACTATTTGGTAAACAGTCTGAATGATTGAACTTTGCCCAAATTAGCCCAAGGACATTGCACATCTGTGGGAGCTTGGAGGAGGAACATCACTGTCAGACCTGGCTCAGATCCCCATCAATGCACAGAATGTCAGGTTAGCTTCAAGACAGTCTCTCTCTCTCTCTCTCTCTCTCTCTCTCTCTCTCTCTCTCTCTGTGTAGAAATAACCTGATGAATAATTATTGCTCTTGACAGTAATTCAAGTTCTCTAATTAACCAGCAGGGGGCAGTGTAATTCTAAAGTATGTGTTGCCTCTGTGTGTCTCCCAGGGCTTTCTCTATTGTACTTGTGTTGGACCTCTCCAAGCCTAACGCCCTGTGGGCCACCCAGGAGAGACTTCTCCGGGCCGCCCGGACCCAGGTGGAGAGGATCTGTTCTGGGCCACAGAGAGGGTCGGACTCCCGGTCCAGTAAGCAACATGGAACCATCAGCACCCCACGGGTCCTTCCCAAAGACCATCCAGTGAGTTGGTGCAGTTGACTTTAAAATTCAGTAGTATGTGTTTGGGGGTGACAAAATGACTAATAAAGTATAGCTATGAAAGTTCCGACTGATACATCGTTTATAATCTGAGAATCAATAGATTGACCACAAAGGACTGTCCAACATCATATTGGTATAATTTCTTGTGTTGCTAAAGTCTAGATCTAAGAGAAAAAAAACAGTCTCATGGACAGTGTGTATACATCAGTGAATGGAGTTTGTATTTAAACGTCTGTCTGAATCCTTCCCCAGGACAGAGAACTCATCAACCCATTTCCAGTTCCCCTGCTCTTGATTGGCAGCAAGTTTGACATCTTCCAGGTAATCAAATAATACCAACAACATTTGAGGTAAAGCTAGTGTGGAAGATGTTCAAACTCTGGAACTTAATGACAGATGAAGGCAGTGAAAAAAAACATAACAAAAGTACATAGAGTGTCTGGTATGCTGTTCTTGCATTACAGTCAGCTGCATTTTCTAAAGCACCATATACACAGCTTCAGGCCAGAACTGCAATCTTCTGCATGAGTCCAAACACACAGCCATAGCCTACAGTAGGTTTTCAAACATGTGATTCAGTGAGCCACTCAGATTCACTGGCTAAAGTGACAACTACTCTGGCGACTGCTGAATAAGAGGGCAAAAGTTAGCTTTTTTTCCCCCTGCAAACTCAGGCTCCGTTATCACACCAGACACAACAGCAGTGTGGATATTCTATAAATAAAGTCGCCCACTCCTCTAAAGGTATTTTGTTCCAACAAGGCTTAACTCTTTGGTAACAGACCCAGTGTAGTAGCCCTAGGGTGAGCTTTGTCTATTTTGGATTTAAGGCTAATGATATGTCCTGTTAGTCAAGTCACTGTTCTGATCTGTATGTGTTCCCATGTATTTACTGTGTATTTGTGCTTGCAAGGAATTTGAGTCGGAGAAGAGGAAAGTGATCTGTAAGAGCCTGCGTTTCCTGGCCCACTACTATGGAGCATCTCTCATAGTAAGACCCACATGTCCCCGACTCATGCCATTCAAACTGTTGCTTGTTTTACTATAAAGATGGCAACCATGGGAAAAGCTATATTAACACTGTATGAACTCAGTGATTGTCTGAGGTCATTGCATGTGTTGTATTGGGGCTGTGTATTTAATTTACTATGTGAAAAGCAGTATGAAAGAACAATATAAAAGAGACAAGCATTTTTCTCTTTTATTTTATTTTCTTTTCATCCTTCTTCTCTCCCCCTCATGTGCAGTTTACCAGCAGTAAGTCAGAGGGGACCATGGTCAAAACCAAGGGCTTCTTCAGCCACCTAGCCTTTGGCACAGACAAATCGTAAGTCACTGCTTTGTTGTCACACTGCTTTGTTTTAATGTGGAATGATTTAATTCATAATTGGAATGACTGACATACAGTAGGTAAAGGTTCCTCTCATGTTATGAAATGGATAGGTTTCAGACACCTTGTACAAAGGGCTATATCCTCCCTGCTTAAGTCTGAAAAATGCTCAATGCAGGTTAAAATGCATGGAACTAAGCACTTTTTTAGTCTTAAACACCTGGGAGAATACCGCCGAAAATTTAAATGTTAAAGCTTTTGATGCATCAGACAACAAGCCAGGCACAAAATGCACAAACACACACACAAGGCAGGTACAACGATGAAGTGAAAATGTATTCCTTCACAGTAATATCTTGGCATCTATTATATAACACATTGGGACACACAGATCTAAACTGGCATTAGTCGATCAGTTGATAATAAATTCTGACTCATAGCCATCCTGTAATATGCCTGTCTCTTTGTTATCCAGGAAATCCATGGCCACTGACCCCAGTAAGCCTCTGGTCGTCCCCGCTGGCATGGACTCCCTGAGTCAGATTGGTGAGCTGCTGTTTCTCTTATCTATATCTTGGCGTCTTCCCTGTGGCGTTCAGGAGCTCTTCTCAAGGTCAAGTAGAGCTGAAGAGTCCGAGCACTGGGTGTCACTTCATGTCACTGTCCGACAGTGCACTCGGAAGACTAGAAATGTTTCACTAGACCTACTTTTGTGGGCTTACTGGAAGATGTTTTGGATGTCAAGTGAGTTAGTGAGTCCTATTGTGCTTCATTTTATGATGTGTCTGAACTGAATTGATTGTGATGTTTTTTTCAGGGTCCCCACCCAGTACAGATATTGACATTGGAAGCCTACATGCCAAAAATCCATTAGATCTGTGGAAGAAAGTGTTTGAAAGAGTGTTTCCCCCAGAGGTAAAACACACACACACACACATATACATACACTTTACACACACACACTTGTTAAGGAAAAATCCAGTGTGAATCGATCCATAGGGCTTGAGGAAATTTGATAATATATTAATATATAACCAACCAATGGAGAATCAACAACTAAGAATAACCCAATGAGGCACAAAAAGGATTCATTGTCCTATGGCCCAAAAAGAAAAAAAAAAAATGTGTATAAAGACTGGCAACTAGCAAACTCAAGTGACATTGCACTCCACCTGAGCATTGTGATTGTGTGCTTCCAGACTACCACAGAGCACAAACAGCTGAAGGACCCATCCAAAGACCCGCAGTATAGTGAGACCCTCATCGACTCCATGAGAGCCCAAAAGGACCAGGTACTGTATCTAACCAAGCCACACACTGTTCTTGGGCATAAGACACTGGACCTATTTCCTCTGCACAATCACATACAGCACAGTATGAGCATTTTAAATTCATGCCACTAAAAACATTTTTTTTTCCTCTCAGTACAATTTACAATATATATTTACAGGTTTGCTTTGCACATGTATGGTATGTAGTCATATATCTAGGAAGGAAGAGGAACAATTGACTTTGTAGTCTGGACACTTAAATAAAGTACTGAACAGCAGTGCTTCCAATCAGAGTCAGCGCCACATGCTGTATGTTTCTTTGCACTTTTAAAAGCCTTTTTTGTACATATGCATGTAGTTTTGAGCCAAATGGCACCATTTAGATCATTTATAGTTAAAAAGAAATCAAACAACTCAATGCAACATTCAATAATATTCATTATTACACAGCTCTTTATAATGCTGTAGAGTGCTCCATTCACTTCAATGGGACTTTCCAACATTTTTACGGTCTGATCATTTTTAATAACAGACCGTTGCTAAGTATAACAGACCACTGTCAAGCAAAAGTGAAACAGAACGTTGCCTTAACCAATCAGCTGATCTGTAAGTTAACAGAATACGTCTTTTCAGCAGACGGTATGATCCATCTTAATCACAAAAGTTGCCGTTAAAGTAGTGATAAACAAGGCTTAGTCGCATGTTAAGAATATGTACAGTAGGTAGCCGTGTAAGAACTGGGATAACGTTCGGTGAGGCGGTCATTATCGTGGAAATATCTCCCTTCAGAGTAATGCCACAGCGAACGTTATCCCTTACATAATGTGTTGTGGGAAAATTGCAGAATTGTCATATTAAAAAATATAAGAATTTGAGGAATTAATAGCATCCCATACAGTGACAGTGTTTAATTATTTAATTATCAAACTTTATGTCTATTGATGTGTCAATAGATGTAATTATATGTTAACGTATTTCAGTGTAATGTTGGATCCACAATAACAATGTAAAGAGTCTCTACTTGAATGTCCTATAGTAACCTCCAGAGATTTCCCAGTCAACCTGGTGCCCTTTGGCAGACACGTTCCCTATCTGCTTCCAAACACCCGTAATTAGAAGTAATAACCATTCACCCATCACACAGCCAGATAAACCAGCCCCCACCCACGTCTGCTAGCCTGCTTGCCTGCCTGTTGCTTACAGTGCAACTGCTGTCTTAAACTGCAATAACCTTCCCTTTAATGACTGTCTCCTGACTCAGGTAACATCCCTCTGGGTGTTCTCAGCCAATGACAGGGTGGCTGAGAGACTCTACATAATAGCGACTATAAATATTGTACTTCCTGGTTGATTGGAGAGCACTGTGTGTTTGACCTATAGTAACCCCTTTGATGATGGCAAAAAAAGGAGCTGGTTTATTTGACCATGCAGGCAGGCTTGTGGTCAGAGGTGAAAGAGTGCAGTTCTAACTGGACTTCTGACCGCTGGGTCAGTCGCCTCTAGATTCCCTGACTGACTGACATAATAATTCCGTTATGCATGCAGTGGGCTGTAGCATCGATCATGCATCAGACGTTCGCATTGACATGTTTCCACACTGTTTTTTTTTTTGTATTTGCCACTAGAGCAGGGGTCTCAAACTCCCGGCCCGTGGGCCAAATCCGGCCCGGGCTCGGCCCAGATCCGGCCCGTGAGTTGGTGCCAAAATTATAATGCAAACCGGCCCTAGAGAGAGGCGCAAACATCAGTCCCGACGGGCGCACCCATTCTTCTCAGTTACGCTACTCGCGGAGTTTTAATCGTACCGAAATTATAAGGGCATCATTGGAATCTGCACAAACTGGCCAACAGTGCCAGTTGTTCGTTTCTGTGACGAACGATTCACGAGATAATTAGCGTTGAATTTGTATAAAAATTATGATCACCAAGTCACAGTTCTGCGTCCATGTCATACATGCTCTATGTTCTATGTGTAATATCTCAGGGATTCTTAACTTAATTGTGTCATAACGCATATCAAAATAAACAGGAGATCCTACAGATTACAATGGTGCATGGTGAAATCATATAAAATTTCTGCATTGTCTTCAACAGTGTCATCCCAAAATAGATGAATTATTTTCCAAAGTGAAAGTTGTTTGTAATTCCCTGTTTGTCAGGACTAACTTTTAACTAACTGTTTGTCAGGACAGATTCTACAAAATAATTAATAAAATTATTTAACAAAATATTATTAACAAAATATTGGTAAGTATGTTATACTACCAAATCCAGACAATCTCCTATTTAAAAGTGAAAAGATATTTGTTCTAGTTGGTTATGCATTCAATAATGAGATATAGGCCTAACATTGAATGTCACATCTTTAGATTTAGAAAAAAAAAAAGAAAAAAAAAGAAACAGGCTAAATAATTGCAAAGGAAATGTCCAGGTCACTGTTAAATACAGTACATGTATAAATAAAAAAATAATAAAAAAATGTGTTGTACCGTAATTACAATCAACCCCTGATGCGGCCCTCCAGTCAGATAATTTTGACCGTAGTGGCCCCCAGCTCATTTGAGTTTGGGACCCCTGCACTAGAGCATTAAATAATAGTTTTAATATTTGTGCACTATGGCCATTTATTGCTAATGAACATGGGACCGCCCCTGTAGAGATGAAAAATAATGCCCCACTGCAAATGATGAATTCAATCAGATTCTCTCTCTCTCTCTCTCTCTCTCTCTCTCTCAAGGAGTTGGACCAGTACAAGAGAGATGCGGCCAAGTCATGGAAAGGCCTGGAACTAGAGTCCTAACATTCAGCTTGGACATGCACGCGCGTGCGCACACACACACACACACACACACACACACACACACACACACACACACACACACACACACACACTAAAGGAGACACAGACAGACAGACAGACACATATCACAGATGTACAAACACTCATGCATATTATACTTTTACCTGATTTATTAATTGTTTTGCATCATTTAAGCTCAGTTTTTTATGCTGTACTGTATATACAATAAATTGCATCTGTACATATCATATCATATTTATATCAAAGTAAAACTCACCAATAAATTACATAATGGAATATTACAATGGAAAATAGAGACTTAATGTACAAAGAAAAACATAATAAACATAATAGACTGCTTTGATTTCGGTCATAGTGGCATCATACTGTCAGTCAATTGCTTGGACATCCACCACTTGGCTCATCACAATGAAACATTTTCCACAGTGATATAATTTACCAGTAAATACTTAAAGCTATGGAACTGGATAATTGAAGAACAAACCTAACAACCTATATATAGACATGAATGCAACATCAAATAAACAACAGCTCTCTGGCAGAAGCAGAAAAGTATGAACAAGACTAGAACTAGAGAGTCCAGAATTGTGACAAAGTCCTTTTTTTTTGGTCCTTTTTCTTTGCTCCTCTGTGCATGGACAGAAGGCTGTTCCAACAGTAGCATGCTTCCTCACTTGGGCAGAAGCTTACTGCTTCCAACCAATCATCTCCTCAAAAAGCATAGGCTAGATGTTTCAGCGGCGGGTGAGACGATCTCGGATCTTGAATGTGATGACACCGAGGAGGACAAGTGCAGGTAGAAAGGCGTAGAGAAGCAGGAAGTCCTGGGTGTAGCGGGACAGGGCGTCAGGATAACCCTGGTCAATCACCTGGTTGCCCTCCTTTATCGCACATGCCCCAGGAAGCATAGATGTGTCACCTGCAGGTCCAAGGTTGACAGATTAGCTTACAACTCATGTTTGGTGCCACAGTGTCACTGAACCATGCCAGTCCCATTTGGTATCATTTATTGCATTCTTACAGAATCTGGCAACATCTTAAATGGCACTGGCATGTTTTTTTTTTTCGTGTGTGTGTGTGTGTGTGTGTGTGTGTGTGTGTGTGTGTGTGTGTGTTTACATGTGTATATATTAAGTGAAATGAAAAAAGGCCTTACTGCAGGTGAAGTTGAGATCGTGGAACTCGGTGACGATGAGCAGTTCACAGCCATACTTCTGAAAGGTCAGATAACCAAGCCATTGAAACACAATAGGCATCTGCAAGGTGCTCCTGTACAAAAACACACACACTCACATTTATTTAATGCCCTTAAATGCCCTTTTGTATTTCACCACCACCCTGGAGTGGCAATAATACAATAAAGTTGAGACACAAATACAGCCTTTGTTTAAAGGGTCATGCCAACCCAGCATACACAGCCATCCAACACTTATTGCACTCTGCTATGATAGACACAATAGAAATAAATCTCTACCGAAGAAAAAACGCTAAAAACAGCAGCAATTACAAGACAATCATAACGCTGACAGTACAAGTCCACTGGTAGCTGTTTAAAGCTGTTCTAGAATGTTCTTTTAGCTTACACCTGGGATAACTCACCAGGTAACACACACACACACTACAGACATACATGTACATACTAATCATTTAGTATGGCTTGCAGATGGTAACCACTTTACATAAACAAAAAAGTGACAGGTATATAGGGCTGATGAATATGATTAACATAATGTAGGATGACTAAATCAGGGATGCTGATTGGTTGGTGTGATGCCTACCTGAGAAAGCCAGATCCGACCATGATGCCAGCGATGTTGAGCAGTGCCACGCCGCTGTTGACCATGTTGGGGTCCTGCACCACCCCCATCAGCACCAGCGTCAGAAACTCCCCAATCAAATGGGGCACCAGGATGACCGCTGAGAAGCACATGAAACGACTGGGCTCTGGGTTCATGCCCACCGTCCTGAAAGAAGACAACAGTGATAACTGTTAAACACACACACACACACACACACACACACACAAATACACAGAAATATACACACACAGTAGACATAAACACACACACACACACACACACACAACAAACTGTACACACACAAACAGCCATTTACACACACACACACGCACGCACGCACACAAGGCTTAGGGTGTACACCACTGTCCTGACCATATCCTGTGAATATACATACACATAACACAAACAAACAGATACACACACACACACAAATACCCACCAGTAGAGGAAAGAGGTGAAGATGAAAACACTGATGATGCTGAAGGGGAGGATGTGAAAGATATAGGCCAGAAACATCTGCCACTTGTGATACAGACCGTCCTTACTCTCCTGATCTGAGATGGCCCTGAGTGCAGGAACTACACACACACACACACACACAGTCAGCATGATCAGACACATGAACACCAGCAACAAACAGCAGGCATTGAAATTCTAGTGTAGACATATAGTGTGCATGTGCAAACTGTCAAATAGAACAGTACAGGTGATCCAGGGCTTGGCCTATGCTGTGTGCTTTTGGGATCATACAAAATGCTACAAATGTATAAATAAATGTAAAGAAGGAAATTAAAATTGAGGATTGAGGGTATTGTTTTCCATGATGTGGCGTCTTCTGGTCAAAGAAGATGCCGAAAATGCTCTTGTCTGATAACCTCAGAGTGTAAACAGCCCAACTCTAAGATTTATGACTTGCCTATGCTAACTCTTTTGACTGCTTTTATGGGAGAGGGTGTCAAAGGCAGAAATTATTGTTGGGTTATTATTAACACAAGGTGCACTATATATCTGTGTTAAACAGTGAGTGTACTCAAACAAGCTCAACAAATCCCATCTTACACAAGTACTTATAACTACCATGGAGAAGCAAGTGTCGGTCATTGATGTTGGATTTCTGTGTCTGTGTTAAATCCAACATTTATTTTGTAGCTACCTTACACACCACATCTGAGATACAGATTCATGGTTCAGTGCCTAAAGCTTCGGAGCTTTCGTTTTCAAGGTCAGTTAAATACACTTCTTCACACACACACACACACACACATGCTATTTTTACACACAAATCTCTTCTCTGGAGGAGAGGTGAGTGAGTGTGTGTGTGTGTGTGTGTGTGTGTGTGTGTGTGTGTGTGTGTGTGTGTGTGTGTGTGTGTGTGTGTTTGGGCTCAGTATATCTACTGTATCTTTCCACTACTAGGCCACTTTGAGAGTCTTTGTCCCGCTATCAGTGTCCCTGAGATAGCTTGGTCGAGGAAGGAGACGATAAAGAAGAAGGGTTTTTTTCGGTCACAGGCCTGTCACCTAGAGCACAGTGACAGAGGCTTTTTACGATTTCAGAAGCACTCAATCACAATTCATCTACTGTGGCATAAAGCCAGTACAGAACTGCTCCAGCTCATACTGACTTTAAACCTGCTGTCTTTTAGAACACTCAACAATAAACCCTCCCCGTGATCAGAGAGCAAATCACTCACACAGTGCCACGGCGTTGAGCATGCCCGTGTAGGGTGAGGCGCCCATGGACTGGTAGATGATGCCAATCCGGTCCTGCACTGCTCCCTTAGCAACGTCAATGTCCAGCTTCATGACAAAAAATGCCACAAAAAGCCCGTAGATAAGGTTCTGGGAGAGACGCATCAGAACTCCCATCCGGTCCCGGGACAGATTTCTCATGGTTCTCCTGCAGGGAAGAGTAGCAAGGACAGCGATAAGTACTCACTCATCAGCACTACCATAATTACTGTACTTACACTGCACTTGTTCATTCATTGCATTCATTTGAGTCAAATGCAATATGGAGTGGTCTTTAATCACCATCTTATAAAGTTAGGCACTAATCATTTTACTCCATCATCTTCTCCATCCATCCATTCATCTATTCACTCACTTAGTCAGACTGACACACACACACACACACACACACACACACACACACACTCAACCTTCACTGATTCACAGATAATGTCAATTGTCTTCAGGCCCTCTTACCTGACCAGCACTCCTAATTTGGCCATGCCATTAGGCGACTCTTTGCTCTTGAATGGGATGCTGGGTTTGTCGGGCATGTGGCACGCCTCTTCTGTCTTCTCCAGCATGTTCTGGTAGATGTCTGAGCTCTGATAGGATGACATGATCTCATGCATGCGGCTGGAGGTGGCGGCCTCTCTCTCACTGGAGCGGGTGTCCACTGAGGTCAGGTCCACTGCCAAGCAGAGGGAATTACGGATATTATTTATTTATTGTATACCATTATTTATATAATTTGTTTATCTTTTATGTACAATTAGCAATTTTCAGTCATTTTGAACAACAATTTCAAGGGGGGTTTTATGTGGCAATTTCAGTGCTCCAAAAATCAAGAAAGGCATTGATTAACAGCTTAAAAAAAAATGTCACCTCCATTGGTTTCACCTCTGCAATTGTTTTATATATCTTCACATTGCCAATGCAACATATTAAAACAACAAACTGCAATTTTATTATTTTATCAAGAAAATTGCAGTTTTGTTATTTTATTTTGTTGTTTTTATCAGTTACGGACAAATCAGATAACATTAACACACTTTAAATTGGCCCAATGTCACCTGAATATCAAATTTGAAAAAAAAAAAATAATAATAATGAAGCAACAACAATAAAGTACAAGCAGCGGAACACTGCTGGCCATACCGTATATATCAAATGGGTTGCAGTACTCTGGGCATTCATATCCAAGGCCACTGAAGAAGTCCACCATCTCCCCAGGCTCCCCACAGAACACCAACTCCCCCAGACTCATAATCGCAATCCTATTAAACACCTATGCCCACACACACACACACACACACACACACACACACACATACAAACACAGCCTCAGTACAACACCTCTCTGAATTATAGCATTACTGCAGTCAAAAAAAGAACACACTTTTACTTTTACATTCACATTTACTACAAAAATAAGTCACAAAAGGCCATGAATTTTACTGATTTTATTTCGCCTAAGGTAGTTGTTATGCAGAACGGGAAGCGTCATTATCAGGCAGATTAGCCCGATCATCTGCTAGAAAAATTAGGCCATTTTTTCCTGTCAAATGTCTTTCTCTAAAAGCATGTTAGAACAGATTAAGATTTCGGGCCTCTTGAAATTTTTGAAAAAATTCAGCAAATTTGCTATTTGGTCCAACTTTGGACATTAATAGCTCATTTGATATGCTAAGTGCCTAATAACTAGATGGCTGTCAGAACAGGCCTACTTACCCTGAAGAGTTCTGAGCGAGGTTGGTGAATGGTTACTATGACGACACGATCTCTCTTTGCCAACTCTGCCAACAGCACCACAATTTGATTGGCTGTCATACTGTCCAGACCTGTGGTTGGCTCATCCAACAGTATCACCTCTACATTGGCACAGGTTGATGACATCATCACAAATTCCCAAGTAGGTGGCGAACAAAGAAGTCAACAAAGGAGACAGAAAACAAAAAGGTAAGTAACAATCTCACAAACTTTTCCACTTTGTCCACTTCATTCCCTCCCGAGTGGGAAAAAAAGCCATTGGAGATAAGCCTTCCATCTTGCTCGTTAATTTTGCCAATTAAGACAATTAAAAGATTGCCTATTGTGTGCAGGGGGGTGGGGAATTAAAAGTGGCATTAAGTGATTTATTTATTCATTTTGGGGCCTGATGAAGGGGCGCCTCGGTTGGGAACTCTTCATAATTGTGTGCCCTCTTTCAGTGGGGCCCTATCACTAATCCCCCATACTCTGTCCCAAGAACCCCCCTCCCACACACACACTCACCCTCCTAACCACACACACACACACACACACACACACACACACACACACACACACACACACACACACACACACACACCTTCAAGTCCACTCACCACCTTGATAAAGCACACATACCCCTCCCCAAGGACTTGGCTTAATCCAGAAGGTGTGATAACCCCCCCATCCTTTCATTTCTTTCTTCATCTCTCTCTCTGTCTCTTTCTCTTCCTCTCCTGTACACTTTTTTCATTTAAGGTCCTTGAGAAAGAAGGGCCTTAAATAGTTTGAGTGCCAGGTAGGTTTTAGAGATTTTCTATCAACACAAATTACATTTTACATTTTGCTTACATTTTTCAAAATGTACACAAAAATGTGTTGTGCTTACTGCATATTCCATTATGTAATTTTCTTTCAAATGAATCTTGACCCTTTAGATGACCTGCACCACTGAAAACAAACATTGGTCTCTGTGTGTGTGTGTGTGTGTGTGTGTGTGTGTGTGTGTGTGTGTGTGTTACTGTATATTCCCATATACAGAGCTATACTAGGCACTCACTGGGGTCTTGGAGAAGCTGGCTGGCGATGGACACCCGTCTCCGTTCACCACCAGAAATGCCAGGAAAGATCCGCCCGCCGATGACACTGTGAGCAACGTGGCCTAAACTCAACTCCGACATCACAGCAGACACCTGCCACACAGACAGTCATAGAGGTCAGTCAGATTTTAGTATAATAATCCATGTTTTTATTTCTGAACTAAAATTTCTTATACAGTACAATCACTGGGGATAGCCTTTGAGCACAATAATTTTATATCACCATTCCTTTTTTATCACACTGATACAAAGCATTGATCTATTGATGATCCGTTCTCAGCTAACACATTTTGAGGCCAAATGTAATTTGTGTCACTCATAGACCTGAGTACAGTTAACAGGGTGGACGCATCTAAATGGGTCAGATGTAAGAGGACCAAGATTCGGACCACTTCCCAATCCTACCCCTTCTCTTTTTCTCCCACTAGTTTAGTTTCCTGTCTATCCTCACTGTCCTATCTGACTAAAGGCAAAAGCCAAGAAAGACATGAGGCGTGACATGAGCCATGAGTCCTTGTACTGTCTGTAAAGTGCTGCAAGGCAAGTGTACTGTATTTGGCTCTCTATGAATTAAATTGAATTGAATTGAATGGAATTGAAATACAGAGAACAGAGTGAGTATGTGAGTAAGTTGACCTACCTTCTTGCGGATGGCCTCAGTGGAGTGCTTCTTGAGGGCCAGCTGAGCAGTGAACATGAGCGTCTCCTCCACAGTCAGGTAGCTCAGCAGGTTATCACTCTGTGTGGGCCAGACAGGTGGAGACAAAGATCACAATGCATAGTCTTACAACTTACTGATGCTGAAATCTCAGATCATGTTACCTTAGAGATCAGAAGATGTTGCTTCACTTCAGTTTACTTCAAACTTCAAAGTATAGCAAGCAAGTCTGCAATTTCTTAAACTATGTACTTCAATTATGGAGTTTCTTTTCAAATGTCCTAGAACAGATTAAGACTTGCAGCCACTGGAAATTTTTGAAATTGTAGGGCTTATTCAACACATTTGCCATTTGGTCCAACATTGGACATGAATGGCTATTTGATATGCCTAATAACTACAGTACATTGTGGTCAAAACAGAATTATGCGGAGATTCTTTTATTTTTATGGAGGTCTCCCTAAAGTTCTAAATTCTTTTTGCAAATCAAAGAACAGGAAGCAGCGATGAATTTACATGTATGTTGCGATGACTTACAAGGTAATATATTGAAATGTGAAGGATCATACTGTAAGTGACACAGTTTTAGTATTACAGTAACAATGGCTTGATATAATACGCAAATGAGAGAAATACACATCTGAGCTGATTAGTCATGCCACATTGGACAAATGAATAAAAACGGGATATTGTAAAATAAGTGTAAATAAAAAAGAGACATACAAGAGTTCACCACAGTTTGTGTTTCTATTATCTATAAAAATAGTGGAAGCTTATACTCCTGATCTCCACGAGAAGCTATCAAGCAGTGAGGCAAACTAAGCTTAGTGTCCACCAGTAGGCTATGCAGTATGCAGCACCATCCAAACCAATTATCACTGGTTTGCTCTGGCACAAGTGACACAAAGATAATGCCACATGTTGACTTTAGGCTGTATACTATCTTAAGATAAGACTTAGATAAGAGGCAAACTGCTGTTTCTCTTATCTCTGCAATAAAATGTAATCCAACTAATAAACTGCATATTTCTCTGAATGTACTCTACTTAGTCTGATATTCACATAATTACTGTATGCTGTCAAATATGCAAAACAATAAAACAACTGTACAATGATACACATTTTATGGGTTTAAAGTTTTTTAGCCTAACTGTAAGTTCAGGCTTGAGCTTATACTTAGTGCATCTCATAACAGATAGCCTATGACATATGACATATTTTAAGATGCACACGGATTTCAAATGTTTTCAAGGGAACATCTGATAGCTTGCTCGAGATGTCAATCTAGCCTCTCTCTCTTATCTGATGGATATCTATAGAGGCAGAGTCTGTGAGTGATGCTGTTATGCATGTGTGTGTGTCCCTGAGGTCCTCTCTGTGACGCTATGGTCATGGTAGACAAACACAAGGTGGCCTATAGGGCTGGGTCAGAGAGGGCAAGAGGAACCATTGATAAATGACAGAAACTGTCAGAGCATGTCTCAGGGCTAACACGTGAGTGGGTGAGCACACACATATACATAAACACACACACACGCACACACACACACACACACACACACACACACACACACACACACACACACACACAAACAACTGCTTTGATAAATTGTTTTGCAATTCAAGACATCACTGTTACAGATACAAAGCATCTGATTAAGTAGCTGATTCATGTGCATGTAACAGCAAGCTCCATTAGTGGGCATATCAGTTGTGTTTATCCAACTAACTGTGCTTGTTTTACATTGATGTGTTATTCGTTTTTACCTGCCCTTGTCTGTGAAAAGCGCTTTATAAATTTGACATACTTATTATTACATGGGTTGTTTATGCCAGTAGCGTTTATTAAATGTGATCAAAGCATCTAAATTAAACATACAATTTTATACGGGTTATTTGTGATCTGTCTGTTGTTCTCATTTTTCATGTAATCACAACAAATTTATTTTATTATCTGACCAAGTCCCTGTTGTTATAACTCTTGCACGCAGCAGCACACTTAATTTAATAGTTTGACCACAGCAACTTTTCCTGGCTCTTGAAAAGTCCCATTTCCTCTTATTAATTACACTGGGACTTAATATCACCAGCTCTTCCCCAGCTGATGGGAAAGGAAATTAATGAAGGGATTAGTCCATGGGCTCTGTGAGTGAGGAGAAGTTTATCGCTAACGAGGAGAGTGCTTGCTTCCCGAGGAGCCCGGCTCCAGCCCCTGATTATTCCATTTAGCCCCTGATACACATGAGTAGCCTTGGGGAAGATTAAGGAGGACAGAGCCTGGTGGCTAATTTAAGGAGTCCCTCATGAGAGACCAAGGCCTTATTATTACCCAAGGTGCTCTGGGGTTGGAAGGGAAAGTTTACGGGCTGCCGTGCCGACAGAGGTGGACATGACTGCAGGTTACCTATCGGCTCAACTCTGCACCTCTCTAACTGTCCCTCTCATCACCCAGGCCAAGGTTCATCCTCCTTTTAACGTCTCTGTCTATCTATATGTTTGTTTATGTATCTGCGTGTTTGTGTGTGTGTGTGTGTTTGTTTATGTATAGTGTGCGAGTGTGTGTGTGTGTGTGTGTGTGTGTGTGTGTGTGTGCGTGTGTGTGTGTGTGTGTGTGTGTGTGTGTGTGTGTGTGTGTGTGTGTGTGTGTGTGTGTGTGTGTGTGTGTGTGTGTGCGTGCGTGTGTGTGTGTGTGTGCATGTGTGGGAACTGACATGTTGCACTTTATCCTCTGACTAGAGAGAAGTGAGAGTGGGTGAGAGTTAAGGGACCCTGTAGGTTTGTTACGATAGGCCAGCTATCTCTTACCTCTGACACACACACACACACACACACACACACACACACACACACACACACACACACACACACACAAACCCCTCACCTCCGTACTATAACCAGTGTTATGTGAGTGTCCAGAAAATAACTACATAAGGGAATCCAAAAAAAAGAAAGGAAAAAGAAATGGATATGAAATGGTAAATTGGTAAATGGACTGCGCTACTGTATATAGTGCTATATATTGCTATATAGCACTTTTCTAATCCTACAAGCCCTCAAAGCACTTTACAATCTATACCTCACATTCACCCTTTCACACACTGGTGGCGGAGGTTGCCATGCAAGGTGCCAACCTGCTCACCGGGAGCAATTTGGGGTTAAGTATCTTGCTCAAGGACACTTTGACGGGGTCAGGTGGAGTGGAGCTCAAACCTGCTACCCTCTGGTTGTCAAACAGCACCTCTACCACCGGTGCCACCACCGCCCCGGTGGTATCTATTAGGGTTGCAAAGGGGCGGAAAATATCCAGTACATTTCTGGAAACTTTACAGAAGTGTCTGGGAATTTTGTACATTTTGAAAAATTAATTTAACCAGGGATTTAAGCAGATTCTTTTATAGTTTGGTCACATAAACCTACAAATATACAAACATTTTTACCAACCATGATCTAACCCAGGATAAGAGCATTGGACAGACTTAGTACCTCACACTTTCATTACAGTAAACTAGAAAAGCACTCAGAGAGCGCAGACCTCCTCCAAGACAATGTGGTCACAGATGGTGTTCTGGGTCACCGATCGCCACCAAAATCCCTTCCTTGTCCCAATACACACGTTGTCCGAATATTTCATCCCAATCCGTGCAGTACTTTTCGAGTTATGTTGTACGCAGACACACAGACAGACAGACACACCGGCAAAAACATAACCTCCTTGGCGGAGGTAATAATAAGAAATGACAATGAATGACTTAAAGCAAAAGCCCGTAATCAATGAACCCATAGGGCTGATGGAGTCGAAGGGCTGATTGACAGGGACATAGGCTGCCTTTAACAACCTATCAAAAGTGTGCAATCTTGTAAAAGAATTTGCCATGAACACAGTGCAGGGTTTTTGAGGATGATTTGATGGAGTCAATTTGGAGGTCTATAAACAATGCATGTACTCTAGAGGGTGTTGTTTTCTGCAGTAAGTATTGTGCTGTGTCTGTGATTGATTAATAGATATTCCACTTTATATGTGTACAATCTGATTGTTTTAGCCAGGATTAAACTATTTTACCATCTATACCTAAGCCCTGAAGTCTTCAGTTTCAAAAATTACCAATTTATTCCAGCAAAATTCCCATAAATTCTCGTTAATTCCCATATATTCCCGTTAATTCCCATGGAAAATTTCTAACTTGAAAATTCCTGGAATTTTGCAACCCTAGTATCTAACATACAATTATGAAAGGTGAAAGTATACATAAATGAACAACAATAAAATAGGAAGTGAAGTGAAATGTCTCTTACCTGTAGTACATATGAGAAACAGTCCTGGAACTGTTCTGTCTTGAGTTTCCGGCCATTGACAAAGATGTCCCCCTGCAGAGACCCAGAATTTCCAATTCTGCCTGCTACAGCATCCAATAGTGTTGTCTTTCCCGATCCTGACACACACACACACAAAATATAAACTATATACTGTACATTAAGTCTTCCAAAACCTGTCAAACACTGTTACATGTTTGTAAACACAATTACTTTAAACATAGAGTCAATCATAATCCCAACTTTCAAATGGCAAGTAACAATGGCATTACTAAAGCCACCAACTGCTTTCAATGCTGCAAACAGGCCATTGTTGAATTGGCCTTTTATAATTATGTAAGGAGTGTTCTGTCGTAATTCTTCTCTGTAGAATTGCTGATGTAGGTGTTTCACTGTTTTGTTTTTTTTCCCCTTCAATCAGTAACATGGTTTTGTCGATTTTGTAGCCACTATTTCAAATCCAAATAGAATTGCCACAGTAGCCTATCGCTCTATTCTCAATACCTGGTCATGACTAATAGAATCTGTTCTGTTTTTTCTAACTGTTTCAATGATCTGTTAATTGAAGAAAAAAAAGTTGAGAATGTCTTTTCTGAGAGTGTCTTTTTCGTTTGTTGGCAATTGAAAAACCTGTAATGTCAGGTAGTTCTATCCCTGTTATAATTTCAAGACTTCCACCACACTATATAACAGAACGTTTATTAACATGACTGATACAAAAAAGAGGGATTTGCACTTTTTGAGTTGATCGTGCCTGTTTGGGTGTGCATCAGCATTTGGCAGCATTACTGTATGTGTGGCTGATCACTGGCCTTGGACTTTTACACATCTCATAATAGCACATTAACCAGACATAATACAAGGCGGTCTACCAGCGTGCAATACTGGTGACATAACAGTTAGGTATACATGTGCCAAATGATACATATTAGAGAAGGGAAAAACAAGAGCCTCATGTATGTAGACCAGACCAGTGGTTCTCAAAGTTTTGATAGGTGAGGGCCAACTTTGTAATAATTTTGTAATCATTTTAATGACCACGTTGCCTCTTTACAGTTCACATTTATTGCAATAAATAAATAGATGCCGCTAAAAACAGGTTCGTTCTTTCAAAGCAATGCACAGTTCTATAGATATCATCATACAGTATGTTATCGTGGACTGTCATTGGCCATTGGGTCACATTTTCACAACTAATTCAGATTAAGTAAACTGTTATATTGACAACTTGGCTGAAGATCAGAGGACAATTTCATTGTTTCATAATTCATAATGCATAAGAGAACCCTTGGCGAATGAGGCCCCGTTTTGAGAAAAGTGTCTCAGTATTTGAACTTCATGTTGATTTGAGAAATCTAATTGGAGAAAGTGACAGAAAAACTGTAAGTCACATGTCCCAAAAATTGCAATGTTCCACGTGAATGCATACCTCTGTGTGTGTGTGTGTGTGTGTGTGTGTGTGTGTGTGTGTGTGTGTGTGTATGCGCACACGTGTGTCTGCATGCCCCACCTGAGTTTCCTAAGATGCCCATGAGTTGACCACTCTCCACATGGAAGGACACGTTGTTGAGGATCTGCCTTGTCCATTTCTTCCTGTAGGATGGGAGGTCCCACCATGGACCTACTCGCTCACTGACACACACACACACACACACACACACACACACACACAAAGAAAATGATATACAAAAAAAGATCTTAAGAACCTTTGGATGTCCACCTAGTTGTAGCTTTACATTTGAACACTACTGCACTTCATGTGATTCGTCATAATGACAATAATAAGCCTAAGTAGCATGCGAGAAAAAAACATGATAAAAACAGATAAAGGTTTTAACATTCAAGCAATGAATAGGATTCAACCTGTGCTTCATGAATTAATTTAGTATGATGTATGAAAACAAGCCTAAAATAAACTTTAACAGGTTACAATCCGACCCCTTTACCATTTACAATTACAAAAATTAACAAGTAAAGTTTTTATTTTATTTTTAAAGAAAATCTTTAGGAAGCAAATGCTGGTAGCACTTTATAATAAAGGTCCTCTATAAATGATTATTGAATAGCTTATTAAGTAAGTAGTTATTTAACTGTTAATAGAGAACAGTTAACAGTTACGTAACGGCAATTAACAGACATAGTTAGTAAGTTAGTAAGCTAACAGTTAATTTACAGTTTGTTATGGCTAAATTAAAAATTGGTAAAACTTGATGGAATTTATTCATCTCATTGACTGAAACCACTAACTTTTCAATTAACATCTAACTGATGTTAATAATCTTTTTAATAACCATTTATAGAGGACCCTTATTATAAAGTGCTACCCAAATGCTTATGATATTTGCCTTATTTTATGCTTAGGCACTCACAATAGGCTATCCATGTCGAGGAGATTAGCTTCAACCCCACTCAACAGCTCAAAACCACAGATTCAGAGAGACATTCGATTTAAAAATAGGCTAAATAAATAAATAAATAAAAAATAATAATAATAATAATGCTGTCAAACGATTAAAAAAAATCTGATTAATCACAACATTTTGCAACGATTAATCGTGATTAATCGTTGTCAGTTAATCGTGATTAATCGTAATTAATCACTTTTAATCGTAACTCATTTCATCCAGTAAGAATTTGGATGCTAGGGTATGTTGGGTCCTTGTTTTGTCCCGTAAAGGCCCTGATACTAAATAGCTGGCTTTGTTCTTCTCAAATGGGGCAATTCACACCTGTCCCCTACCCCCAAGGATTCCCCAAACATGTTGTTGGACATTCAGGAGCAAGGCCATAATCTTTGTCTAGTTTGACTTGATAGCCAAGCCATTTTATATCTGAGATTGAACATAATAGGCTACATGCCATGAAAGTGGAACCATCTCCATCAGGAGTAATCTGAGTTCTTTTTTTTGTTTGTTTGTTTCTTTTTAATCTGAGTTCATTTTTTTTATTAATCAATCACTTGATTAATCAGTTAATTATGCCAGCACTAAATAATAATAATAATAATAATAATAATAATAATAATAATAATAATAATAATTCCCATATTTAACATTTCCTCTGGACACAAATTTACCCTGTCAAAATATAGGTTAGCCATATCAAACGATCCATAAACCTCTATGGAAATGTATTTTGATACAATGAATCCAAACAAATAATTTGAATTTGAACAGTCTCAAATAGTGGACATCCTAATTTAGGCCTAGACTGAAGTAGACTGCTTAGCTCATCTGAGTTCAATGACCGACACCCAGAAAATCATCCGCAAACACTTGCTCAAATATTTACCCACACTTCATAACTCTGAAATTCACAAGTCACCAATGAATTATCGAATCCTAGCCTACCTGACCGTGTAGGACACATTGCTCACGCTCAAACTGCAGGATGGTTGCGACTGCCCGGAGAATCCCGTGCTGGCCATCACTGTCGCCTTTTCTGGAACTGCATTGACTGACTCCTTGAACGAGGTCTCCTTATTTTGGCCGTTGTTTTCAAAGTGGTAGTTAGACATTTTCTCTCAGTGCAGTGTAGCTTGTCAGTTTAATTTAGCCTATGTCAAAAGATGGTAAGCTCATCCGTATTTATGTTTCTGGTGTATTAGTCCTTCTCCATGACCATGACCGATGTAAGCGAGCTGCTGGACAGACAGAGACTCGGGGCTTTGGTGTGGTTGGCACAATAGCCACATATTCTCTTATCAAGTGGACCTTTGCCCCGTAGTCTATAAAGCCAGAGGTTATGCTAGCTCTGTCCCTCAGTCTAGTTATTGGGAAAGCAGCGAGAGGAGCTGGTGACCATAGGCAGCTTACAGACCCAACAGACCGGGCAAATAAAGGCCCAAGGACTACGTCTGAGGGGATAAGCAATAACAAGAGCCATGACGGGAAAAGACGACGTTTTCTCAGATGGCAGCATCGGCTCCACAAAAGTGTTAAAAACGGTGAGTTTGCCAGCTCCTGTCTCGCGCTTAGACACAGTGTGACACAAAGGTAAGCAAACAGCGCAGAAGTCAACAGAGCTCACCAGCAGACTTTACGCAGACCTCGACGCTCTTCATCTCACTCAAATACTGTTTTTTTAATTAAAAGTTTGATGTCAGATTCAATGTACATATACAGCATCTAAAGTAGCCTGTAAAGTTATTTTTGCTTAGAGCCATTATGCAATGCGTACAGTTGGCCGTGTAAGCTGTGCAATAGACTGAACCCCTCTTATCAGGACATAAAATCAGTTGAAGCACTGATTACAACAGATCGCTTTTATAGGCCAGTTATCAGCACACGTCAATTTGATGATAGCTTTCATTCAGAAAGTGCATCTCTTGCAAAAGGAAATGCAAGGCGTGCTGCGAGCTCTTGGACTTAAGTGCACTTCAGCCAATATGTCATAATGACCGATAATAACTTAAGTGGCATTTGAAATGTCAAATGATAAGATGATAAAAAGGCATAAAATGCCTCCCGTTTTCACATCAGAAGAAGGCCTTCATTCAACACCTATGATGCTTCGTGGCCAATAGCATCCCATTTACTCCTAATGCTGTCAAAGCTGTTGGGTCTCTTTATGTCCTTAATGATCTTGAAGAATTCATGAAGGGAATAAACTCTTCTAACTGCGTGTACTGGAGGGAAGCCTTAAGATCCAGGATTATGTTTTGAGGGATATTTTTCAGTGCCGTCAATAAGAAGCGTATAAGCAGAATTTTGATAATACAACATTAGACATGCAATTTTCATATTATCACGAAATCACTGAGAATCCCAGTATTCCAAATGACCAGAGCCAACTATGCTTGGAAGCAGCAGACTGATTATCTATCAAAATCTCTCATAGCTGTAGGCTGTCTTCTGTCAGCTGTAGGCTGTAGTTTTTATAGGCATTTTTTTCTATTTTTATAGCCTTCTCTGAAATGACAGACAGCCCTACTTGTGACAGTGCTATAGTGATTTTGTGTGTTAGTAAATTAAGTAAAGTGCAGAAATGTAGTAAAGATAAAGATAGTTTGCGCTCTGTCAATGTCACCACACTACTGTATATGCATGAAAGACCTAGGTTAGTGAGAGTTGTGTAGTCTATCTGCATTGAGTTCCACTGGACACTTCAGAGGTTCTGCCTTATACTATAGCGCAGGGGTGGTCATACTTTTCTGTTTTCAGGCCATATACTGAATAATCTTGTAGCCAATGCAATCTGACCAATGGCAAAAATGGCCAATGCAAAATTTTCAACCAGTTTCAAAAGAAAAAGCAATTATATTTTCCATCAAAAAAAACCCACCGACTGTCTTAAACACTCCACATGATGCCACACTGCATGATGATACTATTGACAAACATGTCCATCTAACAGTATAGTACATATTATTGAGATTAATGTCACAATGGGCCACATTAGATTTTATTTTCAGACTTCATGGCAGGCCGCTTGAAAGGAAGCAGAGGGCCTCTATGGGCCCCTGCAGTTTGACCACAACTGCTGTTGAGTATAAAAGCAAAGCCAACAGAATTGTAAATAAAATTGAAGGACTTCTTAAACCTTTTTGGCCCAATTTATATACAGTATATGAAGAACTAAGCATTAGAGATTACAAATACTTTACTTTAATTGTGTTTGGGATAAAATAAAGTATCTCTATGTGTCTATATTTTATCTTGATGGAAATTAAGGTGCCTTGTGTCCCCTGCAGCCCTAGGCATTGACCTTGGAACACTTGCTCATTATTGTAAATGTTTTGTTGGGAATATGACACTTACTTTGGTGTTGTCTAACAGTCTGAGGGTATGTAAACACCACGTAAGTGCTATGTGAAGCATGTGAATACTTGTTGTCTTGGGAATATGAGGCTTTTTTCCTTCATAGCAAATATGTGTTTTGTTTTGTTTTGTTTTGTTTTGTGGCACAGGGGCACGACATCAGGCTCTTCTCCTCCGCAGAGGAAGACAGCAGTCTTTACTTCACCTACAGTGGAGGCCAGAATAAGCTGGAGGTCAATAACTTGCACTATGAGGTAAAAATGACTATTTCCATACTGCCACTGGGGCCCAGACTTTACTGCAAGCTGATTGCTTATCTTACTCAAGTTGTTTTACATACTGATGGAAAAACCCATAAATGGTGCACACACACACACGTGCACACTTAGGCCTACATGCACAGTATGTATAGTACACCACTATGGCAATCTGAATCTATTGTCTTTCAGTTTTATTTTTATCATTATATTTTTTTTTCTTATGTGTGCAATGCAAGATACTAAATGACACATGACACTTTTTATATATATATATATATTGTGCGTGTGTAATTATTGCTCATAATTTACTTTTTGTTCATAAATGTTATGTGTGCTGTGCTTCAGGTGGACACTGCAGCACAGATCCCGTGGTATGAGAAGCTGTCTGAGTTCAAGATGCCGTGGGAGGTGCAAGGAACCAAACAGAAAGCCATCCAGGGCTTGAACTTGCGAGTGCACAGCGGACAGATGCTGGCCGTCATCGGTAGCTCAGGTGCGCTATTACCTTCACGTCTCTCCTGGAAAACTCTCACCTGCTTCCCTTACAGCTCAACCTGCTTCAAATCTTCAGCTCTTGCCCAAACCTTGCCCTTCACCTAAACCTCTCATACCTGCATCACCACATCACATAAACTTCTCTTACTTACTTTATTGCAACACCCATATCTCATCATATCATAGCATGACCTAAACTGCCCACTCACCCCCATTACTGCTTAAGTGGTATGCAGTTACAGTGGTACGGTACGTGCATAATCTAATCCTGTTATATCTACATCACTGTGTCACCTAAACTCATACCTCATATTAAAATGTCATCCATTCTTAGGCTGTGGCAAAACATCCCTGCTAGACATAATTACCTGCCGGGACGAGGGTGGAACAATGACTTCAGGGAAAGTCCTGATCAACGGTATACCCAGCTCGCCGGCACTTGTCCGCAAAAGTATCGCCCACGTGCGCCAGGATGACCGCCTGCTGCCACACCTTACCGTCCGGGAAACGTTGGCCTTCGTCGCTAAGCTACGCCTCCCCACACACTACTCCCAGAAGCAGAGAGATCAGAGGGTGAGCACCTCACATATTATGGAGCCTTGATCCACCACACCATCCAACACAAATCCACACACACCTTATAACCACCGACTGATAACATACAGTATCTGTCTTTTCCCTTTGGCGCAGGTTGATGATGTCATTGCCGAGCTGCGTCTGCGGCAGTGTGCAAACACGCGGGTGGGAAACGAGTACATTAGAGGGGTGTCAGGAGGGGAACGAAGGAGGGTCAGCATCGCTGTGCAGCTCCTCTGGAACCCAGGTGAGTCACAACATCCAAAACCTCTACTGGTACCCTACCATCTTCACCTGCACAGGTATATGAAAGGACTACTGATCAGTGATAATGACTGAATACCAGAACAAAAAATATGCTCACATTTTTGTTTTGACACACACAAATTTTCCTTTGTCTGTGCAAAATGTGTTGTAACAATGTAATACTATGAATATAAATATGCAATAACAAACTATGCATTATGAATAGATGTGTAATAAATATATAACTCAGTAAACAATGTTTTTTTGACGCGGATGTAGGTATTCTCATCCTGGATGAACCCACATCTGGTTTGGACAGCTTCACGGCCCATAACCTGATCATCACCCTATCTCGCCTGGCCCAGGGGAACCGATTGGTTCTGCTCTCTGTCCACCAGCCCCGCTCAGACATCTTCCAGCTCTTTGACCTGGTGGTTCTGCTGGCGGCCGGGTCGCCTGTGTACTGCGGACCGGCACGAGACATGGTGACCTACTTCACCTCTCTGGGGCACCCATGCCCCCGGTACTGTAACCCCTCAGATTACTATGGTGAGTTTGAACTGGCTGCACCGCATATCTGAAGAGTACATTTTCAGAAAAGATGCAAAAATAAAATTGGGTTTATGATCATTTTCAAGTGATCTCTGTCAAACTGCATGTTATCAAGTGAAAACAAATCAAGCCAAAACAATCCAATTGGAGTTGGACTGATAATGAAGTTTATCCAAATTTTATGTAATTCTGTATATTTATACATTTTATAAATACATAACAATAAGGTACAATAAAGTATCCATCTATCTATCTACTTATCTACTGTACTTACTTGTCAGGAAGTGATTGCTGCTGCTGATTTTTTATTTTTTTTTTCCACAGTGGATCTGATCAGCATTGACCGGCGGAGTGCAGAGAAGGAGGCAGAGTGTTTGGACCGGGCCCAGGTTCTGGCTGCCCAGTTTGTGGAGAAAGTGAGCGGCACCAACGACTTTGTGTGGAAGCCGCAGGATTCCACCACAACTGTTCCTGCCCTCGACAGCCCCAGCAGGTAAACACACCATCTCATGGTACCGGTTCTTAGATGGAAAGCTTCAGCAGTCAGAAATATATTCAATTTACAAAATCAGTTACTGTCTTAAGCACGGTCAAAGCACTTTTATAAATATAGGCCTACATTTTTTTTATAAATAGTATTAGCTGATCATTTTATTTTATGGATAATTTTTGTTTTGAAAATTTTTGTCATTCACCGTCATATATGCTCCTGACTTTCTGCCCTGATAACTATAGAAGTAAAAGCTGTAGAAGCTTATTTGTCCCACCTGACCATCTATTCTCTATTTCGATTGGCTTAGATCTCCATCTCGCCCTGGTGAGGAGGTCATTGTTGTGGCCAACACCAAAGACCGGTTACCGGGACCCATGGAACAGTTCACCATCCTCTTCAGGTAAACACACACATGGCATGGCAGACCAGACACAAACAAACACACACACACACACACGCACATACACACACGGCATGGCAGACCAGACAAACAAAAAAAACACACACACACACACACACGGCATGGCAGACCAGACAAACAAACACACACACACACTCACACACACACACACACACACACACACACGCACACGGCATGGCAGACCAGACACAAACACACACATTAAATGTTAATTGTTGTTTCCCTGTAGTATCTCCATGCAAATTCCCCTATAAAAAAATACAAAAATTACAAAATGCAAAAACCACTTTTTCTTTTTTAAAGCAGCGACTTTTGAAGGTGCAACCATGTCATCATATTCACTTCACTTTCTATGCATTGCTAGGCGACAGGTATTCAATGACTACCGTGACCTTGTGACCTTGCTGGTGCACGGCTTGGAAGCCCTGCTGATGTCTCTCCTGATTGGATTCCTGTACTATGGGGCGGGGCAAGATAAGCTGTCCATCCAGGACTCGATTGCTCTGCTCTACATGATCGGCGCGCTCACGCCCTTCGCTGTGGTGCTGGACGTCATAGCTAAGTGTGAGAAAACACACAAATATTGTACAGTACACAGCACAATAACACAACTGCAACAAGTGCCGGCATAACCTGTGACATCACACACACACACACACACACACACACACACACACACACACACACACACACCTTAAGGTAATGCAAGCTTGTTACATTCAGAACTGTCAGAACTAAAGATTGCTCTTTGCATTCAGAACTGAACTCTTAGCCAATCAGTGCTAGTCATTTCCACGGTCTCACACCTTTCCCTGACTCGTCATGCGCAGGTCATTCTGAGCGGGCCATGCTCTACCATGAACTCGAGGACGGCATGTACTCCATCACCTCCTATTTCTTTGCTAAGGTACAGTCCAGCTACAGTATGCACTCTGTGTAGGGTGAAATGGATGCAGAAGTCCCATGTATTTCAATGGCAAAATCAAAGCAAAAAAAAATGAATGCAATTACTGGAGGCTCATATAGTTTTTTTTACCAGTTAAGGTCACAATCAAAGAACATCAATTGCACATGAAACACTTAATCTCTCATCAAGTACGGCCATACTTACACAAATTGAAAATTGAAGGGAGTAAAAGTTCTATGATGAGTGTTTTTCTTTTTTTACCCCCAGACGCGTGACCTCCTCTGATCAGTGTTAATTTGCAGTTCAAAGATATGCAATAAAATGTAGCCCATTCTCAAAAAGATCAAACATGCATTCTCACTTACCACCAAGAGGGGGCAGTATAGCTCCACTCATGTTAGAGTCAGCTCTGACCCTAAGGGGGAAACATCCTGTCCAATATACAGTACACTACTGTATAAGAGTACCCTATTTAAATCAAATTAAATCAACTCATTTTGTTTGCCTGTGAGATTCTGATTTTGGTATTTTTATAATTCAGAATACCATACAATTTTTTATAGTAGACTTCAGCAGAAAATGCAATGGTTCTGCACCATTAGGCCTAGTTAGAGCACTGGACTAAGACTGCATATTGTGTCCTTCAGATTCTTGGTGAGCTCCCGGAACACTGCGTCTTCACCTTGGTTTACGGTGTGCCAATCTACTGGCTGGCGGGCATGAACGAGGCACCCGACCGTTTTATCCTGAACTTCTCGCTGGTGTGGCTGATGGTGTACTGCAGTCGATCCATGGCGCTGATGGTGGCCGCCTCTCTGCCGACCCTTCAGACGTCTGCGTTCATGGGCAACGCCCTTTTCACCGTTTTCTACCTCACTGGCGGATTTGTCATCAGTTTGGAGAATTTGTGGCTGGGTAAGTTAGGTTGACTCAGATGCTTCCATCCATATGAAGTCCATCAGGAGGCAAACAGGCCTAAGCTCATTCAGTCTTCAGTCTCTCCACCAACCATTGGCTTCATTTATCAACTATTCTTAAAAACTTGTTGCTCACTTTTCAAAAAGATTTATATTGACAAATATATTTTTAAATGTTTGTTATTGCTATTATTAATTATCAAAATCAATTTTATATTTATATTTTAAATATACAGTATTTTACAAATAAAAACCGTTATTGTCAGTAAATGTCAGTGAAGTGTTTTTGTCTTGTTTTGCAGTGGCCTCGTGGTTCTCACATGCCTCATTTATGCGCTGGGGCTTTGATGGGATGCTCCAGGTGCAGTTCCGGGGCACCAAGTTACCCGTCAGCATCGGCAACTTTACCATCAACGTGGACGGAATGCATGTGAGTATTTAGCAGTGTGCCCATAGACACACTAGTATTCACTTTTTAAAAATGGCATAGGTTAAATGGGACATAGACTGGTAATCATTTTGACTTTTTGATGAATTAGGAGAGGCTGGGCATGCCTCAGAATAGTCATGAATGTGAAACATGGTTGTGCCTTCCTTTGTGTAAATCTTGAGCTTACAAATACCCACTTGTGTGAATTGTGATGTCACATTAGGGAAATCAACTATAACTTGCCTATGGTTACTAACACGGGTTGCATTTTGGAGAGAGATTATTTCAATCCTCAGCGTACTGTAATTATAAGGTTATCTGGCTTGTAAAATCTGTGTTTGATTTATCTTTGAGGAATCAAAATTAGATACGTCCCAGTATAAGAGAACAAGATATTATTTTATTCATCCATTTGGTCACCTTTAATTTTGAAACAGATTATTTATATGTAAATATCCTTATTACATTTCCTGATGTCAATAAGGTTCTCACCACTCAGTCTTGGAAGGACATTTTTCAAAAGACGTCTCGTTTTTATTTTTTCAACCAGGTGGTGGAGGCGATGCATATGAACCAGTACCCCCTGTACTCCTGTTACTTGGTCCTGATCTTGGTCTGCGTGGTCTTCATGCTCCTCTACTATCTGTCACTCAGATTTATCAAGCAGAAATCAAGCCAGGACTGGTGAGCTTGGAGACGGGAGCGTTAGCGTTAGCGTTGGGTTGCACTACCAAAGACTGCCGCTGGATGGCAGCAGAGTATTGCGTTCTTTGTCTTGTTTTTTTTTTTTTTTTTAACAAACTATATCTATCTTACTTCTCACTCTGCACTAGCACTAGGCTGGCAAAGGATTAGAACACTGTTTCTGGCCGATATGCATCAACAGCTTTTTTTTTTTTTTGTCCTATTTTCATCTTTTCTTTTTTTTACATGGCTTAATCTTTTTTGTATGTTGTAAGATTATTAGGCTTGACAATGCACAAACCAGTAGTGGGTTTGAGCAAAGCCTGCCAAGTTCAGTAAGTCACTCTAAGAGCGCTTGCATTATAAAACAGGAGATTATGTAAGTTTTTAAGTTTTGCACTGGTGCAAAAATCTGATAGCTGAGCATGTTGCACATGTATTGGAGATTAAAATGAAGAAAACCTTAACCAATTAAAATATGTACATACTGTTCTGTACAAATGCTAATTGTGTGTTCATTTCATGCTGTGTATTGATACAGAATTTGGCTTCCTTTCTTACTCACACACACACACACACACACACACACATACACAAAGAAACAAAAGAAACAAAATAGACTATAAAGTTGGAATCTCATTTGTTTATTACCATAAATACCTGTACATCATCTTTTCAAAATCGTCAACTGTCGTGGCAAGGCTTCCAAGTCTAACATCTA
Source organism: Sardinella longiceps (assembly GCA_027497455.2). NCBI lineage: Eukaryota > Metazoa > Chordata > Actinopteri > Clupeiformes > Clupeidae > Sardinella > Sardinella longiceps. The sequence goes on along the minus strand of JAODXP020000006.1, from coordinate 19,668,160 downwards.
ACATTATCACAGTTATACACGTAACATACGTTTCTGCACAGACATATAAAAAAAAAATAAGTCAACATATTGGGGAGCGCGGGGGACGGTGGACGAATGCAATGGACTCAGTCATCATTGCTCTCTGGTTACGGCTTCGTTCTTCTCCCTCAGCTTGTTGGCGTAGAACTTAAACGACTCCTGCGGAGAACAGAAGAGGTAGGTGAGGAAGGAAACTGGCTACTCAACGCTTTGACTGCGTCGGCCATTGTGTACCCCCGAGTTGGGTTTTAAAAAGGACCCCGACTAATTGAGTAGGCTGAGTGAATGGGTAGAGAGGGGGGCCAGGCTTTTGGGACGCCGAGCCTAATAACCACCGCTTCAGTTGGCCAAACAATCGTGCCGAAATAAAACTTCCTCGTTCAAGACTCCAGCCCAGCCGCTTGCTAATGTCTTGATTTTTCATCTCCCAAACCAGATTAACTTGTGTGCACGAACACATTCACACACACTCTCACACACACACACACAGATTTACACTTTTTCTCCCTCCCTCACGTCCAGCTAATTAAACAAGCCTTTTGTCTCTTTTCTGATTTTACTCCACCACCCCCCCATCTCACCTCCTCCCTACCTCCCTCCACACACACACACACACACACACACACACACACACACACACACACACACACACACACACACACACACACACACACACCCCCTTTCCCCCCTTTTTGGAAGGTGAGTGCTTGCAGGAGATTACCGTTGCTCCGACATTGTATATTCCCCTATTAATGCTGTAATTAAAGTCGATAAATAGCCGCAGCCGTGTCGGGGAGCCGGGGAGCGGGCGGCGCCGCGCCTCAAATCTCCCCCTTATCTCCACTCTCAGGAGGCACTTTGTACTGGCGCATTAGCCGAGCGGAGCAGCGCTGCGAGACGCGGACGAAAGGAGCGAGAGAGAGAGAGTGAGGGACGGATGAAGGGAAGGAGTGAAAGAGGGAGGGAGAGATGGAGGTGGGGGAGGGGGGGAGTGTGAGGGGGTGTCGCTACCTGAAATCGCTTGCTTAGAGAACTTTCATAAAAAAAGGTGAAACGGGAGAGCTCGGCAGAAAGCCTCGGTAGTGTGTGTGTGTGTGTGTGTGTGTGTGTGTGTGTGTGTGTGTGTGGAGGGAGAGCGAGAGGTACGTATTGATGTTTTAAACCCACATCTCTTTTGCTGTCATGGTTATGAAACATGTTTGGGGGTCTAGTCTGACAGGTGCTGAATTATGCAGGTGAGTGAAATCTCTGGGCGCGGGCAGGCAGGTTTGGGGGCCGTGGGGGGTGGGGGTTGGCACAGCGGGCGGAGCCGGAGATGGAGCTCCAGGGACCGAGGCCAGCGTGAGTGTGGCACCACGACACCTGGGGTTACCTTAGGTCATGTGTGGGCAAGGGGGCCCAAGTCCATAGGGGGAACTATAATGCTTCAGGCATTTTGTGAATACTACACACACACACACACACACACACACACACACACACACACACTAAAAGGACAGGTGAGTGCAGGGGCTAGAGTGGATAGCTCTCATTTGGTTTCTTTTTATAAACCTTAAAAGGTGAAGCTAAAGTGAGTCGAGTGTTCTCAAGAGCTTAAAAGGCCTGCATCTGCATCCGCAGGGTTCAGACTCACTCTCATGTTCTGTCGTCTCTCTGCATTGACAAACACACGCACACACACACAAATAAAGTATAATACAGGTAGATCCCTGCAATTCTCAGAACAGGTTCTCATGGCCATTATTCCAATGTGTAACCACACACACACAGTTTGTTTCTGTAAGGCACCTTAAGTGTTCACAAGAAAAGTACATGTATATGTCCTACTGAGTACCATAGCACACTCTAATGGCGTTTCTGTCTCAGCAACTGTAGTGAGGTAGGGCCACATACTGTTGAGGGATGGGGCAATTAGAGGCAGTCAGAGCTACCCAATTACCAACAGCAAGAGCAGTTAGAAGTGAGGTTAGCTTAAGTTGCTCTATCAATGAAGGATGGGACAGTAATAGATATGGCACTCGAGAGCTAAACTGGCAAAATTTGAAGAGAAAGACGGGGCAGAGATGCTGAACATGGGCTTAGTTAAAGTTACTAAGCTAGTTAACGCAATTAATTTATTAACATATTCATTCATTCATAAATGATCAAAAGTGCTGGGGCAGTTGAAGTCAACGCCTCCCATTGAGAGATGGAGTCAGAGATGCTCTTGGAGATGCTCTATTAGCAAGACCAATGGCAGTAATAGAAGTTGGCCCCCTCAGTGTGAGAAATGATGGGGAGACGCCGGTGAGCGGTGGTCAGTGTTGGCTCTGATTTACCCCTCTCTGGTGTTGTGTGCGGCTGCGGCGGTGTTCTTACCGGGGGCTCCTGGAATGGCACGGTCTCTCCAGCATCTCTGTAGAGCACCGCCAGCCTCTTCAGGAACAACTCATCCATCTGCAGCCCTTCGCTCTGCACGCGCTCATACAGAGCCTTGGCCGACGCCAGATCCTTATCCACACCTGGGCACGAAAAGAACAAAGAATCAAGGGAAGTATATGGTAAGAGATAGATAGGTAGATACATAGAGAGAGAGAGAGAGAGAGAGAGAGAGAGAGAGAGAGAGAGAGAGAGAGAGAGAGAGAGAGAAACAGGGCATCATCCTGAACATAGAGTACTAGTTCCCATCATTAGAGATCAAGTGGAATATTATGTTCTTAGGCTATTCTGCTGTTTGCACTGTTTAAGTTGCCCCCCTGCATCAGTGGCTATCTGCTTTAGAGTACCACACTGGCACATATCATGGTCTGATTCAGTGTGGTCCACAACTGGGATGACCTACGCCATTTTCTGCCAACCTGGAACTGTACTTGTACCTTGTCAGTCTATTTCTATATTTGCCTCTGCCAAGGATGTTATGTTTTCGGTCGCGTTGGTCAGTCTGTCGGTCAGTCTGTCTGTCTGTCTGTCTGTGTTTGTTTGTCTGTCAGCAGCCAGGATAACTCGAAAAGTACTGCACGGATTTGGATGACATTTTCGGACAATGTGTATATTGGGACAAGCAAGAACTGATTCGATTTTGGGTGCGATCGGTGATCCAGAACATGATCTGGAATTTACTGTATGTTGTGTCTGTGACCACATTGCCTTGGTGGAGGTCTACGCTCTCTGAGCGCTTTCTAGTTTTCTATATTTTCTAGTTAGAGCAGTTGGTGGATCTTTATGTGAAGCACGCTGTCTCTCCCTTGTGATAAACTCTGTTCCTGATTTCTCTAAAGGTCGTCTGACTTGGTCTCGGATGTGTAACCAAAAAAGAATCACCATCCGAGAGAATACGTGACACAAGGCATCATGCTGAACATACAGTCCAGTCCAGTAGTACCTAATGGCTAGTGAGCGAACACTGATCTTGGACAGTGCTGGACCTTGCACAGCCATGCATAACGCTAGCATGTCAGAGAGGAATGGTGTGATGCGAGACTTGTGGGGCGAGAGGAATAAGAGCAGAGAGGGAATCTGTGTGTGGGAGAGAATGACCAGACTGCACGCAAACCTACTGAGGAAAAGGGGAAGAGACACGACCACACCACACACACACACACACACACACACACACACACACACACACACACACAAAAAAGATAAAAGGCAAGTTGAACAAATCTGACTTTCCCGGATTTCATTAGCCCTTTTTTTTTATTCATTCTTTTTATTCTGCTGGTGCTCTCAGTGCCCTAGTCTCAGCCTTGGGCAGACACGGCACTCATGAAATAGTCATGACGCAGCCCTGGCTCAGGCCAATGCTACAAGACGCCCTAAAGTACCTAAACGTGTCAGCGCTCGCATGTTAGTGCCAGCCAGCGCAAGGACGCTCATTAGGGAACATGTGTTTCTATTAGTCGGGGGGGCCTCTGGGTGCTACCTCGCCAGTAGCGCTCACCCCCCCCACCCCACACCCACACACACCAACCCTGCATTTTTAATCAGGTGGCTAATAGCGGAGCTAGCCGGCGCTGCTGCTTGTTCCTGTGCATTTGTAATAGCAATTTAGCCACAGGCCAATGAGCTGCTGGTGCACGGCACAGGAGAGCCGGGGCCACGATGACTACGACGACAACAACAGGACAACGCTTCAACGCACTCTCATGCCGCATCGCTATTTCCACTTGGTGCTTCGACACCACTCAGCGCAATAACCTATTCCTAGGCCTTTCAGGTTAGATGAGCTTTGTTTGCAAAATAAATAAATGCATAGCTATCTTCAATGTGTATCTACTTAAGAGTTCATGGGCGATTGGACGGGGTCCATGTGTGCATTAGTTTTAGAAATTGGTATAAGTATGTGATTGTCTACTCTGTGTGGGTGTTTAAATATGTATGCTTATACATTACGCATAAAGTTGACAAAGTAAAAACAGAGGAATACAGGAGGAATTTTCATTTTTAGCACTGCTGTATTTTAACATTCAAACTTTTGTCACAGACAAAATGCAAAACTAATGCAAAACTAGGAAGACAACTCAACCAAAAGCGGGAAAGAGGGAATATGAAAGGGACTGAAATCCTTATTTGTCCTTAAAATAAAGTCTTACCATGACTCTTCATCATGTAGGAGTACAACGTCTCCTTGTCTGTGAAGTCTGGAATCATTTCTGCAAGTGCTGTAATTTTTTTCAACTTCACCACACAGAGACAGACACACAAACATACAAAGAAGGACATATTTTAATAAAAGGAAAATATTTCAATGAAAGGCTTATTATAAACAAACGTGCTTCCCATATTCAAAATGGGAAAATATATATGAAAAATGTTAAGGAGACTTTACCTGTCCAGGTTGTTGGGACGTCCTGGAAACAAACGACAACAGGAAGTCCTTCTGCTCTGCGACAGCATTGCAGCGCTACAGCAGTGCGGAAAAAAAAAAAAAAAACGGAAAGAGGGAAAGGGAAGGAAAAAAAAAACAGATCATGGATTTTGTCCAATCAGTGAATTGAATGGAGACAAGCACAGCTAAGTGTTTTCTCTGCACTGAGAATGAAGATGAATCACTCTCCCATTTAGGGTCACACACTGAGTTATAGCATTCACTGAACACACCTGAAGTTAGCGTGTGTGTGTGTGTGTGTGGTAATTGTTTTCTTGAATCCATCTGCCACTGTATGTGCAGGCCCCTGTACACGGCGCTTGTGTGCCATGCACTGCCGGCGAGGGTTAATTGCGCAGTTAATTAGGTGTCAGGCAGATAACTACTTATTTCTTTAGCAAAATTAAAATGTGCTGCGCCCGCTCTCTTTCAAGTGTAATTATCTACACTTAGGCGTGTGAAAAGGGGCCGATTTCAATCCGCTCGCCGAGCTTCTCCGCCGACCACCCGTGTCACTTCCTCCCCCTCTCCCGTGTCATTTCCTCCGGGTCTCCCATTACCCAAACACGCCTTATATATATGCTTACTACGCAAGAAGCCGGTGGACAAGATGACAAGAGCTTGCTTCTAAAGATAACTCTCCAGCGATACCTGGAGCCTGATGTGGCACATGTACGTTCACCAGAGTAATTGACTCACATTTAACCAGTCAGCAGTTAAGCAGTGCCATTAGATGCTGAAAAGTACCGCCAGAAGGATATTTGTGTAGTTTTGATCTTGCACTTATGAGTTGGCCACGCATGGGCAAACTGGGGCTTGCTGTGTGTGTGTGTGTGTGTGTGTGTGTGTGTGTGTGTGTGTGTGTGTGTGTGTGTGTGTGTGTGTACACACTGTTTTGGTCTGTTGCCTTTTTATAAACCTGCTATAACTTGCCTCTTGACCTCCTCCTTTCTGGGTTCAGTTGCAGTAAGGCCACATAACAAACCATTCGTGAAGGAGGTGTGTGTGTGTGTGTGTGTGTGTGTGTGTGTGTGTGTGTGTGTGTGTGTGCGCACACGCGCTCTTGTCCTCTGGCTGACCACCTCTGCCCTGGGAAGCTTTTAACAGCCCGCTGTGCTCATCCTAAACTGTGTACCTGTGTGTGTGTGTGAATGCGTACACTTCAGAAACTACAATACCTTTACCACAATCACAGCATTTAAAGCTGCTCAACCATGATACGCTCTCTCCCCCCCCCCCCCATACTCTCTCTCCCTCAGCTGAATCAGTCCCCGGACAATCACCTCCTGCCTTGCTCTGGCTAAGAGCTCCATGTAAATCTTCACAACATCCCACTGTAGACCTGTAGACCTGTACGCCAGGCCCTGGTGGCCCCTGCTCTTGGTGGACGTTGGTTTCCAGTTGGTTTCACGTGGTTGGTTTTAAGCAATAACCCTCAAGAGGCTGTAGGTTCCAATGGTTTTAGAATAGCACAGTGTCATATGGGCAGGGGCAACGCAGAGAGTCCCCCGGTTCAGGATTTAGGTCAAGTTCAGATGTTTCCTATTCATTGTTAGCCTGATTTGGTTATCTGTTTTCACATCGTTTCACTTCCTGCAAAGCGTCTGAAACGTCTCCATTGGCAATCGTTTCGTTATGCGCTATGCAATGTTTTGAAACATTTTGCTACAGTTTGTTTAAAACGCATATAAAAAATGTTTCGTTATCTTAACTCGAGGTTAGTAATGTCTGGGCACAATATCGTGGCTTCAGTTTCTCACTCTCTTCGCTGAATTTGGCCCGAACGGATCTGTGTCGGTGAAAACGAAACTCCATTGTACTATCCTTGACTATCTGGAGGAACGAAATGAAATGAGTGGAGCCAGTAGGCGGTGTTCGCCTGGTTAACTCATTGTACCTTCATACAATATATATCGCCTAGAACTCATTGGGAAGAATATGTTCCGGAGTAAAATGTGCCCCTTCACGAGCTGATCCGTGCCTCCTAGACGTAGATATACAGTAATATATGTGAATGTGTGTGTGTGTGTGTGTGTGTGTGTGTGTGTGTGTGTGTGTGTGTGAGTGTGTGTGTTGTCTCACCGCTAACATGAACTTGGCCTCCTCATTGAGCCCCATATCCATATACTGGAGGTACAGGTCTGTGGCTGCCCGGTACGAAGCAAAGTGATTGGCCAGTCTCTCGGCCATCGCTGCCACTGAGAGGACAGAGACAAATGTCAATCACTCGGTTGGCAGGGAAACCAAACACACATCATATCTCATTGACAACACTTAAAACTTCTAATGAGAGTGTGTGTGCTTGTATGGAACAGTGGATGTGTGTGTGTGTGTGTGCGTATCTGTTTCAGTCTTACACTTGTCCAGGGCCTTATCATTCTTCTGCTCCAGGACCTTCCTGAAGACGAATGAGATGCTGATGTTGCGACTCCCCTCGCCTCCCTGTGTGTAGATATTCTCCAGGGTCTCCACAGCGCTCTCTATGTCATCACTGACAGGCGGGAGGGGGAGAGGAGAGTGGCAGACATGACACAAGCAGAAACAGAAACAGACTCAGTCAATCTCCAGTGACACCTCACACTACACACAACATTTCTCTGTACCTGCAAGTTTCATATTTTTTTAATAAATTTGTTCATTTATAATTTGCAATAGACTTTTTGCAATGGAATCTGACGTTTATCTGAGGGTCGTTCATTAAAGGTTGGGGAATAGTTTGAAGGTTTCACTTCTATGTCAAACAGACAAAGCTGCTTCTGGAAGGCAAGTGATGGGGTGAGTTCACCCCACCTTTGACCTTCATCACCACGGCAACATGGAACTGAAGGGGAAGTTGGCGGAGGAGGCAAGTCCAAGAGTTTCTACCACATTCTACTTCCATCACTATTTCCTTCTCTCTCTCTCTCCCTCTTTCTATTTCTCTCTCTCTTTCTTTCTCTCTCTCTCTCTCTCTCTCTCTCTCTCTCTCTCTCTTTCTCTCTCTCTCTCTCTCACACACACACACACAAACAAGTTAAGCTTCATCAGGCCACATTAATATTCCTCTCTGGCTGGGAGCGAGCTGTGTGTGAACACCAAGCACAACACGTTGCTGCAGCTCTCCTGCAAGCAAGGGGACAGGATATGTGAAAAGCACCTCATGGTCCACTGGGCAATGGTCTGTTTGTGGTGTGTGTGTGTGTGTGTGTGTGTGTGTGTGTGTGTGTGTGTGTGTGTGTGTGTGTGTAAGGACGGGGGGAGAAAAGTAAAAGAAAAAAAATGTGTGTGTGTGTGTATGTGCATGTGTGAATGTGTGTGTGTGTTCATTCCTGTCACGTTGAACTCTGACCCCCCTCAGGGCACCCCCTAAGCGTGTGTGACACATGCGCTGCTGCGTGGCTGAGCGGAGCTGACTGGTTAAGAGGCCAGGCGGGGGAACGCTGCAGCGGAAAGGAGGCGCTTGCATTAACGGGGCTCCGCTGCCCAACCCCCCCCCCACACACACACACACACACTTCGGCCCCCCCTTACCCCTACTAGCCCCCACACACCCCCTACAAAACCTGCACACACTCTTTCTCTCCCCCCCTTATACACACACACTGGACACCAAACATCCACCACACCACCAATTTCACTTCAATAATTCAGAGGTACAGTCATAGCGATCACAGCAGCTTTGGAAGTGGAATATTCATGTGGATTATATGGGAGGGGAGACTGTGTGTGTGTGTGTGTGTGTGTGTGTGTGTGTGTGTGTGTGTGTGTGTGTGTGTGTGTGTGTGTGTGTGTGTGTGTGACAGAGAGGGGGAGAAGGCAAGGGCGAGAAAGTGAGAATGTAGAAGTTGTTTAAAAGGCGAGCAGGGATTTTTTAAGGCCATGATTTATTGATGGCGACAGAACAATGTTCCGCGGTGGCTTTTACCAAACACGCTGCCTGCCGCTGTGCTGGGCTGTGAAACACACTTGAGGAGCCGCCGCTGGTTAATCCCCCCAGACGGGGCACAGGAAT
>JAODXP020000006.1:19646802-19649302 GCA_027497455.2 Sardinella longiceps | reverse complement strand
CAAACACATCCTACACACACACATAAACACACACAAAATCTGAACTCTATCATCCTAAGCCTGTGGCTTTATTCTTAGTGGGACATTAATACATAATAGGAGAATGTGTGTAAGTCCGTGCCCAGTGTGTCCTCAATCCAGCGCTAACGGCAGGACAGAGGCAGCGGCAGCATCAGCCACAGCCACAGCAGCAGCGGGGCAAAGCCGCTTGAAGGAGTCGTGTCCTGAGGCGGCCATGATAGCTTATCTTGTAAAGTGGGAGCTGAGTGTCACACAGACAGCATTATTCTCATCCTCTGTGTGTGTGTGTGTGTGTGTGTGTGTGTGTGTGTGTGTGTGTGTGTGTGTGTGTGTGTGTGTGTGTGTGCACATAGGGCTGGATGTCTTGTTTGTCTGTTGGCATTCCATCTTTGTCTGTATGTGTGTGTTGTGCCATCTTCACTTGTATGTGTGTGTGACTGGAATATATCAGGTCCAGAGGGTGTGATGAGGTTGTGTGTGTGTGTGTGTGTGTGTGTGTGTGTGTGTGTGTGTGTGTGTGTGTGTGTGTGTGTGTGTGTGCATGCGTGTCCTTGTGTGACTGAAACTCATAAACACCATTTTATCCTGGATGTCCAAAGATGCCCTTTTAATAGTCTGGTGTTCTATGGTCATCCATAAAGAAACAAAAGAGTGTTTGTGCTGGAACAGATTATCACAATGCAGGCAGCATTAAGTGTTCTAATGACCACAGCATTGCAATATTCAGGGATAAATATGATAAGCAAGCACGCACACACACACACACACACACACACACACACACACACACGTTAATACTAGCCTTCATCGGCTACCTAAAAAGGCATAAAATAGTATAAAAAGCGCACACATACACACACACACACACACACACACTTGACAAAGTGTACAAGAGGACAATCCTTCACACTCAAACACACACACACACACACACACACACACACACACACACACACACACTCAGTGTGCATGTAGTCATTAGGCTGGTTGGGTTAACAGCGGTGAGAGAGAGACCCAGGGGGAGTTCTAGGCCGGGTCCGCGTTAGAATGCTTGGCTAATTTAACACACAAAAGGTTTTGTTGGAGATGGATGTTCTCCATCAGAAGAGAGGGCTCATGGGACAGGACGCACAGACTACACGGAACAGAGGATGGACAGGACACGGCTTATTAGACCAATGAGGTGGCTCGAATAGACAAAGAGGGCGGAGCCTTAACACGACAGAGCATAGGCCAACTTCAGCAACAGAGGCCATATACAGGCATAGAGGGAACATAAAGGTGACAAGGGAACAGGAATGGTGTGTGTGTGTGTGTGTGTGTGTGTGTGTGTGTGTGTGTGTGTGTGTGAATATACTCACACACACAGTAGACTAAGCAGCTTACATTAATGGGCCTGAATATTTGGCTTTTAAGGTGAGGGAGAGAAATGGAGAGAGAAATACATTCTGCAGACAGACAGAGACAGACACACACACACACACACACCCACTATGCAACAGACCTACTTATCTGAAAAAACACCCCTCTTCACCAACACACAATGAATCACTAAAGCTCCACAACATACTACCATGTCCCCAAATTCTATCACACACACACACTCTCTCACACACACACACACACACACACCTCCGTATGGTCTATTAAGCATCTACTGTATAAATGGAAGGAGTGTATGAGTCAGCAGTGTCAGCAGCAGTACTGGCAGCAGAACTCACCTCGATGATCTTGCGGGCCTCTCGGTAGCGTCCCGTCTGCATGAAGGCAAAGAAGAGATCATACAGCATGGTCATCTCCCCACGCTCCTGACTGATGAAGTCCATTGCTAGAGAGAGAGAGAGAGAGAGAGAGAGAGAGAGAGAGAGAGAGAGAGAGAGATGGGGCAGGAAACGAAAAGTCAGGAAAACAGGAAGAGGGAAGTTTTGCTGGAAGTTTTATTTTGTTGCATTGTATTCCATCTCTGTATTCTATCTGTATTCTATCTATCTCTGTTTTAGCTGGAGAGCGGAACTTTCCAACCTCTGTATCCCATGGGCACTCTTTCGGTCATTAATCCAAAAACTCTATCTACGTCTACCTTTGTGTATTTGTGTGTGTGTGTGTGTGTGTGTGTGTGTGTGTGTGTGTGTGTGTGTGTGTGTGTGTGTGTGTGTGTGTGTTAGTGAAGAGCATGGCATGAGCCTGGCACAGCATTACCATAAACATGTAACCTCCGCCCACAGACAAACGTGATGGAATGTCATACACACACAGGCACAAAGGAGACGGGCCAAAGTAACATTTTAGAACACAAAAAAACAGCGTGCAAGAGAGTGTGTGTGTGTGTGAAGAGAGAGAGAGCGAGCATACGAGTGGAGGTAGATGTGTGTGTGTGTGTGTGTGTGTGTGTGTATTGTAAAGCCAGGCTTGACCCTTGGCCACTATCTCCTAAGGGTGAGTAGGGTCCTCAGTCAGCAGAGGAGTCTAGAGTGGTGCT
>JAODXP020000006.1:19601802-19626802 GCA_027497455.2 Sardinella longiceps | reverse complement strand
TCAATCCTGCAGGCCAACACACTCAGAGTCTTAGGTTCTACTCTGAGAAAGGCCTCCAGGAAACACACAAACATAACATGCAAACGGAAAAGGCACTTTGCTAGACAACTGGGAGTGTGTGTGTGTGTGTGTGTGTGTCCATGTGAGAAATCCATATATGAGATAGCTGGAAAGTCTATTTTTTTTTTCTTAGTGTATGTATAGCAAGCTACAAAAATAAACACACGAGTTGGAACAACAGGGACGTAAAGGTATAGCGATGTGTGTGTGTGTGTGTGTGGGTGTGGGGGCGGGGGGTGTTAAGCAAGTGAGCCTTCTAGTGAGTGTGTGAGCATTTGTCTGTAAGTGTGTGTGAGAGCATATGTTTCAAACACAGTGTTTGTGTGTCCTTCAGTGTTTCCTCTAGGCCCTGTCCGTACGGCTCTGTTTCGCAGCACTCCTGGGAGGTCCACTCACCTGTGTCTACCTCCATCCCTTTGCGCGCACACACACACACACACACACACACACACACACACACACACACACACACACACACACACACACACACACACACACACACACACACACACACACACACACACACACACACACACAGGTCTCTCCACATACCTCCATCCCAGCCCACCTGAATAAAAGATAAGAGGTGCTTTTATGGGCCATTAAAACCCTGTGTTTGGAGCTCCCAGGCAGCACAGCTGTGTGTGTGTGTGTGTGTGTGTGTGTGTGTGTATATTTATGAGCCAGAGCATTAGCCAGGTAAAGCACCTGAAGACGCTGACCATCCATCTATCCATCCACCTATCCTATCTATCTATTTCACTCATCCACTCTTCTTCCCCCTCTCCTCCTCTCCCTCCCTCTCTCTTCTCATTCATTCATTCATGCTCTCCTCCTCTTCCATCCATCTGGGCTCTCAGCCACACAGGCTGCTTTCAAGAAAAAGTAAACAAGCGATCACACTCTTCCCTCAATGGACACTCGCTCACTCTCTGATCTATCCATCCCTTCATCCGCCCTCCTCTCTCTCTCTCTCTCTCTCTCTCATATCCCTCCATCACTCTCTCCCTCTCCTCCTCCTCCTCTTCTTCTTATTCATCTTGTTTTTCATGAAAGAAGCGCACCTGTTCGGTTCATTAATAAATCATTGGTGCATTTCCCGCCCTTGAGTGTCCGGCGGCTATCAGTGCCTTTCAGACAAGAGGATCTGTGAATGGGGCTGGAAAATGGACAGCGAGATGACCGCTTTTACCGCCATCATTCTTCAACTCTTTCATTCACTCCCTTTCTCTCTCTCTCTCTCGCAAACGCTCTAACTCTCTCTTCAGGTTCATTCACTCACGTGCCCCAAATTGACACCGTCTCAGTCAGCACTTTCTCCTGCCCCCTGCCAGGTCGCAAGACCTTTCTCTTTTGTTTTAGTGAGTGTGTTTCAGTGTGTGTGTGTGAGTGTGCGTGTGTGTGTGTGTCAGAACCCTGATACAGTCTTAGCAACCACAGGAAGCTTTCAGATGAATGAGAGAATGAATGAAGAAACAAATCCATTGATGAATAAATAACCATCGACTGACACAAGCTACTCCAAGGTTTCTTTCAGCCAAGTGCTGACCTCTCGGTCTCCCAAAGGAGGAGGAATGTAGACCACCTCCCAACACCTCCACGCTTTACCGCAGACAAAAACAACCTTGCCCAGAGACAAGGCTGGTGACTTAAAGGTGAGATAAAAGTCAACAGACCTTCTTTCTACACGAGTTGTCGACCAGATTTAACCAATCAGTGGACAGACATTAAGGTTCAAACAAGTTCAACCAAAATGGCCACCCACCGTGAAAACAACACAGGCCTATTGAGGAAAATGAAGGAAAGAGAAAGAATATGGAGCACCAGAATGGAGTTTCAGTGCTATACGTGCTTCCATCATTGGAAGACCCAACTGCCTCTATAGTATATATATATATATAGATATAAATGTATGGGTAGCAAAAAGATATATCTAAAGATACCTTGCTCTCAAGGACACATTTTTGTTCTTTATTTATTAATGGAGGCGTATTTAAAGGCAGGCATGCCAGTTATATTTGCAGCATATACGTAAACGCAAGTTGCTGATGATGCCTCAAGAGAAAAAAAATGATGTCTTTTCGCTCTCGCCCTAAAAATCAACGTGAAAGATGTTACGGTTAAAAGGTTATTTTGTTTGTGCTTCATCATCTTGAATTTGATACAAATCCCGCCCCAAAGACAAAGACATACTGCTGGAGAACACGATGGAGAACACATACTGCTGCGTTGCTATGCTCCGACGAGGGACCGCTTCCTCTACAACTTTTTCCCCTAGCGAAACTTCCACCACCTCACGGTGGCAAGGACGTGGCGAGGACGCTACCGTCACACGAGATCAGCGATGAGAACGCCGACGGCATAAGCCGGTAGGAAGGCAGGAAGTTAAAGGAGGGGGGGAGACGTAGGAAACAGGTCTCCACTCCTTTATCCTCTTTTCTTTTCCTCTATCACTTTTCTCCTTGCTCACTCCCTCCATCCTGCAGACAGACTCGTCTGTCGGTTCCCTGCGAGCGTGTGGTGAACGAGGCCAGGTCACCACGTTGGCAGACATGATCGTCTGAGATCTGTTTCTTTTATTAATTACAAGGAAGGTGGGACGGAACGACGGAGGAAGAGGTGAAAACGAATAAAGGAAGAGACAGGTGACAGATGAAAAGGTTGAAGTAGGGGATGAAGAGGGAAGACAAAGTGGAGGTAGAGAAAAGAGGGGGGAGGGGAAGCAGGGCTTGGGTGAGAGAACTGAAGTGCGCTTCCAGAAAATTCTGTCAAATGACCTCAGCACACACTGTCCCAAAACACTGTAAGGTTGAGAGAATATAAACAAACAGAAGCAGAGGGGCAGAAAAGCAGAGAAAGACGACAACAAGGAAGGACACAAACAAGAAGGAAAACCGACACAAACAAAGAACAGAGGGAGACAGAGAGAAACTAAGAAAGAGTGAAAGATACACAGAGATAGCACAAGCAAGCGATGGAGAGGGAGAGGGAGAGAGAGAGAGAGAGAGAGAGAGAGAGAGAGAGAGAGAGAGAGCAAGAGAGACGGAGCAAGCAAGTGTGTGTTGGCGCGACTGGTTTGGTTTGTGGGGCCGCGGCGTGTCAGAAGCGATAAGGCGTCGTCGGCCCTCGTCTCGTGCTGACATGCGGCGCTCGCTGGGGGCTTCTCCGCCAACACCAGCATATGCTTGCTCAACGCCGCCTGCCCAAATCCACACCTCATCAAAATGCTAACTTTGCCCCCCATCGCCCCCCTCCATCTCTCTCTCTCTCTCTCTCCCTCTCTCCCTCTCTCACTATGAGTGGAGTGAAGTGGTGGAGTGGAGAGGGGTGGGGTGGGATGGGGAGGGGTGGTGGGGTGCGGTTCCTGCCCGCTAGTGACACCTGTGGACAGAAAGTGACATGGCGCTGAATATTTCATGGGGGTGCAGCGCGGCGCGCCTAATCCAAAGTGAACTCCCTCAGAGCGCTCGCATTTACATGAAATCAAGTCACTACGCATTCCGTCACATCCCGCTACACACACACACACACACTCGCTTTCTCTCTAGCAGCTGCCCACTGCACCAGACCAGCCTTGCGTCCGCTTTACTGCAACTTCTCTCTCTCTCTCACACACACACACACACACACACACAACGGCAAAAGAAAACGGAGGGAAAAAAAGAGAGCGAAAGAAAACAGTGAAAAAGAGAGGAAGGAGAAGAGTGGAGGGAGGGAAGGAGGGAGTGTGTGTGTGAGTGTGTGTGTGAGTGTGTGTGTGTGTGTACATCTTTCATGAGGAGTGTGTCTCATTGGTCTGGGGCGGCCGTGTGTAAAGGAGAAAGGAACGAAGTTTCTTTGCGCTTCCTTCCGCTAAGCGGCTCGACAAGCAAATGGAATGACAGCGATGCGAACGGAATGGAGCGCGGCCTTATGGGTATGCAGTCCTCCAGTGGCCCGAAACACCCCAAAACACACACACACACACACACGCACACACACACACACACAGAGGGGGTTGAGATGCTTTCATCACCTAAAAATGCCCCCATAAATAAATGATGCCTTAAGAGCCGCTGCATAATCACCATTTAGTCACTGCTCTGGATTAAATTGGGAGACCCAAAAAAACATGTAGTGATAATTAGGCAACACGCAGTGTAATGTCTCTCACCCTCACACACACACACACACACACACACACACACACAAGGGGGGACAGAAGAAATGAGCATGTTTGACAGGGTGTTTAACGTAGATGAACCCACTGCCCCACAGATCTTTTTTACTCACATACCCACATACACACACACACACACACACACACACACACACACACACACACACACACAATGTATTGTCAGTGCTGCAAAATGACCCCTTCAGCTCCTGCTTATCGAGAGAGAGAGAGAGAGAGAGAGAGAGAGAGAGAGAGAGAGAGAGAGAGTGGACCTTCATCTCCCGCCTGAGGCAAACCCCCGCACACACACACACACACACACACACACACACACACACACACACACATACCCCCACCCCAGTCCACCACCATCACCATCACGCTGCCTCAGGGCAGGGCAGAGGTCAAAGCCTGAAGAGGTGGGGTCAACTGGGTCCTTCACATCTCCGTTAGCCAACCATGCGCACTCAAGAAGCAGACAGACAGACAGACAGACGGACAGTGAGGGCCAGCCAGCCACCACAAAGCCACTGGGACGGCTGCACACAGAGCGACAGTCAGACGGTCACAGACTCGTCAAAAAAACATAACTCAATACACTCATCTGATGTTTCAAAGACTCTTCATCCACCCTTCAGTCTTTTGGGTGAAGGCCAGGATTTGAAGGCTTGGGCCCAAAACAGGCAGTTCCAGGTTTAGAGGGGTTGAAGGGTTTTCCAGGGTTTGAAAAAGTCATGTTTCACATTTGTTTGTTTTTTAAGCACTTTAACCACAGGTTGTTTTAAAATGTGCTATATAAATAAACATGACTATGACTATTTGTCAGGTTTTCAGAAGAGGAAGTAGACATTTTTGAATAAGTGTCGAGTGCCATGTTTATGGGGCAGTCCTCTCTGTCTCCTGTTTGGTCCTTTTGTTGCAGCAAACTTTTTTTAATGTAAAGGACTAAGTTAAGGAGGACCAATGCTGCTGTATTTTACCCAGACTAGACATTTGTACTTTGTTTAATGTCTTTTGAAATTGTGGTGTTTATACTTATGAACTGGATACTGGAATATAACACTCTCCATTATAGTCAATCTAACCACACAGCAAAATGTTTTTTTTTCTCCCAAAAATAACAAAACAACAGTAGTTGCAAAAATTAAACGACACTGGTAAGGATTATTTTTCTTGAAATATAATTTCCCAATTCCCAAAAAAGGTTAATATAATGATAATTAATGAATAATACAGTGATATTACAAGATCCTCCTTAATTCATTATATAATTTTGTTTGACTATAAGGTGTATTGAAAAACTGCATATACATTTTTTTTTTTTTTTTTTTAAAGCTTGCATGAAACACTGACCTGACCTCCACACATATTTGGGGAAGTATGACAGCATCAATTTTACATGTGTATTCCTTTCTTTGTCAATTTAATTTTAAACCAACCCAGTACTGAAGAATATAGCAACAGGAGTAATATGTTACTTAATGCAAAATACATTAGGCTCCTATGTAGCCTATGCATTGAATCTGCGCCTTTTTGTGGGTTTGAGCTACTTTGCAATTTTACGTTTCTTTGCACTGCAGCAGCACTATGGCTGATGGGCATTCCGCTTCCAGGGAAAATGTATTTGGGGGGCGGGGGAGCTGGGGGCCACGTTAGTGCAACTGATGCACAAACACAAACACAAACACGCCGAGCGCTTGGCTCAGGGGCGGACTGGAGATATGACACGAAGCAGGCGCTCCACTGAGGCGCACGCCACGCATACGCAAAGACACCACACCTGGATACGCACGACAGCCATCAAGGAAAAAAACAAACATCCACTTTCAAAGAAGCATGTGCTGAACACACACACACACACACACACGCACACACACACGCACACACAACGATAATCCCAGGAATCACTTTAGCCATTAGAAACATGGGGCAACGTATATAAATATACATGGCGGTGTGATGGAGACACTGGCCGCAGAAAGTAATCCCTATCAATATTTTACATTAAGGCCCCCTAAAAGCCCCCTTTTGACCGAGAGGTCTACTTGAGTCACGGCCCTCACACACATGTGACCTGTATATACAGTATATGTGTGTGTATGTTTGTGTGTGAGAGTGAGAGTGTGTGTGAGAGAGAGGTGGGGGCAGATATTCACACACACACACACTATATCATAGCCCATTCTGTGTTTGGCATTCATGGGGTTATTGAGTGTCCATACGGCTCCCTGCTATCCACTTACACTAGTCAATCTGTTCTAAACCCATTTTCACCTATACTCCCTGCACTATACTATGCATTATTTACACACACACACACACACACACACACACACACACACACACACACACACACACACTTTATTCTAGCAGTTGCCCTCCGTGGCCCCCACAGCACAGGGATCCTACCATATGTAAACAAAGTGGGAGTGCAAATGCAGAGTGAGAGCATGAAAGGGTGGCAACATCACTGCTGTGGTTGTTGGACACCTGTCCTCCTTAGTTGACCCAGCCTGTTAAAGGCAAGGGCTCGTCAATCTGTAGTTCTGACACATACACGCATGCATATGTGGGACTGAGCTTGAGCTTGTGCTTGTGTGTGTGTGTGTGTGTGTGTGTGTGTGTGTGTGTGTGTGTGTGTGTGTGTGTGTATGAAAGACACTGCACCATGGGCAGGGCCTGGCTGCCTTTGCTGATGTTGTCGTGGTGTCTCAAACACTATCATCAATCATGCCTGCGTGACCAGGAGATGATCCCCTCAATCTGATCCTGTCACTTTGCAAACACAGATAGAGAGAGAGGGGGATAGTGTGAAAGAGAGGGAGGGGGGAGAAAGAGACAGTTTTCATCTTTCTACCACTCCTATATCATGCTCTCCAGCCTTAAAAACAATGACCCTGGACCACGGGGCGTGATGTGTGGACTATTCTCACATGACCCTGACTTAATCTGACAGGCCAGTCCTGGATGGAGGCACAAACTCAGACACACACACACACACACACACACACACACACACACACACACACACACACACCGAGTGAGTTGAGGAATTCTTGAAAACACCATTCTGTGACTCGAAGGGAAAACATATCTTTGTGTCACACACACACACACACACACACACACACAATCACTGGTGTTGAATGAAGGGAACTGCTGTGGACAAACATTCTCTTCTCTCTCCTCATCACTCTTTCTTCCCAAAACAAAATACATTTTTCTCTTCACAATACCACCACCTCTTCAGAAAGGCTCGATGCGTTCCACAATGAACCTACCACTTCATTCATTTCACCCGCATGAAATTGGCTTTTCTGAAAGGCAGACAAACTTAAACTATGTACTGTATTAAACAATACTGACTTCAATACTGTTTTATGAGAAGCACCTGCTTATAGCTGTTGAACAACAGGACCGACAGGCTTTCAAATCAATATTGTGTTCAATGGAGGGGTTCTACATCCTGTGAGACAATCAGGTTTGAGTTACTGGAATGCCTGTAACGATGTCAGAAGGATCATGTGACTCACCAGGTGTGTTCTTCTCTCGTTGGTGGTGGACAAGAAGTGGCCAGAAGTAGTGAGGTCGGACGGGTAGGCCTTCCTCCTTCATCATCTTCATCAGTTCAACTGCCATGCCTGCAGCAGGAAGGGGGGAAGAGGGAAGGGAAGGAGGGAAAAAAAACAAAAAAAAACAGATGAGACCACAGGCATTCCCAAAGCCAGTTCGCAACTTAGTTGGTTGTCAATGGGAAAATGCATCGTCACCAACAAAGTTGCTAACTTAGTTACTTAGCTAGCAGCTATGCTTTTGGAAACGGGTCTTGATATCAACAAGCATCATCAAGAGCAGGTGGAAGGCGTACCAGTCTTCTTGACCTCCAGGGCGCAGTAGAGAGCAAACTGCACAGGACTGGTGTGCAGTCCAGAGGCCTTCAGATCTTTGCAGTAGTGGACCAGCTTCTCCACAGGCTAGCGGGGACAGAGACACATTAACACACTTACACACAAGCTGCACATCATATTAACTGACCAGTGACCACGTCCAGACTACAGGGGATATAGTTCCAAAAGGACTGCAGACATACCGTTTCAGCTTGTAGAGGAGTATGAAGGTTTTACACGTGTATCTTTGCAATGGACTATTTGCTGCTAAGTGAAAAGGAATATCTCTTTGGGATAAATATATCTACCTGTGTGCATCGACTGATTTTGAATGTAACCCTACGCTTAGACTTTGTTGTACTTTAATAGTTAGGGTTCATGTACAATATTAAACACTATGATTCCATTTATTACACTCCCTTGTGTGTGTGTGTGTGTGTGTGTGTGTGTATATGTGTGTGTGTTCATGTCTACCTTGTCCATGTTGACACAGTGGCGCAGGAAGAAGTTGCCCAGGTCTGGTGTGTCTCCACTCTGGCCCTCCTCCTGCAGCCTGGGGAAGGTCTTAAGGATGGTGTAGGCCGTGTCCTCCTGACCCTGGGTGATCAGGCTCAGACACAGGTTCATTGCGTCTGTACGACACACACACACACACACACACACACACACACAAAATAAAACATAAAGTTTACATATACTGTAATCACAATGCCCCTAGTTAGACAGCACAACAAAAGCAAAGATCTCAGTACACCACCCATTTATAAGGTCACACTCCAAGGCTAGGCTTTTCCATTTCACATTTATGGTATAATAAAATTAAGTTTTAGCTATTTATCATTTTATTTTCTTGTTTGTTATGTGGTGCAGAAATATTTTCCTGGGTGATTTTATCACTTAAATACAACTTTCAAAAGCCTCTTGTATTCTACCTTGGTTCACAATGTGGCACAGTTCCAGGTATGTCTGAGTGTGTGTGTGTGTGTGTGTATCTGTGTGTGTCTGTACCTGGCACATAGCCCCTCTCGTGGCGCATGCGGTCCACTATGGCGGGCACGTGCTGGGCGTGTCCGGCTCTGGCCAGGCTGAAGACCACCTGCATCAGGTCTCGGTCCATCAGGCTTGCGTCAGAGCCTTCCACCATCTCCAGGATCTGAGGAGGAAACACGCAACACACAAAACACCCGTCACAAAAACATAACCCACTGATGACATAGTAAGAGTTTAATAGTCCTCTTCATAGTCGCTTGTCATCATTTTCACCTCCTAATTTCTCTCAACGAAACTATATATTTGACTTTAATGCTTTTTTTCATTCCTATCAAACACCAAATTGATCCGTTAACTTGCTTTATTTACGCTTGGGTCTGACTATTCTATTCAGTTGTTATAGTCTACATTATATATATTATATGTTGCGGCGACAAATTAGCCAAGTTTGGTCGCCGAGCAGCTGACTGGGGGAAACAATTTTGCCCGACGCTCTGTGCACAAGTAATGGCAAGTCCAACTTCGGTTAACGTTGCTTTATTATCTTCAATATCCAAAGTTAAAAGAGTAGACAGTTCATAAACATCCACATACGTTAAAATCCACACGGCAATAATCCATTAGAAGCCAACACTATGCTAGCGGTCAGCAAACAGTAGGCTTCCCCCATCACCTACTCACTACTAGCTCTCACCTAGCAATGAACAGGTAGCCTAATATTACAAACTACTACCGCCACCGACACCACGTGACCCAAACCCTCTACGTCATCACCCAGGTGACTCGAGACACCAGACATGGGCCTATTCTGTCCGTAACATTATATATAACTATATTTTATATTCCAGTTTGATCCAGCCTGCTTGTCTAACCTGTTTGATCTGCTCAATGTCTCCCCTCTCAGCATGAGCAGCCATCAGGGCCACATAAGTGTCTGGGCCGGGCTCGATGCCTGCTCCCTTCATCACGTTTAGGATGCTCTGCGAACTTTCCATATCACTGTGAATACACAAACACACACACACACACACACACACAGAGACATCAACAGTGATGCTAACATTTGTCAGAAAACACTTAATATCTATGCTATCAAACTCAAGATGGCACTAATCAATCACACAAAGACAAAGGGTCATTACTTACCCTGCCCGAGCATGGCCAGTTACCAAGGAGTTGAAAACTGCTTCAGTGATTGGTAGATCCTTGGTCTTCATAAAGCCCAATATTTTACTGCAGGGCACATCGACAAACGCAAATCAACCCCATGACAGATACAGCTCAATCAAGTGTCTGGTACAACATTTCTGTTTTGATATGGCTACCACACATCTCTCCTAAAATAACACAATAAGCACGGGGATCCTTTTCAAATCAATATTTTTTACTTTCCCAGAAAATTCTCTGGTGTGGATGTTATTATTGAAACATCGCAGAGTTAATTTCCCCCTCCACACACACACGTACGTGTCCTCCACCCCCCCAGTCTTACCTGGCTCCCTCTATGTCCCCCTCCTGGCAGTATGCAGCTATCAGCCGTTGGTAGGTCACCTGAACAGAGATTGAGAGCAACAAATGTCTATGACACTCCAGGGCTAACTCACACACACACACAGCATGCTTTAGACAGTTACAGAGACCAAACAAGCCCTGAAGATTGTGGCTAAATAATACTTTTGAATATTCTTCTTCAAAAACTGCTTTTTGCAATTTCCATGCCCAAGTCAAAATAGCGCACATAGCTCTGGCAATATTGGCAAAATGAGGCAAAACTAAACTTTGTTAAGCTCAAGATGAAAAACTGTTGAATAAACAACTCCATATGTAACAAAGCCATAATTTAGGCTTCAGATGATTTCCCTTATTGTATGCCCCAGTACCCACCCTGTTGGGCTGCACATTGGCACCCTCCATCTTGGCCAGGAACTCTGTGGGTGCAAACTTGTGCTCGTTCTGCAGGTACACCTTCAGGAGGGCATTATAATGGCTGGCATCATAAGAGGCACCTGAAACACATTCATATCGCCGGGTAAACACAGAGCACATCCAGACTTCATCAAGCGCATAGTGGATAAACGAGTGTCCTCGATGGTGCATAATGTGCTTAGGAGGCTCCTGAAAGCCAGTCACATGTCAAGGGTTGAAGGTCAAGGGTCACAAAGTCAGGGGGTCTCTACACGTGAGGGCACGAGTAAACTAGAAGGGTCGCAGGGCAACAGAGATCAATGATCGATAATCGATGATGGGTTAACAATTAGTATTCATGTATTTCCAAGGGAGCAGAGACTGTGGTGGTAGCTTAAAAGAAAGCATGGGTTAAACCTAACTAATATTATTTATGAAATTTAAAAAAGAACACCATTATCCTTATGCTGACTGGTCTAAATGAATGAAGAAAACAAATGCTTTAAAAGAATCTAAAATATGACACCACTGATAATGCCCATCTTGATGCATGTTGGAAGTGTTCACCTGAGCTTTAACCTCATGGTCCGTAGCCTTACAGAACTAGTGAACAGGACTTTATTCAACATATAGGGAAAGTTCTTCCAAAAAGACAAGACAACGTGATGGCAATCAAGTTATTGCACTATGTTGCAATTTGCTACCAAACTCTTGTTTTAATGGTGCCTCGAACAGAGTAAATGTAGGCTAACTCTACGTGTGTGTGTGTGTGTGTGTGTGTGTGTGTGTGTGTGTGTGTGTGTCCCACTAGCAATCCTCACCCAGCTCCTGCAGCTTGTCCCAGATGCGGTGTGCCAGCTCTGTGCGCTCAGTAAAGGGCACCTCTGGGAGAAGGGAGCCACAACTCCGCAGCAGCAGCAGGGCCTGGTTGCCACTCGGATAGCCTGAGGCAGGACACACACAGGACAAGATTCATTTACATACATACTGTATAGAGAGACATACAATAATGTATCATTAACATCAGTGTTTTTTGTGTATCAGTCTTTTTTGTGTATCAACAATGCAAAGTTGTCATTTAATGGTGTCATTTACATATACATTTAAACTCTGCAATTACTATTATTTATTGAACTGCCTCTGTTCATTATACAATTCCATATTGAATTGTCTCTGTTTAAAACCTGCCTGTAGCCTATAGCACTAGTAGCAGTTCTGTACAATAATATGTTACTGGAACAGAATTTTTTTGTTTGACAAAGTTAGCGAACTTGTAAATGTACACTGGTAACGTCAGTGCCATCAGAACTACTAGACGTACTCTAGCAGTAGCTAAATTGATTTACTCAGCAGATTACGTCAACCGCCTCCATCCTGAGCATATAGGACATGTAGCTTGTTTAAATTCAAGTGCAATGCTCTAGGTTGCATTCAGAAATTGTGGTGTTTAGCCTATCATAGCATTCTATCTGGACAGGGAGTCATTGGGCAGGCTTAGTGTTGCTTGAATCGACTTGTTGGTTGCACTGAGGTTTGATAGCCGTACGTTGTACCGAAGGTCTAAGTCTACTTAAAAGTAGGCCTGACTATGCATTTATGGCTGATAGTCTTTTGTAGCTTGATGCAGGCTAACTGGTAACACATTTTGATAGTTAAGTAGATACTTCGAATGTTTACAATGCCTCTTCATTAACATACATGTGCTTACTGCAGAGTACGGGGCACCGGTCGATTAACTCTACTAATGCATACACTATCATATTCACTGTACAAATTCTGGACTGCAGACCATAACTTCACAGTTATGCACAATCTGCATTATTTTCTGTCTGTCTATGTTTTTCGTGTAAGGTCAAGGCTACAGAGTCAGTTTTTCTATTAGAAATATATCAAGCTTGTTTTCTTTGTTTGTTGTTTGTGTAAGTATAAGTGTGTGTGTGTGTGTGTGTGTGTGTGTGTGTGTGGGTCCATCTCTTACCTGAGCGGCAGATGTCATGAAAGATGCGCAGCAGTAGCGTTTTGGTGATGCGTCCGGTGCGTCGCACAGAGTTGTCCAGCTTGGCCAGTGCCCAATCAAACTGCTGGGCCTGTTTGGATCGCAGACCCACACTGCCCTCCTCCCGGCCCTGCTGCTCAGGGGCCACAGCATACTGTCTCACAGCCCCCACCGAGGGCCACACCGATCTGCAGGGGGACCACAATTGGAATCAGAATCAGAATCAGAATCAAGAGTCCTAAACTGGAATTGGAATCAGGGGTCTGCTTCCCAAACGCATAGTTGCTAACAACTTTGTTGATTACAATGCAATTTCCCATTGCCAACTTACACTTTTGGGAAAGGGACAACTCAATGGTATTTTATTGGCCAACCACTGGGCCTCACAGACCATGTATGAATTATTAACAGCCAATTGTGTACTTTATACAATGCACACTGAGAGACACCATAAGCATTTAGATGCAGGTAAAATCAAACAAATGACATAAGACATAATACCACATCAGAACTACAGGTGACACAAGTGTAGGCCTATATGTGGTGTAACAGGGAAGTCAGGTCAGCTTTTTGTGTGAATGGCAACATGAGGGAAGGTATTAACGATGTGTTCCGATAAATTGGATTCGATTCAGATAGATTCTGCTTTTTAATGCACTTCCCATGATATGGCTAAATCATGCAAGAAGGGCAACAAATAGCCAATTTGTAACAGAGAATGAGAGACTTTGGATGTACTGTATTATGAGGCCATGATTATATATCATACCTTATACACCCCATACTTTACATTTACATTTTATCCCATTCATACACAAGTATATTTAAAGGCATAGCCTAGCTGACTGATTTATCATTCCACATGGAGCACGAGTCCATGGACAAAGCAACAGATTTGTTAACTACTGTTAAATGAGAATATCAGGCTATGGTGAGAGTGATCTGTATTATAGTTTATGTCTGGACTGAGTTGATGTTTTATCAGTCTATCGTGACCTTCACCTGTGACCTCAGGCCCCCCAGAAGGAAAATTAAGGACTGCATCACAGGTTAAATCAATTTTATTTTCACACTAATAGAATTACATAATAAGCAGCATTCCGTGAAGGGCTTTAGAACTGTCCAAGTTACTACCGGTAACAGTACTATGAAACCTAACTGTTACAATGTATTTGCCCATTTCATCATGGTGCAAGGCCATCACAGTAACGTTACTTTCTCCAGAAGCATGATCCGAGAGGGCTAACGTTGCCTTTAATATTATCATATTGGCTGACATATTATTCAAATTCGGACGTTATTGCTTTGACTTTGGAACGACTCTTTCAACTTCATTATCGCATTGTGAAATGTATTTAGGTAACACAAAATTGGCATTACCTAACATCAGCTAATAGCTAGCAGGCTAGCTATTACATGATGCAAAATACATGGTGCGCACTTGCAAGCCTAGGAACAGGCCCTGATTACACAATTTGAGTTTTTTAAGAAGACTGTTAGTTGGCACAAAGTAGTATGTACGGCAATAAATAAGAAATCCCACGGCGTGCCACGAGTGTGTACACTAATGTCATTGTGACTGCATTCTCAATGACAACTACACAGTCGCTGTTGAGGCATGGGTAGCATCACGCCGGCTAGGGTACCTGTTTACAGTGACAGAACTGGGGAACCCTTGTCTTGTGCAAAATCCAATTCTTCGGCCGATTACCCCGCTGTACAGTCTGCTAAGCGGTGCTCCATGATTTGTCACCCCTACAGCCTGGAGCAAGGGACTGGGTGAAAACTTTAACACTCGCGCTGATCTCAAGAGCGCTGCCATGTTCAACCTGAAGCGTGAGGAAGGACGTCTGCGTGACGTGATAGGTCATAGGACGCTGGGCTAAACCATAGTGCGCTGTGAGGGTAACCCCGTCAAAAATGGTCGCGCCCATTGTTTATTATGGGCCGTTTAGCCCTTATTAAAAAAAAAAAAAAAAAAACGTCTGTTTGATGTTGAAAAGGCACGTTTCTGTCATTGCTTAATCCTCATGTCATGTCAATGTAGGTTAGTGAGTTTTTATCCATGTAGGCTACATTTATGAGTTGGGCATTAGGAATTTGGTTTGAGATTGAATTTGAGAAAAGTTACGACGATCACAAATTAAATTTGTTATTAGACTAAGTAGGCTAGGCCTAGCCTACTAATAATTTGTGTATTAGGCTATTTATTTGTGTCATTTGGCGTTTGAACAATGACAAATCATAGGCTACTCAATTTTAGCCTGTGACAACATGTCCTAATATTATAGAAAAAAATAAAATTATAGGCCTCTGCAAAACTATTGCGCAGCTTGTCTGAACGGAGTCGGACGAATCAGCATATAGCCTAATAACCTACAGAGATGTTTTCATAATCTGTCAAGATGTTGTTTCAATAAATTACCAAAAGACAACAAATGCCATTTACAGTAAGTGTGACCATCATTGCTTTGCTGAAGTGAGCTACAGGTTGGATCTAGTATTGACAAGAGTGATGTGCGAATGGGGGCGCTGTGACTCTGGCTATGAAGCCTGCTACAGGTCCTGCTGTAGCGTAGTGTGGTGCCAAACAATAGCCCCGAGACAGCAGGCATGGCAAAAGTGTCATTTTGTCTTTATTTATGCAACTTGGCTGCTTCGGAAACCTCCACAATAATTAACCCAGCGAAGGTATCATTCAGACAACTCTGGCAGACTCATTTAAAAAGGGCTTGATGATTAATGTCTTTCACTTTAGACTTCACAGTGTGTGGGGAAGGGAATGTGTTTTCCAAACAACACCACCAGTGTCAGACAGATTGGTACCAGTTAGGGGTCAAGCTTGGAAAAGGTCAATCAGCTGGGTGTTGTCAGAGCATCAGTAAAACCCGGCAGGTCACCGACCGTCAGAGCCGGGAGGCTTTCAGCACGTCTGATGTGTGCCATGCAGCTTGTTCTTGCACCCTTGTGATGGGCACTGTCACACACACACACACACACACACACACACACACACACTGACACACACAGTAGTTTTTGCTCATGCCGTTTACCACCCCGCATGGATGTTGGCATGTGACAGGTGACAGTGTGTGGGCATTGCCTGCTGGTGGGCACGTCCTCTCCTGTAGGACCTGTCTTCCCCCTCTCCACAGCTGTCCTTCACCAGGGACCATGCAGCCCACCCAAGGCTTTGTGTATGTAAAAAAGGCATGGGGCATTGAGAGAGAGAGAGAGAGAGAGAGAGAGAGAGAGAGAGAGAGAGAGTGTGTGTGTGTGTGTGTGTTTGAGACTGTGTGCAGGGACATTTGGATGGAGGAAGGGGTGATATGGTCTATCTGCATGGCCAGTTTGCTTAAGGAGAGATTGTTTCTTGACCTCTTTCAGTACAGGGACAGCTGGTGATATTTAGGTTGTACATTGATTGTTTCATGGCTGGTTTTGATATTGTTGAGAAGAATTATTATTAGTTTTATTTTTGTATAGAATTCAATGTATACACAGCTCTGTGATTGGATACCTAAAGCAGGTGAGAAAATTGGCCATGGTCACCATGCTGCTTTGCAGAGTGAGTGCGCAAAGGCGCATGGATACTCCCAGGCTAACTCAGAACCCTAAGGAAAGCAAAATACAGAATGATATGCTTCTGCAAAGTAATTTACAAAAATGTTCTAATATTATGTATTTTGCTGTCATTGTCATTTTATTCTCCTCAATCTACACTTAGTATAATAATAAAGCAAAAACAGAATGGGTATTCTGTTAATTTACAAAAACTAACAAAAACATTTCTATCTCTTTCTAATTTCGTGGTTCTGAGTGTAGATTGAGGAGAGTGAAATGAACTTAAATTACTCCAGTAAGTGGTTGCAATGCAACAAATGGGAAAACTTTGAAATGGGTGTGAATTTGTCCAAACAAACAACATGACTATGGTTACATTTGATAGGACACTTAGCACTGAGCCATGCCATTACTGAGACAGAGATCTGCTCATCACCGGTGGTGTATGACTCTCACAGGAGAACTGTGGACAGTGCAATATGGCACAGCTCAATTCTCACCCCTGCATCGGCAGCAGCAGGCAGCCACACGAGTTAAAAGCAGCGGGCCAGGGGAGACCTCCACAGTTGAATTATGGACGAGGTCCGAGGAAGAGGTGCCTGCATTAGACGCACAAACACACACACACACACACACACACACACACACACACACACACACACACACACACACACACTTTTACAACATATGTACATTTTTATACATATAGACACATACACACACAACATACTGTACATGTGCATTCATACAGGCAGGCAGGCAGGCAGGCAGGCAAGCACACACGCTCCTCTCTTGTCTTTCTTTACCCCCCTCAGTCATTACTTCTCTCCACCATCCTTCAGTTTTGCTGAATGAACATGGAGGGAAAGGGCCTGTTCTATTTCCCCCTGGCATGAATGCATTTGTGTAAGTTCTCAATTATTCATGGGCAATTGTCAATAATTCATCCAATATTTTCACTTCTTCACTAAAAGATTTCTTTCAGCTCGTAGTTTGTGTGTTTATGGTTTTTATTCCTTCTCTTTTCCTCTGTCATTGAAAACCTTTCCCTCCCTATAACTCTCTATTACACACAAACATGACCTCACCATAGGATGCACGTGTAACCTGTAAGTGTGTATCAAAAACAGTCTGTCTGTGTGTGTGTGTGTGTGTGTGTGTGTGTGTGTGTGTGTGTGTGTGTGTGTGTGTGTAATGCTAAGACTCAGGTACATGGAGTGCTACTATTTAAGTGAGCTAAAGAGTATGATGACAGATTTGCTGTCCAGGTATCTGGAACCTTGTACCACTTTTCTTGCACCATGTAAAGTGGCAGGTTGCTCAAGAGAGACTACATACACATGTGCATGCAGCTACACACACACATAGTCAACACAGAAATACTGCCAGTGCAGTGATTCTCAATCTGTGTCTGGGAAACATGACTATGCACTTGATTATAGCATAAAGTACAGATTCTGCCATTTTTGCTATGTGTTTCTTGTTACTGTAATATCATAGTGAAGTTGTTGTGTCAGGATAAACCATTGCCGATTTACAGTTTAACATAGATGAAGTGGGTACATCACACATTAGGTGGGACTATGTAAAATGGATGACCACTGTATTGACCCATGTACTCTCTTACTGTTTTCATTTGTATTGTTACCTATCCGTAGATATCTGTCAGTGTAACATAAGTAAGGGATAACGGCCGCCGAGGTGTCCCGATATCAGACGAATAATGGACGACACGAAGGCAAAGAACAGCCCGACGGCGAAGCCGAAGGGCTGTTTGCCTACGCGAAGTCCATTATTTCTCTGATATCGGGACACCTCGAAGGCCGTTATCCCGCTTATCACCCGGTTGCAACTAAAACGTATAGATGGTAAGCAAGTGTTTAAAACATAAAAGAAACACGTGGCTCCGTTTAGAAAGAAGTTATCCTGTTCGGTTGGGGTACTATTTTCATATGAAAGAAGATCCGCAAGGCTGCATTCTAAAGAGCATTGATATAGAACGCTGGTGAAACTTTTTTAACCCAACAATGCCTCAGGTGTCCTGTTATCTAGAAATAACGGACACCCTGACAGCCAATCAGAAAACAGTATTCCATTCCACCGGGTGATAATAACTGTATATCGTGTTCTACTGCAGACATTCTTTGCACTGTTGTATTATTTTTTGTATGCAGTATAAGTGTGTGTGTGTGTGTGTGTGTGTGTGTGTGTGTGTGTGTGTGTGTGTGTGTGTGTGTGTGTTAGGTATAGCATGAGGATAAGTGTGGAGGCGAGACAGTAGCCACTGTTGTGATGACTGTCCTTCACTGACCGGAAAGTTCTGTGACAGCTGGCCTACAGATGTATCATTAGGCTACTGCAATCATTATATCGTTATTCTAATTCCTGTTGCCTCATGCTTCACTCTTAAAATTGCAGGGTTATTTTTGGGCAATTTGAATAACCTCACATGCTGGGTTAAGTGCAACATTTCGTAATTGACCCATAATTGGTTTGCATTTGGGTAAAATGATAACCCATTTATGTTGGGTTGGTGATGAAACGCAAAATTTGAATTTGAAGACATTCAAATCCATCAGCAAACGGTCGCAGACCTTTCTACCCTCAGTAGAAGCTGGCCATTGTGTGTGCAGCACTACGGATTTTTCAAACACTTCAAGCAGAGACTTCAGTAAGGTAAGCCAAACTTGGTTGATTTGTGATAGAGAAATTGTTTTGTTGCTAACCTTAGTGTATTAAGATAAGCTTGTCGCTAACGTTAGCACATTATTAGCAACAAAACCTGCTAACGTTAGCTTCTTGGGGTTGAAATGTTGAATCATATACACCCATAACATAGTTACTAACGTGTGCTTTTATGTAAATGTGTACCAAATAGTTTGAAAAAGTATTTTCAGAGCCTGTCCAAATATTATTAGCTACTTAGTGCTATCGATACCACCGTTGGCTAGCTTGGCTTCCCCAGCTACTAGATAGCTAAGCTACAAAGAAGTAGCTAGGATGTAGCCTACTTGTTTATTGAACTTCAAAACGACAGTGACGAGTATCTTAATGTGAATGCGTGGAGAAACCACGCCTGAACTTGAGCCTGTTTAGGTGCAAATCTTTAATAACTAGCATGCATGTCTGCATGTCTACTGTTAGCAACTGACATCTGCAGCTTGAGTGAATGGTAGTGAAAGGGGGCAAAGGTCTGTGTGTGTGGGTGTGCGTGCGTGTGAGAGAGGGAGAGGGATAGCACATATCAGACCCGTGTAATGTTAGTATTTTCATAGAAATATGGCTAATTGGCTACCTAAGTAGGGGTTAGTACACATTCCTGAACTGTCCCTACAGGTTAGAGTGTCTGGTTATGGCATGAAATGCTCACGTTAGCTTATAGCCTAATATTAAATGTAAATTTGTTCATTCAAACACAGATAACCAGGGCATTATGGTCATTGTTTTCAACAGCTGAATCATGTCTTCCATGACTGCCTGCCATGCGTTCCAGTCCATGATCCTAAACGAGGCAATTCTGAACCAAATCATTGCAAAGGTAGGCCTAATGTTAATTTACATTTTATATCATTATGTAGTGATCAATTGTCAGAAACTAATGAGCTAAACTTATGTCTTCTGCTCCAGTGCCCCCAACCACTCCTGCGTCCACCTCATCCTCCCTATCCACCCCATCTACAAATCCTCAACCTCTGAACTGCTGGCCGCTTCTAAACTTCAGGTAGGATTCTCAACCATTTCTTTAGCCCCACTTAAATTTGGGACTATTCATAAACTATTTAAACACTGATAATCCTAATGCCAGACCTTTTTGTCATTGGTGTTCCACAGCTGTATCACCCCTTCCCATGACTATCCACAGTGCTATTCTGCATAGAAATTTTTCACCTGACCCCGAGGCATTTGGAACCAAAGCAAAAGGTATGCAGGCCTACATGTATATTTTTTATTATAATGAAAGTGATGAATTCTAGACAGATGTAATGTATCTGATGTCTCATGTCTTCAGTTGCAGTGCCTACTCTTCTTCGAGCTTTCACCGCACCCCACCTGTTCACCCCATGCACACATCCTCATAAGGTGTCCCAGGTTTCCATCATACTTCTGTCAGGTGGGCATCAACTTTTTTTAAAAAATTTTTTTTATAAACATTCAGATTTGGAAGTCAGGCTGTCTGCTCATTGATGTGGTGAATCCCTATATTGTCTGTTACAAGATTGTGTTGTGTTCAAGTATTTTAACAAGCCATTAGCTTAATTTAAGGACTTCATATTTTAGATACTGTTACATTTCAGGGCTAATTGTTACCGTTTTTTTCTAGAAGCTGAAAGGAAGAATTGGCCTACTGCAGTTGCTGCAGAGACGGGGGTTGATTCCAACACCATCCGTTGGAGGCATAATGCAATTCAAATGCAATTCTCGAAATCACACTCACAAGATAAGCTCTGATGGTCAATGTTTAGTATCAAAACGCCAATAACTACAGCAATGTGCAATGTTTGGTTTGGATAGACTATTTTGGATAAACATTTGGGTAGAGTATATTGTAAATAAGCATAGTTGTGTATTTGACTTTTGAATGTTTTAAATAAACAGTTATCTCAATCTGGTGTTGTTGATTTATAAATTGGCTTCTATAGGTACTTATGCATATAGTATGTAGCCTATATAGTAAGAATATAATAAAATATAATCTAGAAATAATCCTGTAATAGATGGAAATAAACTAAAATTAAATTAACAATAATGTAAAAAAATAACTTTCAACCCACATCTGTGGTAACATTAACCCAGCAGTGAGTAAACATCTACCCAAAGTTGGGTAAGAAGTACAACCCAATATTTTGGGTCAAATTGATAACCCAACTAAATGAGTTACTGTAACCCAAGTCTGGATTGGTCCTTTTTTTACTCAGGTGGTGGGTTACAGTTGAGTTACTTTTTAACCCAGCAGTTTTAAGAGTGTTCTGCACACAAACACACAGACAAAAACATACACCCTCAAAAGAAAACACATACACACATACAACCCTCAAAAGAAAAAATAAATAACCCTTGCCTTGTCTGAACTAATAAGGGTAGATTGAGAGAGAGCTAGGGCCATCTTCCCTCCTGCCTGGTCAAGCATGAATGGAGATGAGGAGGGTGATATTTACACACACACACACACACACACAAACACTGTCAGAGGGCTACAGATTGCGTGATGGATGAGGCAAGATCTCTTTCTCTCTGACCACTTCGCTTACACACATGAACCCAGACACACACACACACACACACTTTGTCATAAATAAATGAAAGGTGTGTGTGTGTGTGTATGTGTGTGTGTCTGAATATGTGCAGTGCAAAAAAAGTGCCTTATTGTCTTCAGCAAGAGTTGAGCAGTCTATTAGCTTGGTGAAAAAAGCTACTTTGGAGTCTGGTAGTGCGAGCTTTCAAACTTCTATACCGTTTGCCAGATGGTAATAGCTCAAATAGTTCATGGTTGGGATGACTAGGATCATTCAAGATTTTTTTTGCCTTCCTGATGCATCTTCCCTCAAATAGCTCCAGTATGGAGGGTAAGTCACAGCCGCATATGGTCTGTGCTGTACGCACAACTCACAACTTTCCTGTTGTATTGAGAGCAGTTCCCATACCATGCAATTATGGTCCCTGTCAGGATGCTCTCAATGGTGCCTTGTGTTTCTCTATGGCTGATGTGTACGAATGAGAAATACTCTGACCAGAGACGGTTGATCAAATTCAGTATCTTTGCTCTGATTATTGTTTTTCCCACATATTTCATGTTCACTATTGATAATAATACAATAATTTCACTGTAATTGCCAGTGCCATACAATCAAAATAACAGTATTTCTTTTCTGCCTTCAGACATTGCCTTCTTTTCAGATCAATAACCTAATTATGAGTTGGGTGATGCATGTTTTTAATCTAATGCCAAGTTCACGTTACACGATTTTAGCCATGACACGTCAAAACAAGACACGTCTGCTTTCCAGTGTTCACATTTAACGCAGTTTTAGTATCGGGAGTCTCATAGTCAGGCGCAAGGCTGATCTGCGACCTCTGTGTTCACACACTACAAGACCTGGGATGTCTTAGTTCAGGTAGGCTATAAATGAGATGGATGGATTTGGTCAGCCTCGAGCAGGGCCGGTTCTAGCCTTTTTGGTGTCCTAGGCCAGATTTAAGTTTTGCCCCCCTTTTCTCAAAATACAAGAGAAAAACTGAAGAAAAAAAGGAAGAAATGTATTGTGATGCCCCCCTGATATTTGACACCCTAGGCGACCGCCTCGTATGTCTATGCCTAGAACCGGCCCTGTGTGTGTGTGTGTGTGTGTGTGTGTGTGTGTGTGTGTGTGTGTGTGTGTGTGTGAGAGTGCATGTGTGAGACATATTTTTGTGTGTCATGTCTGTGTCTTACATCATTGGAATTTCTGTGAAAATGGTTTGCACTTGACAGTTTTTCAAACTTTTGCCTGCTCTCTCTCTCTCTCTCTCTCTCTCTCTCTCTCTCTCTCTCTCTCTCTCTCCTCACATACACATACACATACACACACACACACACACACACACACACACACACACACACACACACACACACACACACACACACACACACTTTCATTCACCCTTTCTTTAGTTTGAACTCTCCCTGCTTCCTTTGACCCTTAGCGTTTCACACCATGCATTATCATGTTATCATGATCCAGTAATGGAGTTGATTACTAATCAGCCTGCTCTGGGAGGGCCCTTAGAGGACTGAGGGACATCAGGGTGCAGCCGCGCGTGTCAAACAGGGTGTCAGGGCCGCAAGGGACACAGAAAAGAGAGAGGGATGTGGAGAGATGGAGAGAAGATGGAGGAGAAGGTGAAGGGAAGAATGGAGAGATAGCATGAGGGAAAGAGAGAGACTGACAGAGAAAGAGGGATAAAGATGGTGAGAGAAAGGGATTACTGTAAGATATAGATGATGAGAGCGGGGGGCTCTAAGACTCCTGCTTGAGAAACAAAATCAAACTGACAGAGACAGGAGTGGGTGGATCTCAGCTAAACTCGTCTCTGACACCTCATACTTTGGCAAACATACCTCATCTTCACCTATACTGTATACTCTATTCTCACACCTCAGAGTCTGTCTACCACACTCCAACCAACCGCTACACATCAGATTTCAAGCTCAAGCAACTACACACTGACAGAAATGTTAAACCTGGGTCATGAAAGTCCCAAACGATGTACTGTATGGCAACAGAGCTCACCGATACTATAAATACAAATTGTTTTGGAAAGGTGTGACAGAAGTTTGTGTTGCTTCAGAGTAGTTTGACTAGTCAGTTTTGGCATGGTGCTTCACAGATACTAATCCCATTGAACTAAGAGTGCTTTAAGAACAAATTGTGTCCCCACCATTTTCCAAATCCAATCTACATTCTTTGTCTTCTGAATCTTATACTTTTTAGTAACCTGAAAATTGTGAAGCCTTGGATCACTCCAAAATTTCTGTAGTTTAGGATGGAACATGACACACCCGTACCTTTTCTGTTGTAGGCATAACTCATTCTGTTGGAAAGTCTGTGACATGAGTGTACAAGTGTACATTTCTAAACTTAGAAGTAGCCTAAGATAAGTTATTCTGTTTCTGTTTTTCCCCCAGAAATGTATTTCATTGACAGCTGAAGAAAGCAGCAGTGTAGACGGTGGATGCAGGCAGCTGTAACAAGCCAAGTAAAGTTCCTCCTCTCTTCCCTGTGTGTTTGTGACCCTGTGACCGACGCAAAAACAGATGCACACACAGCAGTCGTGTCAGTTTGGTGTCTGTCTCTCTCAGCTGCAGGCATGACACGCCAACACCTTTCTCAGCCTCTAGCAGTGTGTGTGTGTGTGTGTGTGTGTGTGTGTGTGTGTGTGCCTGTGAGCGTATGTGTGTGTGTGCATGCTAGCTGTATCTGACATGTGATCTACACAGTGACCTATCTGAGGTGGCACGGGACTCCTCCCCCCCCTCCCGCCCACCCCACACACACACACACACACACACCCTTCCAGACCTCCACACCCTTCCTCTTTCTTCCCCTTCCTCTCTGTCTCTCTCATTCCCAAACAGTTTTCTCAAAGGCTGGCCATGGCTCGGTGTGAGCACCACCCTGGAGCTACATGACATTTTGGGGAGTGTGGAGGGGTTTGGCTACTGCCCCTTGATCATAGTGTCGGATTGCCCTCCTTCTGCCTTCTTCAGAAGACTTCTTTTTGTTATGGGTAGTGTCTTTATCATCATCCTCATCACACACACACACACACACACACATGCAGAGGCTACACTACATAGACACAAACATATTCAAAAGTCCTAACAAAGCAATGTGAAGGTGAGAACGCGTCAGTTCCATACCTGACCTTTACCTGTTCTTCTCCAAAGCACATATAGGCCTA
>JAODXP020000006.1:19531802-19596802 GCA_027497455.2 Sardinella longiceps | reverse complement strand
TCTCTCTCTCTCTCTCTCTCTCTCTCTCTCTCTCTCTCTCTCGCTCTCTCTCTGTCTCTGTCTCTCTCTCTCTCTCTGTTGATGAAGTAGTGTGCCTTGTTGTTCTCTACTGAGATCAATGCATATCAGAGTGAGCCAGTGCACCATCGCTCCGTAAAAATGGTTTCTTCCGGCTGAACTCACCCTGGAATCCTCGGGACACTGCAACAAGGCCCCTGGGACATGACAGTGAACTACCTGGGTCACCTTGACATTTTTATGTCAATGCCACCCCACAACCCTCTCAATGCCCCACCCCACCACCTCCATAAACAAACAAACACGCACAGGACACGCACAGAGGCATATCCAGGGTGACAGTCAATTCACAGTTAATTAACTTTTCTGTTTTTCTGCATCTATTGATAGAATATAAATAGAAGCATAAAGAACACTCGCTGTTGAGGACTCAGGGGCCAGGGGTATTGCTGAGCTCTTTAGATGGAAGCCATTACAAGAGCACTAAGTGTTTGAAAACTATATGCCGCTTTATATGATCAACGAAGGAGCAAGACATTCTTAATGTGTTATACCATATGCCACTGCTATGACCTTGAGCAGGGCACTTAACTCACTTAAGTTGCTCTAAGATAGACTGACCCTAAAAAATTGATAGATAATTTGGATAAAAGCGCCTGCTAAATGCAGATATGTAAATGTTTCAGAGGTACATGTCAGATTTAGGCAATTGAGCAGTTGGGAAGACCTGCAATTTTGACAAAATATGGAAAATAAAAATGACCACTAGATGGCGATATAATGCTTCCAACGGGACCCTGAAAGGTGACAAATGCTGTCATAGAATTTTATAGGCCATTGAGGCACCCAGACAGGTAATGTTTTAATGCATCCAATGGAAAAGCAACAGTGTACTGTAAAATACTCCCAAAAGTATTATCTAAGCGGAAGGCGTTAAGGCCTATACCATCAGATAACTTCAAGAGAGGATAGAGGAACAGAAAAACCCTCAAATCATCCTTACAGTCCACTAGGCTATCTTTTCCATTCCATGTGTGTGGTCAGTGAAAGCTCTGCTCTGTAAATGGTAGACCAGTCTAAAGCTTTTAACAATTACAGTCAATCAACAAGCCAGTAACATTTGGGAGAACAACAATTAGGGAAGTGATTTGATTTGTTTGTTAAGCTGAAATGGTAATGAACCATAGCCTAGGGCCTATACAATATTGAAGATGAATCTTCAAGTAGTCATCTACATGCATTTTTTTCTGATTCTGATTATTGAAATAGTTTAAAGTAAGTAACAATTTAATAGGCCTAATCCTTTTGCCAGTTACTTCTAGATTCTATATGGCTACTGTATGCACGGGGCAGCTCAAAGTGGCTGGAAAGAGAATGGGGTGTGGTTGGTGCTACTGAAAGGAATCAAACAGGGGTCTCCTCAGGCATGTAGACTTCTAAGTCCGGATGTTTGGGGTGTGTGTGTGTGTGTGCGTGCGTGTTTTTGAATGCACATGCATGTTTCTGTATACTGTATATTTGTGTGTTTATTTGTGTGTCTGTAAATATGTGCTGCAACATGTGTGTCTGGCATTTGTGCATGTTTGTGTGTGTGTGTGTGTGTGTGTGTGTGTGTGTGTGTGTGTGTGTGTGTGTGTGTGTGTGTGGGTGGGGGGATTGGTGTGGGGCACATTTGTGCAGCTGTGTTTTCTCCCACCCTTCTGGGTCATGCTACTGAGTTTCCCTTGCAGCTCAGGACTTGTCCTAGAGGGTGTGTGCATGGTTCATCGGAGGGTGTGTGTGTGTGTGTGTGTGTGTGTGTGTGTGTGTGAGTGCGTGCGTGCGTGCGTGCGTGCGTGCGTGCGTGCGTGCGTGCGTGCGTGTGTGTGTGTGTGTGCCTGATAGAGAGACAGCGAGAGAGAGAGAGAGCTTGGCTGCTGGGTTGCCATAATGGGATTACTCTCATTAAAGCGCTGTTTGCTAGGGACTACTGGACCTCTCCCTCCCTGCCTGACTCCTCCCAGGAAAGTCCGTTACTTCACTTGCTTTGGTCTGGACTAAAATCAAATATTTCTTTTTTTCATTGTGTGCAGTTCTCTTTCATATTCCATTTTTTTTTTTGCAAGTGGACTAAATAAACTCACCTAACCTCTGGATTACCCTGGATTTTTTATTGGCAAATTTACACAAATTTGTGTGATTCCTGGTGATGCAGTAGACTCATATCAAAAGAATAATAATTGGAAAATGTTGGCCCCAGTTGTTAAAACATTTTACACAATACAAGGGCTAATAGTTGTGATCAGAACACTGAGCTAAAGGTTATGCACTGATAGTGTAGGTCCCTGGGAAGAGGACCCTGGACTAAGTACATAGTACTGTTTCGGGCCCTGGGATGCTCCTGAAGAAAATCAATCATCTTCAGTCATAATGTCTGTCACATGACTTGCTCATGTGATCCTTGCAGAGAAATTCATGATACAGTACTTCGCAGTGCTATATACATAAATTATATATAGGACTGACTACATGTATTCAGCTTCCCCGGTTGAATTCTTTCACCTGTTCACCTGTCTGATCCAGCAGACCTCATCAGTCAGATAGACTCATTCAAAGGTCAACATGATATATCCAATCACAAGTGTTCTTTACCCTGATGTTTATGGTGCCCTAACTTTGTTTGTCTATGCTAATGGTAGCATAAATAATCAGAGGTGTAGAGTAGGCAAAGTAGTATTTCACCAGTATTGCACAAATAGCTTGTACTGCTGAGAGCAGCCAAGAGCCTTTCAATAAACAGAAATAGATTCAAGACCTGTTTGTAGAAGAATATTGCATTGCGAATACCCCCCCCCCCCTCCAAAAAAAACAAAACAAAACAAACAAAAACAAAAACAGGCCAGTGTAGACAAGACTTCAGATTATACATTATATTACTGTACATAGTAGTGAACTCTTCCTGCCAGGTGACATGAGGAAAGATCTGTGGTTGAGTCACTGTGGAAGTGCATTTTTGACCTCTCTCTTCTGAGGGAATGCTATTCTGGGGACTGCGGGGGTGATGAATGACTATCTTCCCCACTCTCTCTTTCTCTCTCTCTCTCTCTCTCTCTCTCTCTCTCTCTCTCTCTCTCTCTCTCTCTCTCTTGTTCTCTCTCTCTCCCTCTGCCTCCCTAATTTCACTCCCACTTGCTGACAGTCAAAGCTGTGAAGGGGTTGTATGATGATATGAATCTTGTTGCTCACTGTGACTGAAGTCTACACACACACACACACACACACACACACACACACACACACACACACACAATCAGCTGTCATGCGTCCTCCCACAGCCTACTATGTTCAACATAATGTACAGTTTTCATGCTACTGTACAAGAGTTACATAATTTTTCAACCAGAGACTAACACTCATCATGAGCCATAGCAGAGCATGGTTTCAGAACAAGCAGCAGTGGCATGGCCTCTCAAAACACGCCCTCTCCCATTCCCTTTTAGTGCCTCCTTTAACCCTGAACCCTTTAGAGAAGGAGGGAGTTGGAGTTGTTGGGACATTTCGTGTCCGACAAGCAAGCCGAGGCAGCTGAAGAGGGGTCTTCTAAAAACATGAAGATCTCCTGTGTGTCCAGAGCCCTACACTATAGTTTCCATGACGATGAATGGCACTCGCTCTGCGGTCTCCATAGCGATGGCTGTTGAGGAGCAGTCAAATGAGTGCGGAGGCTTGGTGGCGTTCAGTCATTCAGCTCTAGTGCTAGGTTAGGCCAAGGTGATCGCCACAATGGCCATGCAGCGAATAAATGGACGTCTGGCCATCTGTCAGGTGGGCTGACACCAAGCCTGAGAGGCACTTCATGCTATTGTGCATGTATGTATGAGAGGCCGGGAGGTGGGAGAAGAGCAGAGCAGAGCAGAGAGAGAAGTGGAGGAAAGAGAGCAGAGAGAGAGAGAGAGAGAGAGAGAGAGAGAGAGAGAGAGAGAGAGAGAGAGAGAGAGAGAGGGAGGGAGAGAGAGAGAGCGAGAGAGAGAGAGAGATATCTACTGGGAGGGGAGGAGTAAAGACCGAGAGGGATCGGAATATTGACAGAGAGAGAGAGAGGTGGTGAGAGAGAATCACAGGGAAGATAGATAGAAAAACTTTTTAAAGAATTCCTCATGTATCATGTAGTCTACCTAAGGTTGCACACACATACCTGTACACACATAGATTACAATTACAGAGGATGTGATGTGAAGAATCCAAGGTGCCAAGGCACTATGAAGAGCAAGGGCAATGTGAACGACATCAGGAGCTCCTATTAGTAAGTGTGGCTGATCCAACACACACACACACACACACACACACACACACACACACACACACACACACACACACACACACACACACACACACACACATCTCAGATGTACACAGTTGAGCAACAAATCTAATGTGGGCAGCAAACCCAAAATGCCTAAATTAGAAAATTGCTAAGCAACACTGTCCAGTGGTGATTTTAGGCATTTTAAAATGTTCTTAACCCCCCCAGAAAAATACGTAGCCTGATTCAGATTTTGCCTCGGATGAATGCACCATCTCTATCAGACAACTTGTCCAGTCCTTCCTGTAACACTTTTCTTGTCTGTATCCATAAAGCATTAAAAACATACATGGTTATAACAGATTCATAAAGGGTTATTCATAAGTCTTGTAAGTAATGACATTAGTGTTCGTAACATGACACATTGACACGACACAACATGACACAACATTTTCAGGACACACACATTTGTTATTTGTACTTTTTTATGTCTGATTACATGCACATACAGTAGGCCAGTTTTCTCCCAGGTGCTTAGGTCAAAAAAAGTGCTCCATGTGTTTCAGCCTGCGCTAAGCACCTGGGAGAATACCGCACCCAAAATGATAAGTTAGAGGCACTTAGTGCACACCCTAATGGTATGAACACATAATTACTCATGAAAATTAATCAAGCACCATTACAGAGACTACAGTGGTACGTTTCCCTCAAAAGGTCAAAAAAGCTTATAATGCTGAGTGTCACGTCAAGTAAAGGTTTACATGATAACATTATGTCATATGAGAACAGTCATAAGAAAGTATCAGCAGTTATGAATTCTAATGTCAGTTATAAGCCTTTATGAATCCATTGCAACCCTTATTAGATGATTTATATTGCATTATGAATACATTCTTCTCTGTGAAATATCTCCCAATCTGGAGACTTAAACATGACATGCCACATATTAAATCGCACATAAGATCCTACATTCCAATTCTAATGGCGTAGGTTAGGGGTCTTAAACTCCTGGCCCACAGCCCACAGCCCACATCCAGCCCAGGTCCAGCCAGTTCCGGCCTGTGACTTGATGTCAAAATAATAATGCCATTTGGCCCTTGAGAGAGGCCCACCCATTCATCTCTGTCAGGCTTAAAGGATAGCTCCGGAGTGAATTCAAGCATAGCCCTGATGAACGAGCCTGCTAAATGCACTAGTTAGTGATTGGAACAAAATAATTTTTGGCCTGAGGGAGGCCTTTAGTACTCAGTACTTCAGTACTCAGGTAAAAGAGCTGAGTGGAGAGCTGAGGGGATGTTTGTCTCTCTGGAAATGTAGCCTATCTAAATTTATCTAAACGCAGGTTTAGAGTTATCTCAAAGATGCTTTTGAAGAAGTGGATACAACCAGAATTTTCTTACTAAGTGTTATAACATAGGGTATGAACAGTTGATATGTCAGTTTTTTGTTCAACTTCAACAATTCTGTATTTTGCTGTGATGATGGAGTACTGAGTGTATATTGAAGAGAAAAAAAGAAGTTAAGTGAAAAGAGATGGCTGCAATGCAAAAAGGAGTAAAACATTGAAAGGGGTATGACTACTTTTTAAAGGCACGGTATTCATGTTTATGTTTATCTAATTAAGAAGGGACAATGTACATTATTGACATGTATATTTGCACAGGTTTGTAAATGCACCAGATTTAGCCAAGGGCTAATTTTCATCGCAGTCCCTGTCAGGTTGATGTAAATAATAAAAAAAGAGAAAGGGGAAGAAAAAGAAGGAGAACGGTAATAAAATGCAACAGAGGAGCATATAGCATGAGTAAAAAAAACATAACAGCAGCAGACACATGCACAAATAAAACAAATACAACTGAGAATTAGTGAACAAATTATTCACTCCAAGTGAGACATACTTGTGTGTCTAAAAGCCATTGTTTTATTAATTTGGTAAATTACTTTATTGTTTTAATGTTCCTTATTTGGTATTGTGTTCCAGATGTGTGCTGCTCTGTAGCTTCAGCTTTTTATCTATTCAGCTGTAATATTCTCCATATAGGCTTATGATGGACATAAACAGACTTGTAAAGCACAAAAAGCTAAATGCAGTCCTATCACTTATTATCTAACTCTAGGGTGGTACAGCTTGAAAAAATCACAATGACACTGTAAATGTACATAATCTATATTTTTTTATCATGATGTTTTTGGACAAGAATAGAAACCATGATTCCGGACAAATGATTGGACAGAACGAATCAAAGTCCCGCCCCTAGGCCTGGACATTGAGCCCAGAGAGAATTGTGGGCCATCAATGGAGAAACGAAGGAAAGAACGTCATCTGTTTGTAATAACTAGCGACCTAATTTAAGTCATTATTTTGCCAAAAATACTGCCATTCTTTCAGTTAATGAACCTCTTAGCCATAACACTTCAAAGAGTTAATGGTGAGGTGTCAAAAATGTACGAAAAACTCCCTGTTCCGAACCGGGAACTGTTAAAGGGAGAATCGGACGTGTAACGTTAAACCTTGATTGCATTAGCTTGCTCG
The DNA here is from genome assembly GCA_027497455.2 of Sardinella longiceps. Taxonomy (NCBI): domain Eukaryota; kingdom Metazoa; phylum Chordata; class Actinopteri; order Clupeiformes; family Clupeidae; genus Sardinella; species Sardinella longiceps. Next base: position 19,589,969 of record JAODXP020000006.1, on the reverse strand, counting down.
CTAGCTGTAACATTACTTCTGGTCGGTGAGCTCATGTAAAGGTATCTTGATCAACTTGCACAAATATAAAACATCCAGCAGAATTTGTGAAAATACCTCCGGTGGCCAGGGAAGAGGGAAGATAACTTCATCATCCTGAAAACGTAAACGTAAGTAGCTAACTATTTTCGTTAGCGAGCACAAATTAGCAACAGCTAGCAGCACAGCTAACTGAGTTGTGTTTCGTAACCTGCTGGTGTGTGTGGAGCCACTGTATCAAACCAATAAACTGATTTGCACCTGTCGGTAACTAACATCAGTGTGTTGTCAAAACATCGTATCAACACACTTGATTAGTCGTGCACCCCTCAACAAATCCTCTAACATTACTCTGTCAAGACGCTAGCTAACGTTAATGGTAACGTTAGTTGAACATGGTGACACCATGAATTCCGTCATGGCCCAGTTGTCTCGCTAGTTAGCCACCAAAACAACATGAGCTAACAGTTTGCCATTAGGGAAATATTCATACAACATGTGTGTGGTGCATGGTATAGATGCATTTAATCTGTATGTACTAACGCTAAAGTGACTGGACAGTTGTTGTTATTATGAGTTAGAATTATCTGCTGTCATTTCAGTAACGTTAAAGTTGGTATGAACCATGATTCAGATTCAACAGTTTTCAGAGTTCATGTCCTGTGAACATTATTCATATATCTTTTTCACACCATGTATTGCTATCATATTAAAGAACACCCGAAAATAAGTTGGGAATCACTAAACGAGCAAAATAGCAAGTATTAGGCTAATTAAGATAAGAATTGGGAATCTGAACTAGCTGGAGATTACTACTGTTATCAGGCTACATTGCAATGTTTTGGCGTGATTAGGCTAGTCCATTTTTGGATCAGGATTACAAACAACAACAAAAAAAGCTCTCGTCACACCCACTCATGAATATTCGTGAACTTTCTAGGTACCCTGTATTTAACAGCAAAATTGTAGTGATATCGATAGCCTTCACGTCGTTTTCTAAGAATCGGACATAATTGGATCTGACTTCCACTGACAAAAGGACTAACGTTACATTGCCTCTTGGATCTCCAAGGAGATGGTAAAATCCTGCCAGACGAACAGCCCTCGTCCTTGGGTGATACACGAGCCCCCTTTATGGTATTTCTCGGAGGAAGAGCAGGCAACTCTTCACCACTGCAAGGTCATAAGCCCATAGCCTACTCACGAGATCTTCTTATGTCTAGACATATGGCTGAAATGGCGAAATTTTTGTAGGAGTATATTGAATGAGCCCTTAAATTTAACATTCCGCAGGCAGTCTGTAGGCCTAGGCCTCATCTTTTGCCTCAGCAATATATTGCAGTGATCATCTCAGAAAGCTTTCCAGGTAATAGTTTGTTGGAGAACTGTTCCTGGAAGGATGAGTGAAGCTTACAGTTAGGGCAGCATGCAATCGAACACACGCAATAAGGAGAATAATGTGTTTGGCTTTAATATCAAACTTGTGTGGGTTGAAGTGTGTGGGTTTTGAAGTGTCTTTCAAACTATATGGCCCTATTTAAAAGGGCATGGGAGACTTAACCTAAGTAGATAGGCTTTAGGCTATCCTCTTTTCTGCCATTGTTACAGTGGAGTATATTTGCCCTGTCCTCACTATGTTTATTATAGGCCTAGCTGTTTTTGGGGGACGTTGAACGAACCTTGAAGAGTGAGGGGAGGGAAGAACGCGAAGCTAGTGCTCTTGTCACTGTCAACCTATGACTGGAACCAGATCTGTAGTAGTAGTCTGTGTAGTTTTCTTTTTTCCTAGTGCTTCAGAATTTGCTGATGCTCTGCAACACACACGCACACACACACATACTAACACTCACATCCAGCTACATGCAGTCAAACACAGATACTTAAACATGGGAAGACACACACACACAAATTTAGGACGGTGACGAGAGCTGCAGTGCAGAGGAGTGTGTATGTATTTTAGAGCTCTGTTGTAGTTACGAACTAGCCCTGTTGCCTGGTGTCTAGTGTGCATGGTCACTGCAAAGTATTTTCAGTGCTTCACCCACCACATGCCATCATTGGACACGGTTGGATACATTAGTCTGTTGGTTCTAAAACCTGCCTGATTCACAAAGGTTCTCGCCACTTTTGCTCACACACACACACACACACACACACACACACACACACGCACGCTATGCACCCTCTGTGTAGGTTGGTTATTGCTAAGTTACACTGCCTCTACCCACCTGCTGAGTGACGTCCTTTTAATCTCCCTATCCCAGCTCCTTTCATCTGTCAGGTTTGGGAGGTGGTGTGTGTTGTGTGTGTGTGTGTGTGTGTGTGTGTGTGTGTGTGTGTAATAGTGCTGCTGACCTCCTCACCCTCATGTAGAGAGACTCGCACAACAAAGGGTTTATTTTGGCCTCCTCTTGGGGCCCAGGGTGCCATCCTTGAACTCAGAAAAGCCTCCCACCGGGCCTCTGGTTTTTACAGCCCCTCAGAGACTTGGATAAACTACACCATCAGCCAGGCTTTCTGTCTCACTGTTTTTCACTTGTCACTGGTTTTATTGAACAGCCTAGATCAGGGTGTGTCTATGCTAAACCATGGAACCGTTGACTTTTGATAACAATAAGTTGTTTTATGAGAGGGAATTGACGACCATTACAGTAAGCTAACTTGACTTGGCAGCTTAATATGGTCAGTTTGTACAATGGTGTGTCCATTAGGCCTATGTGGACAGTTAATCTATTTTTGCAACAGCGATGTTAGTTTTTTGGCACAATGTTAGTTTTTTCGGCCCCCTTTTTTTTTCTTTTCTGTATTCTAGTTAAAGGACACGGGTTTCTGTTTTAAAGTATTAAATAGTTTGAATTCAGAATTTTTTGTGCGACCTAATTTAGCACAAGGACATATTAATGCTATAGACAGTTGAAGTGGCAGGCATTAAGCAGGTGTTTTTGTTCAAAGTCTCTTGGAGTGGCAGTGAGGGGTTTGTACAATATAGGCTAACAGTATTAGCCTATATCTAGGTGGTGACTAGCCTATTGACTACCAGGTTGATTTATTCTTTACTTGAGAAAGACAAAAACAAGAGCAGGCAAACTCCCTGTCTTGGTGGAATCACTCATTCAAATGAACATTCAAAATGTCATAGCCTTACAGTACTCCCCAGGACCTGCACATGCAGTAGGCCTCGTCTACTGTTGGGCCTGTTTTATGTCCTCACATTTGAAAACGTCATGAGTATGCAAGCAAGTGCATGCTTTTTACTCCATAACAAAATGTCACAATCTCTTTGCATATGGCTATAAACTGCTTATCTGTCCATATGTAAGAGGCTGTTGGGTTAATTGAGGTCAGGGTGACATTCACCGTGCCTACTGACACTTAGCCTACCCAGTTGACACTTACCAGCCTCTGATGTTTGACCTAACAACGATTCATAATGTGGCCTGCCATAACACATGCATTTACCCTTTTACATCAGTTTATTCAGCAGATAACTTGTCATGTAGGACAAGCAAACATTCACATTGACATTTATATGTCTTCCTGTCTACCCAAACCCACAAACTTGTCTTGTACTGAACAGTGCTTTTATTAGTGCTGACATATCGGCTTAAAGGGCAGGAGCTGTTTGCCCATGTCCTCGCTCTACAGTTGTATTATTATCATTCATTAATTTAAACAGTCTTAATTTTCCTTCTTGTTTCAAGCCTGGGTCTTCCTTTTCCCCTTTAAATAACATTCCATCCTCCCTTCCAACAAGAACTGCCAGTTGACAGGCTTCCAGATTCCACCATGGGAGAGAGACTGGACCTGCCTGGCTGGCTGCACTCCTTGTCCCTGGGAAAAACTGTTGGCCATCGGAAGGGTGTTAAAGTCTGTGAGGTCATATCTATTGCAGAGCCACGCTGTGGCTAGATGAGTGAGGCATATCTTTTAAGTGGAGTTGTATTTGAGCTGAGGTCACGTGTCTCTGTGTTTGTGTGTGTGTTCGTATGGAAGTGAGAGACAGAAGCTGCTTTTTTCCGGGGGGTATTCCATCAAAAGCGCTTAAGTGATTAAGCCTCATATGAAGTAACTTTGATATGAGGCTAAAACCATTCCACAAACACAAGTTAGCCGCATCGTTCAATTAAATCAGCTGCAATATCTGCTTGTACACGATCTTAACACTAAACCTAAATAGGTGATGTAGGAATACCTGATTTGCTGTTGTAGAATTAAGGCAGATGGAAAAGAATAACAATAAATAAACCTTGGTTTTTGATTTACTTGCCATCTGTAGGATTTGGAGTGAAATAACTGAATACAAAAAAAGTATAGCCTAGCACTGGTAATGTAGATACTGGTGAAGATGAATCATTAGAAATGATGAATAAATCATAATTTGATCCTTTATCTTTTTTACTTGTCGACCCTGTTGTATAAGCCTACACACAAATGATAAAATAGACTAAACTGAAAACAATAAATCATTCAAGTGACACTCTACTCATTAGGTCTATGCCATTAAGTTATGAGCTGGCATGTGGTGTGTGCTGAAATCTATGATTAATGCCTTTTTTTGTTTTGTTTTTCCATAGCCAAATTTATTTCTGTATTCAGAACATCTGCAAGCAACCTTTTGTGTTCATAGCATCATATGTTCTGAGGGTCACGCTGCTGTTGGCCTATGCCTATTAATAGTCAGTGCTGCTGACAATGCACTTCTGAATGTGTGAACTGAGTCATGCATGTTAGTGATGTCGAGTTGCACATTGACGTCATGTTTGCGCAAATTTTGTATACTATGTTGTGTCATCAGGTTTGTGAAGTATCTCTGCAAGCTACACTGAATATCTTCCTTGGCAACAGCAAAGAAATTTTTACTCACAATTTCAAAATGAGACCTTAACAAAAAAACAAAAAAAAACAAGCCATAGTAAGTTAGCTATTTACCAGTAACAAAAGCTATTTATCAGTTACAAAAAAATGAAAGGACAATTATTGGGTAAACTTTCAATAGAAACCTAACTGTTCAACATATTTTGGGACCAATTCCAAAATCCCACTGAAAACTGAAGTAAAAACTTGAGAACTCTGGCTGGTGCATCATGGTAATTCATGGCTCCCACCAACATGTAGGCTTGCTACTAATGAGGTGCTGGAAGGAGTCTTGGGGATCACTCTGAGCTTGAACAGAGCATCACCATGAGCTCCTTAACAGGGTTGACTACTCGGCAGAGTTGGATGCACCATATAACGTCTCAACTGGTTCTCAATTGGATTGGTGTCCGAGGAATGAGAAGGCCAGTTAATGCCATTAAAGGGATGAAGAGTGACCAGTACACACTTGTGCACTTCAGATTTTAACAGCAGGACCCCACTAGACCCTTACAAACTCAGCTGGAGTGGGCATTTAAGTCTCTTGAGTCGGTACGGGCGGACATTGAGACTGGGCCTATATGCCATCTAAATGAGTAGAAGATGGTACTAAAGCAAATTAATGCTAATGGATACCTCAAAAAGTGGTGAAAAGTGTTGCTTAACTTTATAAAAACATCTACTAAGCAAAAATAAACACATTGAGGATGTGGTGGTGATTGTTACATCGAAGAGGGACTTTGGTCTGGAGCTAATGTAGCATCACAAGGATCTAATGAAAGGAATACCAAATCAAATTAGCTTGTTAACTCCACTCTCTGAAGTAGCTTAGCCTTTCCTTCTTTTCTTTGGGCAGTCCTGCATCTGCAGCGTAATAAGACCCTGTGTGTGTTTGTGTGCGTGCGTGCGCGTGCGCATGTGCATGTGCGGTGTACACACAACCAATTATAAGAGTAGTCTAAAAGACAGTGGACATTCTCTAAACTGTCAATAAAAAATAAATACCAGAATTCTCAAATCACAAAAACATATTTGATTAAGAACAGTCTTAAGACAACATATCAGTTTTTCTTATTTCTTTATGATATATTTACTACAGTAACTTCACATTTCAAGCCAGCATCATATCTCAAAAATTTGGGATGGTGTCAACAAAAGTCAGGGAAAGTGAAATAATCTAGCCCAACTGGTAGGTTTCGTTTTCGCTATGCATAAAATGTGTCAGATATAGACTGTAAGCCAGCCACTTAAGCATCTGGCTGCCCTTATGATGACAATATAGGCATTTTATTATGATCTCATTAACCTATAACGTGATTTCCATAACAGGACTTGAATACATGCAATATTCATTTAGTACTTTTATGTTATAAATGAGCAATGAATGCCTCCACATGTTTAATTCTGAGACTCAACCTCTCTGTAGTGGTCTTTTATCTAAGCTATACTTTCATGTTGGCAGTTAAATATGATTGGTTTTGAAATGTTCCTCTTTCTGTTGTTTTTAGCATTATGCAACTTTAACAGTATTCTACTGGCTATGTCCCAACTTGTTTGAGACATGTTGCGAGACTTGTTGCGTATATTCCCTCCCTAAAGCAGTAATTTTGCCTGGTTTACACTATTCTCTATGAAATATATGGCTTGTATGTTTTGAAACCAATAGTATTTTGTTTTTATAACCTTTACAAGTGTCTCAACTTTTTCGGAATTGGGTTCTACTTGTTCAGACTATTTTAGGAATGGATAGGGTAGGGTTACACTATGTCCTCCCAACTGTAAGCGACTGTCAGGTTGTCACATGGCATTGACTGCACCCTGTCTACATTGGGTATGGTAAATATGGCGTTCTAGCTTATTCGTTGAGATTCTTCACTCAATTTGGTTGTGCAATTCAAAGTAGGAACTGACAGTGACAACAAATTTCTGCTAAAAAGTCACACAGCATCATGTCATGCAGCACTACGTTGCATTGCATTCGGTTAGGACATTCCAGTTGAAAACAAGGGAATCTAACTAATTGATTCCAAAATTTGGTTGTGTTGCTTGCAGTTAGGACATGTTGTGACTGAAATCATACCTCATTACACTCAGCTTGTAAGTTGCAAACTATGGTTTCAGAACGATGAGACAACATAAATCAAAAGCTACCAGCAGTAGGCCTAAGCTTTATGGATAGGCTATACAGTAGCTGTGATAAGGTTCTGGATATTTTCAGTGATCGCTACTTTTTTGTGCCTTGTTCAATTGTTGTGCCATTCATGCAACAAAAGGGCAACTCTAAATGGATTTTTTTTGTTGCCTGTAATGTGTATTGTAGATGCCTGAAGCTGTATGCTATGTATGCATTTCATTAGCACTATAGATTAGGCTAATGCCTTTAATTGGTTGCACTGGTGCAGTTAACATCAAATCGCAATCAATCACTTCAGAGGTCTGAACCCAAAAAGTGAGTATGTCCAAACCTTTCGACAAACAGCAACTTATTTTATTAGGGTCAATCTGTAGGGCCTCACAGATGCATTGCGATAGTCAGATGCCAGTAGGACAGAGGCAGGTGACCACAAGGAGCCATGCTAAGTCACCAACCCTCCACCACCATCACGCTTCGCCATGCCTCACCTTCACGTCACCCCAACACACACAAACACACACACCTACTGTACATGCTCATGCAGGCACGCCTCTTTCAGAGTTTTTTAAGTCTTATTTCATTCTCTCCTTTCCACAGTCACATTGCCCCTCAGTTTTGTCAGTGTTGTCGTGTATTCTTCTTTTGCCGGCTTTCACCACTCTTTAGACTTCTCACTGAAAGGACTCTTTCTTTTGCTCTGTCTCCCTCTTTCTCTCTGTGGGTTTGTTTGAAACCGCTTGTCAGCTGCCTCAGTTTTTCAACTATCCAACACACTTGCCGTGGCAGGCAAGGTACTAGCTATGTGTTAGGTTTCACAGAGTCCATTGAGACAGAAACACAAAATGCGGTCTTCTATCTTCTATTTGGTTATTGATTTCAGAATTGTTGAAGTTCAGTGCAACCAAAACACTGCATTCAGAATACAGCTAAACTGAGACACCTTGGTTCTTGGATAAAAATGTTTTCAACAGATAGTTGAGGAGAACATGCCTTGATGACTTGCTGTATACTTTCTTTGGCATTTTTTTTTGTTTTGTTTGTTTTGTTTTGTCTCTTTGACTTATCTGCTCTCTCTCTCTCTCTCTCTCTCTCTCTCTCTCTCTCTGTATTGTTCTCTCTCTCTGTTCCACCATCTCCCTGTCTGACTGGTGGTGGAGATGCCCTGTGCAGTGGTGTCCATGTAAGGCCAGTTTCTTTGCCATGGGTGTGTCTTGGTGAAGGCTGGCATTAGGCTACCATCTGAAGAGTGCTGCTGAATGATCTGGGGGATGTGAGGGGGTGCCAGCCGTAACCTGGTAATGTTGCTTTGCCAATGATATTTTTAGCACAGAGTTTCCCGCCTACTTGTGTAACAAGGTATATAGGCCTAGCTGAGATTGGAACTGGAGATTGTCTGGGTGTCATAAAAAGATGCACATTAGTTTGCATACTTTTATTGAGACTGTTGGTTAAGAATCAGGACAGTGTTCCATTCATGATGTAAGAGAGGGATATTTTCTGTTTGTCTGATAAGTCAGACTTCATGACTAGAATAAACCAATGGACTTTTCCAGATGCTTTAGACAAGAACGTTTTCCTTAAAAGCAGACCTACCTAGAAAAGAAAACTATAGCCGATAGTTCAATCCTGATCCTCATTTTGCTTGAAGAGTAATTGAGTTACAACTAAGAAATGTGTTGTCTACATTATCTAAAGCAAGAAGGTAGGTAGCTTACCGGTGTTCTGTAGGTTGCTTACTGGTACAGTATGTACTAAGCTTATTCTATCTCTGTTCTCTCTCAGTGGTAGTGTAGTGGTTAAGGAAACTAGCTAGCATGCTAGTAGCCTGGGAATGGTCGTGCCCTTGAGCAAGGCACTTAGCCCTCAAGGGGAGACAGACCTCGAAGTAACAGAGAGTTGACAAATGTTAGTTCCTCTCAATAAAAGCGTCTTCTGAATGAATGAATGTAAAGGTAAAATATATTCTCTTATGGTAGTAACAGTGCAACTCAAACAGCCTGAACAACCTCTAACTGGACACGTAGGCCTTCACCATGATCGGATTGGATTCAGATTCGTCCACTCTATTCCTTGTAATTCAGAGGATCCCCCGACTCTGTTGGTTGGCTCACTGGTTCTCTGCAAGACCCCACTACACACACACACACACACACACACACACACACACACACACACACAGCTGCTCTGGCGCTGAAATAACAAGTGTTTGTCTTTCACTCGGGCTTGGAGAAGGGAGTGTGATGTCAGAGCCCATGGTGGAGTGATCTGATGCCAGAAGCTGAAGACACTTGATGAGACTTTTTGAATGTAATATGTTCTATCTGTCTACACACACACACACACCCACACACACGCACACACGCACTCACAGTTATGTGTTAAACTGTCGATAAACCAGACAGTCTTTGGGTCAGTATGATCTTGTCTATGCCTATTCTGTTTACAAATCTGCCTAGTGCTCCCCGCTTGATTGATTTATTGATGATATGTGCGATTAACTAGTTAGTTTGATCAGTAAAATGTGTTGAAATGGTAAATGAAAATATCAGCCTATATCTCCCAGAGCCCAACATTTTACCCAAAATGTCTAGTTTTGTAATTACTCCAACTTTTGGGTTAGTTCATGGTCATGTAGTGAGTCATGAGTGTGTCAATCCACTCAAATGCCATGTTCAGCTCAAGTAGGATACTATTTTTGTTCTTAGTAGTTCAGTGTTTTGAGTTGTTTTTGTGTTTGAGTGTCTTTGCCTTAATTGTGTTTGTCTACTTGTATTCAGTCTGTGTGTGGAAGCGTGTGTGTTTTCATTGACCATTTTTTTTTAGCCTTACTCTTTTTCCCTCAAGAGTATGCTTAAGATCTATGAGTACCCATGTGTTTGCATGTCAGCAAGTGCCTAAGTAATCCTTCTCATTGCGATTGCTGTGCCGGAGAGTGCGCTCGGCACACAGGCAAGATGTGCTCAAGAGTGCTGTTGGTGCTTCCCGTTGCCATAGAAACCACTCTGCTGCCACTCCAGGCGATGTAGCCATAGTGACGGAACACATGACAGAACCTGAGTGGTTACATCATTCTAGTGCTATAGATCCTGGGGGTTGGCTTTCAACTCCGGCTCCCCTCCCACTCTCTCTTTCTCTCTCTCTCTCTCCTTTGTCGAGCTCTCCTTGTGCACTTCAGTGGAATTTGTGCTTCATGATGTCTGTCTGGTGTGGTGTTAGTGGGAGGGCATATGTATGGTTGGATGCGTAAGGGTCCTATGAGGGCAATGTGCTGTGTTGCTGTTGATATCTGGACAGCGCAAGGTAAGGTAAGGACATATGCATTGACTCCCATGTGAGATAAATGCAATGGAGAATTTGTGATGAAAAAAAATGTATTGTATAGAGAGCATAGCTGCTCTTTTAATTCTGCCTGCTTGTGCTGTCAATAAAGCTTGTTAATTTTGATGGAGGTCTTATGGTAATCCAAGCTGTTAGGTGATGGTCAGAGGCTTGGGATATGTAGATGCTGGAAAGGTGATTTAACATCTGTCGCCAAAGAGCTACACTTAAAGAGATGCAGTCGGTCCTCCTCTCATCTGGGGCCTTGAAGCCCCACATCCCCCAAACCCTCTTTTTTGACACACCTGGAGTGGGTGACCCAAAGGCCTCCGCCTGCTCGCTCTGGCACACATCCATAAGCAATGAATTGAGAGGTTATTGTGTGGCTAGGCTCACGGTCGCAGTGTAATGCTAATGGAGACGGATATCAAAGTGTATGGACGTAGCCTTGGGCCTCTTGATACTACCCTTCTTTGCCAACACATATCTCTATTGCCAGTTTATGGTCTTTAGGGTACTGACCGATATGGCAAAACCCCCCAAGAAGATCACAATGTATTTTCCCATATCGATTGAATTTGTTATCGTGAAGAGCGCCGTAAAACTCGGAGCGCGGTAAAACTCCATTTCAGTGTCATTTTTCCTGTGTTTTCAGTTAGTTGGCTGCTGGTTTTCAAATTTAGTCTACGTTCTACTACAATTTCTTGTTTCTCTTCCTCCTACCATCAGCGCTCCGAGAACTTGAGCAAGCGGGACACAGGCTGATTTATGCTGGACTTTTACCTTTCAGTTTTTAGGGATGACAGTGTATGGTTTCCAGTGTACATTTATCAATCCAAGTGTGACAAAGCTGTTTTAGAAGTTGAATTTGACAGACTTTAATTTCTTGGAAGCTAGACTAGATTTAACGATTGACAGTATTTCCTTCTCAGGACATGCGGTTAGCTCTGGATGCAGAAGAACTTGAGAATATTGACGTCAGTTGGAAATGCGTCCAGTCAGCACATTACTAAACATTGCATTGCAAATGTTTGGGTCAAGCGGTCGAGGAGCAGTTGGATTCCATGGCTGCAGTGTGCTGTCTGTCTGTCCGTCTGTCTGATGCAGAACGTCACATCATTCTTGTGGATCAAATTGCTCACTCACTGGCTGACTTACGTCTGCAATGTTGCGTAAGCGTCCATTCCTTCCTCTTGCCCACATTTGAAGATTCATCATCACTCTAGGACAATAACACCGCCCCCCTCCCCTTTTATCATTATTTGGGCCTGGACCAGCTTTCTCCAGAGGCCCAGGCACTAGGAGGAGGTCTTGAGGAAGTGTGGCTTCCCTAGCAATGAAAGCTGACAGTTGGGAAGGGTTTGGGGGACACCGTGTGACTGGGGCACAGGGGGTGGGTAGGAGGGCATGAGGGTGCTGTCGGGAGTGTAACCCAAGCTGAAGAGGATATTTATAGGCCTGTGGGAGTGAGGTGTGCTAGTGGCAGACGGTGTGGCATGTGCGAATGCCGCTGGGTTGACTGTGACACCATGCAGCAGCTCTATGCGCTGGATGCCTGAGGCCAAGGCAAGAGAGTCCTGAGTGAATGGGCCTGAGAAACAAAGGAGTTGATTGATTGAATATAGAAGTGGGAAGTTGTGTTATTGAAACTTCTGTCAGTGAATTCCTGACATTTGATAAAAAAAAGAACTCTGACAACACATAATAGAGATTTGTGAATCAAGTCAAAGAATAAGCTTAGTGGTTGTTGTGTGTAGATAGATGTCATCAGATTATTTCTTTGATTCATTGTGTAGACCTAGTCACTTGACAGGTGACTCAACACTCCTTTTTCCCTTGACTGGGCCAGCACTGGGTATTCAGATTGTCATTTTGTAGTGTTGAAATGCCAATGCAGCTTTTAACATTAAGCCTAATGATCCAATAAAAACAAAGTTGTTTTATCCCCTATATTCTCTGCTCTACCGTTTAACTTTCCAGGAGATGGGCTGTGTAAGTCAATTTTTTTGTAATTATTTATGAAATGCAGTTGATATGTTAAGGCCTATTACATGATAATATGATATTGTCATATTTATTAGCCTAGTGATTTTGTTGTCTGGATGATTAGCTAACCAGTACCTTTGATCATCATTTCATCCAAAATGTTTGCGATGTTGGTCAAGTTTCAAAAAAGAAAAAAAAACAAAACACGGGGTCTATGGTGGGACCCTTGGCAGTTGTTTTCCCACGGAATTGACAAAACATGGTGCACAGATGTCTACCGTAAAGCATTCTTCAAAAAGCAGTCTGGCCTTCATTACCCCTAGGGTGGAGCAGCTACGGTTGACATGCTTTTGTGTTAGTGATGATTGTCACTGTCCCTGATGTCATGCTTGCTTTTGTACTCCCTGACCATGTGATGTCACCTTAGAAAACCAACAAGCTCAGTGGAAAGTCATTTCATGTTTTGTTTATTTATTTAGTTTCTGTTTGTTTACTCTCAGGTTGTGCTTACCAGCAGAACAAGGCGTTATTTTGGCTGCGTGTGCCACAGTCATGCGGAATGGTGATACAATATCACAAATGGATGATGCTCAGTAACACAGCGTCTGTTTGTATCACAGTCTATTCTTGGCCGTGTGTAGCTTAACGTTCTTACGAGGCCGGAGCTTTTGCCAAAGCAGCTTAAAGCTGTTCCACTCCTTGTAATACACACATGCTCTTTGTGACTGACGGCAATTGTTTGGTGGATAGGGACTTATTGAACTGTGTGGAGTAGGCCTACCTTGAGTGACATCTGTGATGCTTTGGGCTAGATTGGTGTCCAGGAAGGGGCTGTATGCATTAAGGCCTGTCCAGGCTTGTGCTTTTGCGTCAGCAAAACTTGCATTCATTGCCTGATATCTCAGTTTTTCTTTCACTTTGTGCAAAGAGTGCGACATGGGCTTAGACTCAACATAGACGTACGTTTACTTTCTGGTTTACTCTCCAGTGGGTGGGAACTTTGTTTGAACTTTTTGCCTTCAGTCAGTGGCTAACATTTGGTCATGACGTATGCTATACTCAGGTTTTGACTCCACGCTTTTGCTTTCAGTCTCTTTAGTGATTGGTTACGAGATTTTGTGGGTGGTGGAATCTTCTAGCATCTGTTCACATTTTACCTTTTGTTTTGTTTGGTAACCAGTTTAGGTCATTTCAGTCCCTGCATCTACTTTTTTCCCTCTTAAGACTTAACATAGGATTTTTGTTAAGGTGGAAACTCTCAACCACATGCATTACTGGAAGTGGCTATGAGAAGAAACAGTCCAGAGGGCTCTTGTGTAGTGGCAATATATGGATACCTCAGTTTTGGGTGCAAAAGTAATATCTGTTGTGGTCAAAAGTTACAAGTCAACAACGATAGCAATGTAAGTGTGTGTATGTGTAGGTTTACAAGTCAACAGCGATAGCAATTTGTGTGTGTATGTGAGGTTGACACGCGCATACCACACACACACACACACACACACACACACTCGCAGTGTTATTACTTTGCAAGTTTGCACCCAAATCTGAGGTATTTACTTATTGCTATTATACAGGATCACTTGGTGCTTAGGGGCTTTCTACAATAAAATTTGCTCAGGTAAGTCTTGTAGATATGCTATTGTAGCTGTGCCTGACAATGTCCACCAAGTGATTAAATTTGAAATGTGAATATAGTTAGCTCAGTGGTTGGCCTGCAGCCCCACTGCTATGTCAAAAGTTCGCTGGGTTGGTAGGGGAGAAAGATCTGGAAGCGTTGTGGGGTATGTGGGCTGAACCTGATGGCAGTTGGAGGTGTAGAGTAAATCCGATGAGAGCAAATCCCCTGATCCCGCTGTGTGAGAAGTTTAAGCTCCGTTACTTGGAGTCGGCCAGTCTGCAGATGGGTCGTCCGAATCTTGCCTTTAATGAGTGTGTGTGTGTGTGTGTTGAGATGCTGTAGACCAAAGCAGAGAAAACACACAGGACACAAGTTCACACACAGTTGAAGGGTTGAAAAGTTGAACCCAGATTCTTTTTATTTTTTGTTTTGTTAGTATTTTTTAGTGTTCATTTATTTCAACACATTTGGTGTAAATTTGATTTGGCACTTTCTCTCCAAATTGGTTTTGCCCTCCATATGCATACAGTATATGTGCATATACATACGCACACACACACACACATACACACGTGTCCACACACATTCACTCTCTCTGCAAGGCATGTGTCCCCTTTGATAAAACCAAGTCCCCAGGCCTCTGCCACTTTTGTCCTCATCACTCAAAAGTCTGTGCGAGTGCTTTTGACAACAGGCATACCATTTTCAACCGGTCATCATGAAGGAGTTTTGTTCACTGACACTTTGTGTATTTAATCCTTAGCTGAGGAAGCAAGTGAACGTCCATGTTATGAGAGAGAGAGAGAGAGAGAGAGAGAGAGAGAGAGGAGAGAGGGGAAAAAAAAAGATTCATTATGAGGATACGAAGCCCAGGCCGTGGCCTCGTCTGCCCTGTCTGCTCACGCCTGTCTCCTGTTTGTTTAGCGGCGTTAACTTGTCCTGAAAATGAATAGCTGTTATGCGTGTGAAAGCAAACCTGAAAACTAGATGATGATGTAACCTTAACTCACAGAGATGTGCTCTTTGGCCACAGTAGAGTCAGGAAACAAGTTACATCACTTCTGAAGGCCTCATGCTTAAAAAAAAAAAAAAGAAATCTAAAAAAGATTTTAATCGTTCAACAGATGACATGTTCACAGGGTTTGCAAACATTATGGGCAGTGACATTGAACTAAAGTTAAGGTAGCCTAAAGGCTGTTAGATTTGCTGCAGTGAAGTGATCGTGCCATGAAAACAGGGTGCGAGTCCAAAAACAACGCATAAATGGACTTTAGTGGACATTTAAGCTGCTTGGCCTAGGCTGTCAAATCTGCTGCCCTGTGAGTTTGTTGACCTTGTTAGTTTGTTGCGGTCATGCAACTTCATATATGGTCGAGTCAAAACATGCAGTTAGACATTAAGCATCATTGTCGATGTCCAGAATCAGAATACTGGGTAGGCCTAAGTTCCAAATGGTTTCATGATAAAAAAAAATGATTTTTTTCAGTCAATTTACCATACTGCTTTTGCCTTGTTTTCAGTCAAACAAAGATTAATTTACTGTAAAAAGATTATTTTTTTTTTTCCTTCCATTTTGGAATCTTTCACTGTGAGTATAATTCTTTCACAATAATGTTCAGCCCTACCATGCTTGAAGCTTTTGCTGAATCAGAACTGTGTCTGGTGTCAGGTTGCTATCAAACTTGCTTGTCTTGCATGATCAGTATGGCTGATCATGTCTTGTATACATAGGACAGTGTCTAGGGATTCCAGCACTTGAAAGGTAACCTTCAAAGCATTTGAAAAAACCAGACAACCATCTAGCCAAGGCTCTGTGTGTACGCTTGCAAAAGGTGTCGTGTTGTTGTAGGCCTATGTTCTGTTTCCTTTGTTGTTTTGCTTAACCATGGCAACCCAGTTGGCGGAGCCCAGGCGGCTTTGTGATGAGTCAGCAACACAGAGCTGCCCTCTCACTCTGCATCTACGCTGAGCTGGAATCAAATAAATTCACTAATGCGGAACAGAAACAATATCGGTTCCTATAGGTTGCATCTCTGTAGAGGGTTCTCAGCACGTAGTTCCCGAGAAGTACGCTCACATTATGCACACCTCTGCATTATTTCGCCCACCTGTGTATCATAGAAGCATATGTTGCATAAATGTTGTCAGCATAAGCAGTAAGGTTAGCAGTAGCATTTGTATTGATGGAAAGTTAGACTGCTCATCTCTGAAAGACTGTGTTCATATGGTTGTGGATCTGCTGCCCAAATGTGTCGACTTTGCTGCTGTTTTCCGGTGAATCCAAGGAAGACGGCACTTAAGATTCAGACCAATCCAGTGGTGATGGTGGGATGCCATAACTCCCTTGCATGGCCCTGTGTTGCATATGCTGTTAGTCAGAGGAAGCTCTTGACTGTGTCTGTGGTATCCATTGCTTACGTCTTCTCCTATCGTAGTAGTGACGGCTTGCTGCAAACAGGACTCATGAGTTCAGTTTTGAAGGTTTCAGGACTTCTGCATTCTCATTTGCTATCAGTCTACAAGGAACCTCAATTCGCAACACTGATTGCAACACACAATGATGTTAGTATGTATGGTTAGATGATACAGTTGTAGGCCAGTGGTTGGTTTTGTGTGTGTGTGTGTGTGTGTGTGTGGGGAGAGAGAGAGAGAGACAGAGAGAAAGACACAGTGAGGCGATGTCAAGCTATAGTAGAGTTTGCCACTTCTATCTCTAACTTGCACTGTTTTTTCCCCAGTCTCCCACCATTTTATTAGGCTACCTCTTTGAATGATGTTATGTTTTCGCTGGCATTGGTTTGTCTGTCTGCTTGTTTGTATGCAAAATATCTTCAAAAGTTCTGAATTTATTAGGATGAAATTTTCAGACAACATGGTTATTACGACAAGGAACAGTTGATTAAATCTTGGTGGTGATCCGTGACACCATGTGAAATTTGTATTGACCCTTGAATGCTGGCGAAGTGGGTGGATGTTCCAACTGAAATTGCTGCATTCACCACCATGGTGTCATGCTACACTCTCAGCCTTATTGGAATCCCATACAAAAAGCTGAAAGATGCATTCTGTCATAACTTCTCCTCAGACATCAGGAGTGTAGAGATGAAGTAGCGCTTGTGACAACTTCCCCATTTTCTAACGTTAAAAGAAATTGAGGCCAATTATAACAAGCAAAAAGAAAAGAATGAGTTTTCAATGTAATCTCAATGGCAAGGGTGTAAGCCAGCCTCATAGTTTGGTGTTCAAACAGACCCAGAACAGACCCGTTCACTTCCCAGACTCTATTTCCTTCTGCACTCTCAGAGTGCTTTTCTAGCTTTGTACATTTCTGTGCCATTGTCATCTGTCTCTTAGATCTCCATTAATTTCACCCCTTCTTCTTCTTCTTCTTGTTCTTCCTAGGCGGCACCCTGAGCCAATGGGGGCGTTCTTGGACAAGCCGAAGACGGAGAAGCACAATGCCCACGGCGAAGGCAACGGCCTGCGCTTCGGCCTGAGCAGCATGCAGGGCTGGCGGGTGGAGATGGAGGACGCCCACACGGCCGCCTTGGGCCTGCCCCACGGCCTGGACGACTGGTCCTTCTTCGGCGTCTACGACGGGCACGCTGGGTCACGCGTGGCCAACTACTGCTCCAAGCACATCCTGGAGCACATCGTGGCCGGCGCCGGCGGGGCCGAGGACTTGCGCAAAGCCGCGGGGGGACCACCGCCAACGACGCCTGGCGGAGCCACCACACTGCCTGAGCCCTCGGCGGTGGACGCGGTGAAGAGCGGCATCCGGGCGGGCTTCCTGGCGATCGACGAGCACATGCGCAGTTTCACAGACCTGCGCAACGGCATGGACCGCAGCGGCTCGACAGCGGTGGCCGTGCTGCTCTCGCCCGCGCACCTATACTTCATCAACTGCGGCGACTCACGGGCGCTCCTGTGTCGGCGCGGGCGCGTCTGCTTCTCCACGCTCGACCACAAGCCGTGCAACCCGCGCGAGAAGGAGCGCATCCAGAACGCTGGCGGTTCCGTCATGATCCAGCGGGTCAACGGCTCTCTGGCCGTCTCGCGTGCTCTCGGCGACTACGACTACAAGTGCGTTGACGGCAAGGGCCCCACGGAGCAGCTGGTGTCGCCCGAGCCCGAAGTGTTTGAGATTGTGCGCGCTCCCGAGGATGAGTTTGTAGTGCTCGCATGCGACGGGATCTGGGACGTCATGAGCAACGAGGAACTGTGCGAGTTTGTACGCTCACGCCTCGAGGTCACCGCTGACCTAGAGCGTGTTTGCAATGAGTTGGTGGACACCTGCTTACACAAGGTGATTGTGTGTGTGTGTGTGTGTGTGTGTGTGTGTGTGTGTGTGACACGCACAAATATGTATGCATGGGAGAACAACAGCGTTCACCTTATCAATGTCACTTAGCCAGCTTGTGTGTGTGTGTGTGTGTGTGTGTGTGTGTACGTGTACTTGAGCGTACCCTTAATGGGTGTGCTTGCGTGAGAAGTGAGATTGTATTCAGCTTGTCAGTAGTAATGTGTTGATTAGTCACTAAGTGTGTGTGTATTCTGTCTGCTACTATTGTTGGCCTGAGTGTTTGTTTATGTGTGCCCTTTTTTTATTTAATTTCATTATTTGTGTTGATTGGTGTGTGTGTGTGTGTGTGTGTGTGTGTGTGTGTGTGTGTGTGTGTGTGTGTGTGTGTGTGTGTGTGTTCTGCAAACATAGGAGGCTTGTGTTTCGCTTGGCCTTAATAAGTTTCAGATTATATGCATGCACTTTCACTTTTGCTCTTGTCTTCTGTGGTTTGTTTTCTCTGCATTTTGCTTTGTCTACTGTTATTGTCTTGACAGACTACATAGCCTCATGACATTTGTGTGTGTGTGTGTGTGTTTGTGTTTGTGTGCGATTGAGCTTGTTGCTTGTTGTTGGAATCAATTAATAGTTTTTTGTTTAAGGAACTATTAAGGGTTTGTATGCTTTTCTGTTTGAGTTGTAACCCTTGATCCAGATCTGTTCCATTTCATAGTCTTTAGATGTTTATAGAACTAAAATATCTGTGTCGAGTTGCTGTCACTCACACAACCTCACACATCCTCACTCCTCTCCTCTCCTCTCTACTTTTTCTCTCTTTTCATACTCTCTTTCACACACACACACACACACACACACACACACACACACACACACACACACACACACACACACACACACACACTGTCTGTTTCTACATCTCACCACCTACTCTCGTACACCGTCTCGCTGCCCCTCTTTTTCCATCTCTTTCTCTCTCTCTCTCCTTCCCCCTTTGTCTCTGACTTTTCTTCCTTCTCCTCTCTCGTCTTGCTCGCACCTCCTCTCTCACTACCTCTCCCCTCCACCCTCTCTCTCTTTCTTTCTTTCTCTCTCACTCACTCACTCTCTTTCTTTCTTTCTGTCATACTGTTTTCTTCCTTCTTATACTCTTCCTCTCTCTGCCTTTGTCTTTGGCCTCCAGGGAAGTCGAGACAACATGAGTGTTGTTCTTGTGAGTTTGCCAAACGCACCCAAAGTGTCAGAGGAGGCGGTGAAGAAAGACGCTGAGCTGGACAAGCTCCTGGAGTCTCGTGTGGAAGGTGAGCACAACTGATACACACACACAGACACACACACACGTTCACTCACAGATCATACACACATAAGTGTGATCTCTCTATTCAAGTTCACACTGACACAACCATACAAAAGAACATTTCTTTCGTTCACACTGTTGCAATGTTCAGCCACAAATGCACAGTTTGTGACATGCAAACAGTTTGTGACCTTTTATAAAATGGACTGTAAGATCCAGTGGCTAAGCTGGTCACTGTATGTGAAGAACTAACCGAATGGAACATGGTGGGCGTAGAGTTCACCCTGAAGGTCCCTCTGAAGTGTGTGCACTGTCTGACCTACATACTGTACCGAGTGACCATCTCCAGATCAGTCTGTCTACACCAGAGAGCCCCAGCAGCTAGTTGGGCTGATGCTAACCATAGCATTGGCCTAGGGTTTGGACAAAAGGTATGCCAGCATCAGGGTTAAGTAAGAGTTGTGTTTGGACAGTGTTAGGTTAATGCTTAGCCATAATCAGTTTCAAGTTAGGGTTTGCAAAGCATAGCATTGTACTAGTGTTAACAATAAGTTTGGTAAGATTAGCATTTCTATGGTGTTTGGCTAAAGGCTAGCAGGACTAGTGTTGGTAAGCTAGCATTTCAGTTAGTTTTGGTCTTGCGCAGAGCTAGTTTTGGGGGAAAAGTAGGGTTTGGTGAGGACCATTTTGGTTTAGTGTTGGTAGTATTAGGTTTTGATGGGGACAATGTTTGGTTAGAGTTGGGTAAAATGTAAGTTAGCATCAGCGTTTAGTGAGAAAAGTGTTGGTTTAAAAGTCAGTTAGGCATTAATATTTGGTGAGGGCAGTGTTAAGAGAGTGTTTGTCTATGGTTAGGGTTGGGTTAAAAGTCAGTTAGGCATTAATATTTGGTGAGGACAGTGTTGAGAGAGTGTTTGTCTATGGTTAGGGTTGGGTTAAAAGTCAGTTAGGCATTAGTGTTTGGTGAGGACAGTGTTGGGTTAGTGTTGGGCCAGTGTTTGTCTGGCCCCTGTGTGGCAGGCAGGGGGGATGGAGTTCTGCAGCTCTGGTGAGGAATGCACGGCAGGAACATCCAGCTGGCTCCCAGCCCATACTGTCCCACTGGGCAGCACACAGCCTCTCTGGGTTCACACACACACACACACACACACACACAATGATGCACAGACAGTTCCTCTCTCTCTAACTTGCTCTCTCCCACTCTTCCTCCGTATTGTTTCTTGGGTTTCTCTCTCATGCCTTCATTCAGTCTCTGTCTGTCTCTTGCTTGCTCTCCATCACACACACACACACACACACACACACACACACACACACACACACACACACACACACACACACACACACAAAAATAGGATCTCTTCCTTTCTCCAAACATTCTGCCATAAACACCCTTTCTGTGTCACACCCCTGCTTTTTGCTTGTCTTGTTTGAATGCACTCTTTCACTTTCTCTCACACTCAAGTTAAACTAGAGTCACACTTTAGCTCAGTATGTGTGTGTGTGTGTGTTTAACCAACTGGTTACCTCCTTTATTCTCCATCATATTTCTCTCTTGTATCTCTATTCTATTCTTCTTTTCTATCTCTCTTCTATCTCTCTATCATTCTGACTATCTATCTCCCTATCTATTCATCTTTGTCACAGAGATTATTGAGAAGGCAGGAGAGGAGGGCATTCCTGATCTGGTGCACGTCATGAGAATTCTTGCCACAGAAAATATACCCAACCTCCCACCAGGGGGAGGCCTTGCCAGCAAGTAAGATAGTGTACTGTGTGTACACACACACACACACACACACACACACACACACACACACACACACACACACACACACACACACACACACACACACACACACACAAACTATACAGGCACCCAAATGCTGACTAGCACACTGAAGAGACACATACACAGATGTATAGAACATTATGCACACACATACTTCCAACATGTTCTCATTCCCTCATAACCCCCAATATATGTGTCTGAATTTAAAACCAAACTATGTGATTGACTCTCATGAATGTTTTTCTGCCTGTGTGTGTCTCTCTCTCTTTCTTACTCTTTTAAATACAAACACACACACACACTTCTCTCCTTCCCCTCTCTGCTCAGACACGGTGTTATTGAAGCAGTGTACACTCGGCTGAATCCTCACAGGGAAGAGGATGGGGTAAGTAAAAGTGTGTGTGTGTGTGAGTACATGTGTGTGTTTGTGCGTGAAGGCCACAGATTTCCCACACTGTTGGCCATAGCGTTAGCTTGTGTCTGTGGGCAGATCTGTGTGTAGATTACTGTTTAACCTTTGCCCTGTCCAGCTCCACCCTGTGTAGTTGCATCATACCATGAGACTGTGGAGTGGAGTGTGAGAGTTAGTTCACAACCCTTCACACGTTACAATCATCACTTCACAGCAGACATTAGTGTCCTTGTTTAAAACAGAATGGGAATTCACTAACAGTGAAATGGTGTAGCATTCACAAAATGCTTTATTTCTCCATTTTCATTCATAAACATATAGTTACAGAATTTCTTGAATTGAAAAAAAAATACCCCTCGGAAATATATTACATATGATTTTCCCCCTTATTTTTATGGACATGTCTAAGGCTTATGTATTTACACAATATGGACAGAAATGAATTGAATATTATTATTGGGCTTAAGGAGACTGCCTCATGTTTGAGAGAGTGTTGGAGGCGACAGCCATCCGCCAAGTTAATGAGCTGTAGTTAATAGAAGGGTAAACAGAGGCAGGCTCTGAAAGCTTTAAGAAGGTTCATCTGGAAAGATGCAACAGAAATTTTAGATGCTCTAGCTATTCTTCTGAAGATACATTTTGAGTGATGTGTTTGTTCCCCTATGGGAGAGAAAAATATACAATAGCAAGCCGATCATGTTATCCCATGTCTGAAAAGTTTCCCAGTTCCTGAATTGTCTTTTCAAATAAATAGCCCAGTTTTTCTTGTCTCATGATGATGATGTCATAGTTAAAATAACCCAGACCACTGTTGCATGATGGGACGCCTGCTGAGAGCAGCCACCATGTGATCCAACCCCACATGAAGTAGCTGCAGTGGAAAACCTCAGTGTCTTAGTCAGCACACTATGCTAGAGATAGTGTGATCCTTTGTCTACCTTGGAGGTGTGTGTGCGTGTATGTGTGTGTGTGTGTGTGTGTGTGAGGGAGAGAGTGTGCAGAGAGTTATTTGTTTTGGAAATGATGTCAAATTAGGACATTTGTGTGGTTGCTTGCTCCATGTGTTGGATGTGTTTGAGATTGTCCACCCCTCGCTCTCTGTGGGAATGTGTCCTGTACCTACTGTACTGTAGGGTCTAGCTGTAGTGACCCAGCTCTCAGTCTGTCAGTCTTGTTGTCGTGTTCTTGTAGGCCCTTTCATTATTGCATATTTACTTCGGTCCTCTTACTGGTTTGTCCCTCAGCAGTGTGTGTGTGTGTGTGTGTGTGTGTGTGTGTGCGCCTGTTCTGTGTGTATGAGAGCACACTTAAATTACCTATACCTGCATCCCCCCCATATATCCCCCCTTACATATCGTCTTTGGTTGTACACAGGCACAAACAGTGACAAACATAGTCAATATCAATATGTCAGTATAGACCGTGCAAGCGAGTTTTGACCAGGTTCAGGAAGTGAAAACGCCAGTCATTTTCGCCAGTGAGAAATCAGTTATTACCCACGCTGTCTTAACCACACAATGTAGACTTTCAACTAGCTATGGCAGAACAAAAGGATTGCCTGTGATCATAACAATGCTAAGGGTTCACATGGCATCAACCTTGATTTAATAAAAATGTATTTTAATCATGATATCACAAGAAACTAGTACTCTACCCGTCATTCCGCAGTGGTAATACGGCGCCTTCCCGATACCCGTTGCTAGGTAATCTGTTGTAGCAATGAAGCAATCCCATAATTCCACGCGGTTCAGACAGGATTCAGAGAAAATGGCGCCAGTTCAGGAAGTAAAAAACGATCAGATAAAACATGTTTTCCACTTATTTTAAGCGGAAGTAGTCCCCGCAGTAAACTGTAGGAAGTAAGTCACTGTGATGTACTCAACTGATTAGGAGGCTCAGTGAACTACTGTTAGGTCATAAACTTAAAAAATGTTATCGCTCGCAATGACTTATGAGACAATTAGTTCCTTCACATGGCACCACAAGTTAGTACACAGATTTGTACCCATCATTTTTTGTTTACATTTTTACTCAGAACGGAAGCTTACACAGTCATCACCTACCCCGTAGCTGGTTAGACAGAGTGAAGGCTTTAAGTGCTTTTTAACCGAAGTTTTCCAAACATCAATGGCGAAAATGAATGGGCAGCGTACTTCCTGGATCCTGAGGCGATTTTTCGAGGGTGCGTAACTGGGCGGGGCTTGCATGGTCTGTACTGTGTCATTTTCAATACATCAACTGATTAACGGACACTAGTACTCACTCGTCCACATAGACACTAAGGCACACTGACCCACAAGCGAGCAGAAACACTTAAACACTACTACCAAACTAAATTTTGGTCGCTAGTATTTTCTAACTGTCTGTGTATTCATTTCCTTAATTAATGCAGCCGTCCTGTTTTGTTTGGTAAGTTTGATAGACAGTTTCCTTGACCAACCACTGCGATGTTCTCTTTCTTCTCCACGTGAGGCAATTCTAGTGACCTCCACCCACTCCATCCATGGTCAATCTCTGTAACTCCTAGAATTAGGCTTCCACTGGAATAGATTTCTAAGTCTCCAAAGTCAAAGTTGATAATTCGTTAGTTTAATTAGCTTGTTTGTTACTAACTAGTAGCTTACCTCTAGTCAGTTGGTGTGAAGCCTTGGAGGCCATCTCAGGTCGTGAAATGCATTAGGCTTATACATGGCTAACCCTTTTGTCTAAATAGAAATGTAAAATGTACTAACATTCAAGCTACAGAGGAAATGGCGACCTTTGAGATACAAGATAAGATGGATTGTGTAGCAAACTGAAATAAAAGGGAGAAAAGATTGATAGTTAAAGGCTTCTTGGAAAATGCTCATCTTTATTGACCCGTTCAGTGCTGAGCATGGAGAGAAGGGATTGATTTGTCATGAATCATTTAGTGTTTGGGTTTTATTTCTAGTGTATTTTTCCTGCATTGAGATCTAATTTGATTATGCGTAATACTTCGTGATGTGATGGGAATGGGAGAAGGTGCAAGAATATAAGCAAGAATATAAGAAGATAACTCTTCATTTTCCAAAAGCATAGTTGCTAACCAGTTAGCAAAATTGCTAACTTAGTAAACAACCATGCTTTTGGTAAACGGAGCCCAGAACTCTAGGAGATAACTCTCTGTGATACAGTATGTTTTGCAGATTGCCTTTTGTTTTTTAAAACTTTTTTTTTGGACTGTGATTAGCCTTTTAATATGATGGCCTGCCTTGACTGATAGCTGTCTAAGAGAAGATAGGATAAGATAAGATAAGAGTGCTATCTATTTATCCCGAAGGAAATTCAGGCTCTGCATCCATAACTCCTCCTTCTGTTCACTGATTGGATCTGGTGGGAATTCCACTGGAGACTCCAAACTCAGTGGGATTTAATCCAGACTCCCACAGTAGGGAAATCATAATTGAGCGAAAGCGCATAGGAAGGCCTGCCGACTGTGATCAACAGAATGTAGGAGTAACTGCAAGGTCGTAAAACCCTGGGGCCACACTTTATGATTTATATTTTTTGCCTGCAAAGATTTTATTTTCAAAAATGTGACCCTTGAGATTCATTTTGATTTAGAAATGGTCAAAGATATATACCGGTGTATAACGTGTATCCCCACCCCCTAATATTTCTAAATCACAACATATGTATTGAAATGGTCTTCTGAATACAGTTTGACATTGCATGATGACTGATGGTCTGCCTTCAACTATAAATATTCCAACAGGTTTGGAAAGGTCAGGTGATTCATCTCATCTGCCATTCATTCTGAGTATGTCGTGTGTGCATGTATATACTGTATGTATGTCTAAGAGATAGTGTAGGGCTCAGCCACAAAGATTTATACATTTACACATTCAGCCCACACTTTGATCCAATGCGACTATCAATTACTTTAGGACCAGTCTCCCCTAGAGCAACTTGCACTTGTTTCACACCGTACACGTCCATCAACGAGGGAGTGTCCAACGAAGGGTTTGTTAGTTTGATTGGCTGACGGATCCGTTTCGGCCTGAAAAGTTTAATATTTCTCAACTAGAACGGATGGTCCCACAATGTGTTTTGAGAGAGCTCCACGCAAAGAGATCAGTCGACGGACGTGCACGGGGTGAAACAGGGGTTGAGGTTAAGTGCCTTGCTCAAGGGCACAACGGTGGTAACCTGGATTTGAACCAACAACTTCCAAACTACTACCCACTAGTCAGGCTCCTTAACCACTGCGCTACTTAAATGTGATCTTTAAAACCAAGGTATGATAAAAGGAAGAGTGATTTTCAAAGAGTAGCAACAAAATTGTATCTTCTGTTTTCAAAAAATGACTGTATAGTGCAGAGGGAGAGAAAGAGAGAGAAACATTGAAGATGCATTAAACGTAAAACAAACCACACTCTCCATGTTTTTTTTGACATATTTCTTGGAGCATGTCCACAATGGCTACGTTCACACAGCAGGGCTTGATGCTGAATTCGGGTTTTGTTGTGGAATCCGATCTTTTTGCGAGTTCCGATCGTTCACATTTCCAATAAAATGTGACATGTATGTGCCTGTATGTGATCCCCAGTATGAACCTCAAACGCACCAAAAGTGTCCCGCATGCACTTTGAAGGACACGACTACGTCATACACAGCTAACGTGCTCAGTGTTTAAGGAAGTAGCGGTAAACATGACCGCAAGCAGTAGCCCCAGTTGCAATAAATCTTCGTCATGAATAAAATATTTTATGACATGTCCAGCGAGAAATGATCTTTACTGCCATAAACTTTAGTCAGTCAGTCAGTCAGTCTAAACAATCTTAAGTTCCGTCGTTTGCAATAACGAAATGAGCCCGTGGTGTAGCCTATACCTTAATAAATATCACTCATAATCTGCACAAAAAAATCGGATCTGTGTCGTTCAGACTCATTAAAAGATCTGATAAAAAAAAAAATCGGAATTGGGTTACTTCAGGCTGTTGTGTGAACGTAGCCCATGATGATGGCCTTGGGCCAAAATGCGTTCTTGTGGACATGGTCCAATAAATGTGTCAAAAAATGTCATTTTTTACGTTTAATGCATGATTTCAGTTAAACCAGCGCCCAAAGACGTATTAACACTATGAGTACAGCACGCCTATTCATCCTAGAAACATTGAAGATTCCATCTGGGACAGAACAGTTGCATGAAGCTCAGGAATGTCCCAGGACTGGGTGCAAAGGAGAGACTTTGCAAACAGATTTAGTGTACAATATTATTCCTTTAATCTGGCATTTATAGAAATCCCATGTGTTTGTTATTGCATAAAAGTTCTGATTGAGCATGATTGAACGAGGTGACTCTTCACTTTCTTCCTCACTATCTCTTCAGAATGGCGCAGACCTGGAGGACCCCTGGTAGCTGTCCGGAGTGATTGCCAGTCTACCCAGGACTTCTTTTTACAGAAGACATCTTTGCCTCACTTTCTGTTTCTTTTCTCTGTTTTTCTATGATACCAAGAGATCAATTGGACCAGACATGAAACATTCAAATCCCCCCCCTCTCTCTTCTTTTACTTTTAAAACACAACACAATCCAAAGGATTGCAAACACTTATTTTCTAAGAATGGGCTGGAGAAAAAAAAATGAAAGAAAGAAAAAAAAAAAAAAACACAAAGGAACTTTTGGTGTTTTTTTGGAAAAGTCTTCTCCGTGACTAAGAAAAATAACACATACACATAGCACACCATAGGAAGACAGTAAAAGACTTATTTTACTGCTATTTTTTCTGTTGTTGTAGTAGTTGTTCTTCTCCCGTGGTTGCTGTTGCTGTCGGTTTTCTGTTTATGAATATTGATGATGATTATAATGCTGATGATGATGACGACGGCGGCAATGAGGACGTTTGTGATGAAGATGATCGAATAGACACTGGGCCTGATGCAAGCCGTCTGCGGTGCCTTCTCTATAACGACGGGGTTGAGCAAACCAATTGGGGCCAAGCCACATGTGCCCCTTAAAAACGTGGATTTGGACAGAAGCAGAGGGGGGAGCGGGAACAATAGGGACAACATGGGGCCCCTTCCTCTAGTACGCCCCCTCCCCAGCCCTTATTGAGGTGGGGGCCTTGGACCCTCCCCCCCACCACCACCACCTGGATTCACCTGGGCTAACGAGCGAGCACTGGGGCCCACAAACGTGCGTTGGTGAATAGAACGGGCTGACTTGAAGCTGCCATGTTTGGGGTTAATTACTGCGTGCTGTGATTTGCACCCCTTCCTTACCCCCTCTACCCTTTCCAACTTACCCAAATCCCCATCCATACACATACCCCTCCCAAATAACAGACTTTCAAAAAAAAAAAGAGAAGTGGACTTTTTTTTTTTTTTTTTGCATACACACTGCCTCAGCTTGCTAAGGATTCACGCCCTCTTTATCTCTCCTTGTGTGTGTGTCATTAAGCTTTTTAATCCTGCTGGTTAAGAGAGTATAGAATATATGAACATTATATATATATATATATATATATATATATATATATATATATATATATATATATATATATTAAACAATATATATATTTTTAAGTTACCAGTTTTTGATCTCCTGTTTAGATTTGTCTCTTCTACGGTGACTGTGGCCTACTGTGTGTAAAGGAAGTGAGAATTGATGATCAGATGACGCAAAGAATGAGCTCTGGAAACATGTGGACACAATAAGCTTTGTGCCATTTATATGTGTGTGTGTGTGTGTGTGAGAGAGAGTGAGACAGACAGACAGACAGACAGACATACACTGTTGGTAGATGAATATGTGTATGTCTGAAGCTTGCTGGTAATTTCTTGTGTGTGTGTGCGTGTGTGTGTGTGTGTGTGTGTGTGCGCGTGCGTGTGTGAGTGAGACGGAGTGCAAACCTGCCGCTCGGGAACTATGGGTATGTCGGGCTAGAAGGGACCCCAGATGCCCTACAAAGCCACACTCATTTCCAATGCCTCTCTCTCTCTCTCTCTCTCTCTCTCTCTCTCTCCCTCTCTCCATCTCTGACCTCTCTAGCTTTCCTTACAATGCAGAAATGGACTCTTGCAACAACCTGCCTTCATTTTTTTCCGCTCAGAGTATATTGTAAATCTGTGTGATTTCTTTGTTTCCTTTTGTTTGTTTTGGTTAGCCAGGCTAAGAAATAGCTTTATGATGAATTCACTTATTATTTCCAGATGCAGCATTGTCATGTAACCTTGAATGTTCAGACGCATTTTCAGCTCTCAGCGACACCACACAGAAATCATGAGAAATAACATGGAAAAAAATACAATAAAAACAAAGCTATGAACCTCTGCTGAAAAAAAATAAAGATTTAGTGAAACCTGTTCTCTCTATTGTTGGGCACGTTTCAGGTAAAAAAAAAAAAAGAAGTCTTTTTGATTGGTTCCCGATGCAGTCAAAAAAGTAGTGAACAAATGCTGAATGGTGGCCACACTGTGCTGCGCTTCCTAAAAGACCTAGTTTCTGTACCAGTGAACTGCTAAACAATCTTTTGGCTTTTCCCCAAGTGTAAGGCTATAAATAATTTAACAAAATTAAATGTGTAAATTAATATCTGGTTAAAGTTAATTGATGGTATATTATGTAAATACTGATTGGTCAATAGTACCTAACCAGGGCCAACAGATGTAGGCATGGGTCCAAGGAACTGCCACAACTTGTGTCTAAACTGAGCTGTTTAAGATGTGGGTTGTGGACATGAATGACCACAGAATGCCACTGAACCTGTTTGCTAACTTTTTATATATCTGGACCCAGAATTTGACATAGCCCATCTTGATTTGGGTTTACTTAATCTCCTCCCAGCATAACAGTCACTGCATGTCATTTCTCTCTTGTGGAAAAAGTTGATTCCATGCCCACATTGTCTAGTAAACCACTTTGCATGGAGTAAAAAAAAAAAAACAGATGGGCGTGGGGAAGGGGGGAGGAGAGGATAGTGGCAATATAATATCTAAGGTAAGAGTTGAACCCATTTACGCATTCCACTCCCTTTACGCATAGAGGGCATTCATGCTACTCTGTCAGAGAGACTGACAGAAAAAATAGTGGAGCTCAAAACACTAGTAGATAGCCTGTCAACATGAGCCTTGTTCGAGTCACTCGTATGGACTCATATGAACTTAAAGATGGGGTCGACAACGCTGCATTTGAGGAGGACGGAGGTCGCAAGAGTTTTGAAAGCACCGATGGACAGGTTGCGACTGACATTCCTTCGTCCAATGTTAATCTTGACGGAGAGGACATGTCCTACACACAAATCAAACCGTATGCAGGTATGCCAAAAGAAGTGTTGTTACGGTACTCCGGTAGTGCTCGCTATCGACTTCCCCGTGAGATCCTGTTCTGGCTGATCATTGCATGCACACTGGTCCTGATCGGGCTTACCATCGCGGTCATCGCGCTATCGCCGCGGTGCCTCAGCTGGTGGCAATCCTCACCAGTCTACCAGATATACCCGCGCTCCTTCAAAGATTCCAACAACGACGGCATTGGAGACCTAAAAGGTACTGTACAGTGTCACATCTTCAGTGTGCAGGTTTTTTTTTTTTTTTTTGCAGTGCAGATTGATAGGGTCCTCACATAAATATGTTTTATTTCTCACATGTTGTGACAAACACATGTAAATCATGATGGACCGCCATGGGTCCATTCACTCCCATAAAATGTACCGTTTTATGATCTTAGTTGGTCATAAAGTCCTCTCTTTGTAGCCCGTAATCAGCTGAGTGGCCAGAATAAGACTCGTATAACAAACTAATTCATGTTTGACAAGGGAGTGAGCGGCCCGGTTTTATTCCACACTTAGGCCTGGTTTGTTTCCCATTCATATAAACAAGTGGGCATTTCCACGTTAAGTGGTCTTTTTGTCACTTTGGTGACGCTGATAAAACGCCATGCTATTTGTATGATGTCAATGATAAGGCTACATGCATAATATTTTTCAAATACAGTGTTTTTCATTTTTAACACTGTAGCACTTTGAGATTGCCTTAATATAAAGTGCATTACAAATAAAATGTATTATTATTATTATTATTATTATTAATATTAGATGGGATTGCCCAATACAGTCAGCTAAAATTCTTTTAATAGCCTTCATGAGTAGCCTTTTTGTTTTATTCTTAAAATAAAATAAAATGAAATATAATAAAATACAATAAATAAATAAATAAACCCCCATTTTATTTTACTCCTTTGACCCGTTTCATAAACATACACCTCTCTGCACTGAAAACTTCACCTGGTAACAAAAGTCAGCAATTGAAATGAAATGTTGAAAGAACTCCTGCAGGCTGGATTAAGGCTAAGAAGGCCTTCATGTCTAGGTTAAATGTGGTTTTGGAGGGATATTTCCTGTCCTCCCAGAATGCTTTGCTGAGACAAGGTCATGAACCAGTCATCTGCTTTTAACTGAAAGCACTCACTGCTCTCTGCATTCTGCATGCCTCAGACTCTATTCAGTCTGTGAGAGAAAGAGTTTTTGCCTGTCTCCCAAAGTATGTGCACATTTATGCAGCTCTGTGCTATAATGCCCTTACTATATCAACAATAACCAAATGACCAAACGCTATCCCATTAACAGGCATCATTGAAAAACTGGATCATTTTACTTACCTGAACATCAAGGCCATCTGGATCAGCCCATTCTACAAGTCCCCAATGAAGGACTTTGGCTATGATGTGGAAGATTTCCGTGACGTCGATCCCATTTTTGGAACCATGGCAGATTTTGATGATCTTCTTGTTGCAATGCATAATAGAGGTCAGTTCAGTGGAGAACATTATTTTATATTTCAGATGTTTTTAAAAATATCAATAAAGGCATAATAAAAGGCATGTAGTTCTGAATGATTATTAACCCTATGTAACTATTATTCTAACTAACAGTTAATAAATAGTCATTCATGTAATATTTGATAGTTGTTCAATATGTATTTATCAGAGGCCTGTCCAAATGATCTGCTCTGTGTTTCTCTGTCAGGACTGAAGCTCATTATGGACTTCATTCCCAACCACAGCAGTGATCAGCATGTCTGGTTCCAGAAGAGTCGTGAACGCGAGGAGCCCTACACGGATTACTACATCTGGGCCAACTGCACCCCGACCACACCACCTAACAACTGGGTAAGAGCAGTAAGCCCAGTAAATGCAGGTGGACTGAGTGTCTGTGTGTGTGTGTGTGTGTGTGTGTGTGTGTGTGTGTGTGTGTGTGTGTGTATGTGTCTGTGTGTGCGCGTGTGTGTGTGTATGTGTGGGGGATGGTAAAAAGAGGTAGCTTCTTAGGATTTCTTCTCTGCCATGATTGCTGGTACTCTTGAGCTATATAAAGGCAGCAGCACAGGATCGCTTTGTGTGTGTGTGTGTGTGTGTGTGTGTGTGTGTGTGTGTGTGTGTGTGTGTGTGTGTGTGTGTGTGTGTGTGTGTGTGTGTGTGTGTGTGTGTGTGTGCATGAATGTGACTGGATAGTATATGACTTGACACATCTCCTTGAACAACCATAAGCCTCCTACTTTTCCTCTGCCTCACCCTTTTAATCTCAATCCCAAACTCAATCCCAGTCTCTAATGTGAGTTTCTTCTCTGTAGGTGAGTGTATTTGGAAATTCCTCGTGGGAGTACGATGATGTCCGGAAGCAATGCTACCTGCACCAGTTTCTGAAGGAGCAGCCTGACCTAAACTTCCGAAACCCTGACGTCAAGCGAGAAATGACGGTGAGGCAATCTCAGTCCTTTCAACAACTAGTGTACAAATCTCTCACAAATGAGATTATTTGGTAAATGGAGCTTTATAGCTTCTTTGTAGTGTAATGTTTGATGGAGAAAAGACACAATGCTGCAGGTGACATTATTTCATGCAGATACTTTGGACCACCATGGAGTTTAAGAATAGGTTGAAAGCCCCTGAGTTGCAGGGCAATCGTCTTTGTGGAGAGAGGTGTTTGGGAGTTGTGTGTTTATGTGTTTGTAAGTGTATTCTTGCCT
Source organism: Sardinella longiceps (assembly GCA_027497455.2). NCBI lineage: Eukaryota > Metazoa > Chordata > Actinopteri > Clupeiformes > Clupeidae > Sardinella > Sardinella longiceps. The sequence goes on along the minus strand of JAODXP020000006.1, from coordinate 19,557,248 downwards.
TCTCCATATTGGACTCTCCATGCTGAATGAGAATGGGCACACACTCTTAAGTTAAATGTTTGGGCTCACAGTTTCCTCTCTTGGCTATTGCTAGATTGGGGTCAATTTTTTCCCCTAGAAAACACCAAATTGTGATCTTTTCAGTCACCATACTGGTGTGACTACAGCAGTAGTGATTGGGTGGATTTTGTCTGGTCTTCACTGTCACAAATGATCTTCTCCTTAGTTTACACCTTGTTAGACATTGACAGCAGGTTTGGAGATAACTGACCTATACTGTGTGTGTGCGTGTGCGTGTGCGTGTGTGTGTGTGTGTACACACAGGCCTAGATAAGTAATATATTTCCTTGCAGAAATCTATTCATGTGAAATCCCCCCCTCTCTCTCTTCTCTCTTTCATTCTTTTTCACACACTCTCAATGTTGTCTTATCTCAGTGATGTAATCTATAAAACATGTTCTAAAACTGGACCTCTTGTTTCAGCTCAGCAGGCTGGTCTTAGTGTTCTTTCACGTTCTATCAGGCTGTTCTGGAACTCTGGCATGAAGTGCCAGTATCAGCACTACCTGAATAACATTGAAGCACAGAAGCAAAAGCCCAAGTTTAGCACCCACACTTTCCAAAAAAACAAAACCACTGTTAACACTGGCAGTCTTTGTGAAGAGTTCAGAGAGTCTTTGTGCAGTGATCCAGATCCTGTAATTACACAGAGATGTGCCCCGCAGTGCAATGATTACATATAAAATAATACTCAAGTGCTTGACTCTGCTCAAGGGGTGCCATTTTCTTGATGCGTAATTAGAGAGTGATTTGTTGGACAAAACATGTAGGATAATTGCCATCAGTGATTTTGTTTGCCCCTTGTTCATTTTTAATTGCTAAACACCAGAATAACAACAGACTTCACGCTTGAATCTTGCCACAAGTCATTACGCACTGGCCCACTGATAATCTATGGCATTTTAAAGATTTTAATGACACAGGAGTTGAATTTTTATTTGATTTTATATAAGCTGTAAAATTACATGGTATATGGTATATTTACTGCATATGACCGAGTACAGAACAGAACACACATGATGTACAATTTCAATATTTGCTCAATTTTTACATCATAACAAGGGCATAGATATGTACAGTATATATAGCCTTTAAACATTCCATAGCCTATTGGAGAGCCATAAAGGCACTAACATTCACAATTCTGTAACAAAAAATAAATAAAATTATATCCTAGAAATGCATTTTTGTGCAGGTTAAATTTATGCACTGGAGGGACAGGAAACCCCCACATCCAAAGAACTATGCTTGCTGTAGACCAGGTTTCACTTCTCCATACAAACTAACACCAGCACCTGCTGTACATGGTATAAAGTAGTACTGTATGCAATATCAGAAACGGCTACCAACTATATTTTCACCCCTTACATGCAGGATGTCATTCGTTTCTGGCTGGACAAGGGTGTGGACGGATTCCGTATGGACGCAATCAAACACATGCTTGAAGCGCCTCACCTGAGAGATGAACCCCAGGTGGACCCCACGCAACCTCCAGTGAGTTACTACCGTCTTTACTGCCTTGTTTTGAACTTCTTGGTGTCTGTGCTAGGCAACGGAGCTTCAGTCTCTGTCTCTCAGAGTGCCCCCTACAGTGCTGGAGGGACACTGTGACCTGACAGCATGTGTTTGGAGATCATGGAGAGTTCAGAGACACACTAAGCTTTTACTTTTACAGTCTCTGCACCTCTCAGCAGTTCTCTGACTGATCATTTTGTATTTCAAAGACGGAAATTGTGCGAATAACATCAAAACACTCAAATACTGTGAAGAATAATGAAGAAAGGTGTCAGCTTTCATGTTTTGGCTCCAGTCATCTGGTGCGGTTCAGGCAGGTTTTGTACACATGTGATTACGGGCCATATATCACAGTTCCGGGCTCCACATGGCACTTAAGCATCTTGGCCTTCTCCTAACCCCGAGACTGAAGCTGCTGATCATGACTTTAATCACCAAGAACAGTTGAACTCTGAGGCTCAAAATGAAACTAGCCTTAGTCAAGCTTTGTTTTGTAATCCACACCGGGGCTGGACAAGCGACACCAAATCCCCTCCTCCCCTCCTCAGGCCAAGTCTTACTACAGCTCAGCTAGCTAATCTTTCCCCTTCCTCCTGGTCAGTGTGTGAGGCACAGAAGATTTTTAAAAAGAGGCACAAAGGCTATAAAAACATCATGTGACTTGATGCCTGACTTTGAATGTTTGCTGAGGTTTCATGATTTGGTTTTTCATTTTGTCCCCGTAAGCTCTGATAGCTTTCAGCACTTTTTTTTTGGCACAGGTGAAAAAAAAATCTTTTCTTTTCTTTTTTCTTTCTATGTGCTGAATAAGTGTGTCCGGCGAGAGGGGCAAATGCATGTCTGTTGACCTCCCAGGGTCCAAAGACATCACACACACACACACACACACACACACACACACACACACACACACACACACACACACACACTGAAAAAGGGGATTATGAAGGGGCATATTTCTGTGGATTTGGTGGCGGCTCACCCTCATTATTCTAATGCTGTGCAATTACATCAAGTCTGAGCCCTCTGTCTCCACTCTGAGGGGGAGGTCGGTCTTGGCCAGTGCACACACACACACACACACACACACACACACACACACACACACACACACACACACACACACACACACACACACACACAATAGGAACCACTGAATCCCTCTGAACTCCTGCCTTATCTCCCAGGACTGTCCCTATGACCCTGGACTATGGAAGTGAGAAAGGGAGAGAGAGGGAGAGAGAGGGAGAGAGAGGGAGAGACAGAGTGAAGAAAGTAATAGAGTGAGAGAAAGGAGAGAGATAATGAGAGAGAAAGAAGTGTCGGAGAGCGAGAGCAAGAGTGTGACCAAGAGAAAGAAAGACAGAGAGAGCGAGAGATAGATAGAGAGAGAGAGAGAGAGAGAGAGAGAGAGAGAGAGAGAGAGAGAGAGAGTAGAGCAGAGTTGGTCAAAGTAAAACTGCTGGCGACTGCACTCTCTTTTTCTCCTTTATTAAATCCCCTGCCGTATCGTTAGTTCCTCTCGCGTGTCTTTGTCCGTGAGAGTGAAGGGGAGAAGCTCAGGTGAGGAAGCCATTTGAGGGGTTTTGGAATCAGCTAATGCCCAAACCCTGCGCCAGCCAACCGAATCCGTACCATTATCCTTCCCAGACTGCCTGGCGGCCTACCCTATCACTCCAAAAAGCTCAAATGTCCTCTACTTCCTCCTCCTCCTCCCTCTCCTTCTCCTTCTCCACAGCTTATTTTCTGTGTTAGCGTTATCATACCTGGCCTGAGACCAAAGCTATTGGTTTCTTGTCGTCACTTTAAACTCTCGCCCTCCCATTCTAGTCAGGTACACTGTATGTCCCGGACATGATGTTTTTGCGCTGTTCTCTTCAGGAATGTTTCTTGTAGTTAGATACGTGCTAAGCACCTCTAAAGGCAATTGGAACTGTTTGTTCAATCCGTTCGTTTGAAGTTGTATCACTTTTGGAGTATTTGGACTGTGATTTTTAACTTTGTTTTGCGTTTGCTTATTGCTGTTACTATTACATGAGACCACATTTGTGAAGTAGTGAAGTTTGTGAAGTTGACAGATATCTATTGCCATGTCTTCCTTCTCTTAATATAATTTACCCATAATGCCATTTATCCATCTTACTCCATCTCCATCTCCTGTCTCCATCTCCAGGACCAGGTGGACACTGAGTTTGAGCTCTACCATGACTACACCTACACCCAGGTGGGCCTCCACGACATCTTAAGAGAATGGAGGGCCGTTTTAGACACCTATAGCCGAGAGCCAGGACGCTACAGGTACAGTACCCAAACACCTTTTGGATGTCTTTCCTTCCTACAACTGCTGAAGGTTTTCTTTCTGCAAGTTAGCTAAGCTTTCCCAGCAGATTTGTCCCATCAACCTTCAGATTTGATGGCTATGTTGTTTATTTCAAACTGTTCCTGTCTTTTTACATAACTATTTACTCCAAATGTGGCACAGTATTAGGCCAATGTAAATTTGGTCATAAGTTTGTGTTAATGAATTAGCATACTTAGCAGTTGCAATAACTGTCATCTGTGTATACTACCATATGGGAAGCATTCACTCATTCAGATGGTAACTGTGAAGGCCTATCTGTGACATCCACCCAGGTTCATGGTGACTGAATCATATGATTATGAGGAGATTGAGAAGACAATGATGTACTACAGTACAGACTTTGTGAGGGAGAGCGACTTCCCCTTCAATTTCTACTTACTGGATCTACCCCAGGGCCTGTCTGGGCACCGGGCCCATGAGCTGGTCCGTCTGTGGATGACCAACATGCCCCATGGGAAGTGGCCCAACTGGGTGGTAAGTAGTGTAATATGAGAGAGAATAGACAACAAATACCCTATTTATTCGGAAGAAAATAAAGTGTTACTGCAGTTCCTGTTCAGTGAAAACTCTCTCTCTCTCTCTCTCTCTCTCTCTCTCTCTCTCTCTCTCTCTCTCTCTCTCTCTCTCTCTTACACACACACACACAACACGAGAGAGAGAGAAAAAAAGAAATATTGAAAGAATTGTATGACTGTTTTGGCAACTATTTAAAAAAATGGCGCCCCAACTTATGTCAATCATACGGTACATTATGAACAGTTCATAACCCTTTATGAATATGTCCAGTGTTTTACGGATTAGACCTTTAGCTAGTATATTAACAACCAGGGATTTGCAGATTAAATTGATTACTGCTGTAGTCTGTAGTCATCCTTTGGGTTATTCTGTTCAGGTGGGGAACCACGATAAACCCCGCATGTCATCCAGCGTGGGGAAAGACTACATCAACGCCATCAACATGCTGATGCTCACGCTGCCCGGCACACCCACTACCTACTACGGCGAGGAGATCGGCATGGAGAACATCCACGTGGACATTGAGGACATCCAAGATCCCTTTGGGAAGTTTGACCCTGTGAGTGTCATGAAATGAAGGCTGCCCACACCTTTGTCTTTTCTTGTCAGACAGCCAACATGTAAAAGTACAGGAGTTGTTTCCTGTTTGAGCTTTAGATTCTCATTTTTAGGAAAATATGAGTCTGTTACTTAAAGCCCTATGCTTTTTTGTGTTGTGTTCCTTCTGATGTACAGTACATACCTGGTACTATCAGAGCCATAGAGAGAGATCTACATGTACCTACGACCTGATCTCGCCATAGATACTCCTCCATGTCCTATGAGTTCTTCAGCAGTATTTCTGATTCTGCTCATTTTCCTGTTTAGTAGTGATTTAGTTATAGTCTCAATTCTGATAGGCTATTTGTTTTCCATCTCATCTGTAGAACATGACCCGTGATCCGTCAAGGTCCCCCATGCAGTGGAACAGCAGTGTGAATGCAGGCTTCAGTGGGAATGGCAACGACACCTGGCTCCCCATCAGTCCCAACTACACCACCATCAACGTGAAGGTGAGCTGATGTGGGAATGACAGGCAAACCGATTCTATCCTTGTATTAAAAGTGTATTGTTTTAGATTAATTACTGTATTAATCTAGGTGTTTGTTTCTTTTAGGCAATTCAGTAGTTTATGTTTAAAATGCATTTCTTTCTGCTGTTACTTACATTGTTCATGCGTCACCATTATAATGAAGTCACAGTTGTGAACTCAGAAGTTCTTCAGGTTACAAACATTTTGAGCTGAACAACATGTCAAATGTCCCTGTTCATCAACAATGTATCTTTCTATAAACGGTCTCCATAAACCTTTCTAGGAATGTAAACTGGTTGAACATACAAAACTTGCTAATAGTTTTGGGTGAATGGCATATTTGGCAGGTGTCAGTCCCTCTGAATTTCACTGTTCTTGTTCCTCAGGTCCAGATGGGAGACCAAAGTTCGGTTTTGGAGCAGTACCGGCGCTTGAGCCAACTGCGAGAGTCGGAGATGGCGCTGCACCGTGGCTGGATGTGTTTTGTGTGGAGTGACGCCAACGTGTTTGCTTACCTACGTGAGCAGGACGGACTTAACCGGGCTTTTCTGGTTCTGATCAACCTTGGTCAGGCTACAACTACAGATCTGTCCTCGGTCTCGGGCCTGCCGGGCCGGTTCCGTGTCCATACCAGTACCATCCTGGAGAACCAGGGGAAGAACTACGACAGGGGTTCCATTCCCACAGCAAAGGGAGAAGGGCTGCTGCTGGAGTTCTCATCCGGTCAGAGGTTCCATACAAATCATGCCTCCAGCTGCTACATCTCAGAGAGGGCTTGCTACCTGAGCGTGCTGGACATTATGTACAAGTGCTGAGTGTGCATGTGTGTGTGGATTTGTGTGTTGTGCAAGTGAGTGAGTGTATTTGTATGTCTATCTCAGATCACAAAACTGGAAAAGTAATTCAAAACAAAAAGTACAAAGCACACATTTTTTGTTTCTGAGCCTATATGTAAAAAGAATAAAAAAATAACTTCATTTTAATTGGCTTGTGTCAAAGTTTTATATACAAACAAAGCACATGCTGTACAGTAGACAAAAACAAATACAGAACAGTTCCCACACAGTGCAATAAACAGTACAGCGCCACAGTACCCAGACACTCAAGAAGACTAGCAAACTCTTGAACACGAGATTGAAGCAGTTGAATCAGCCTTTATGTTTCTTGTGACCAGCCACTTGGTCCAGGCCCAACTCTGTATGCAGAAAAGCCATCTGTCTGGCACTCTGGAGCGGAAGACAGGAGGAGATTAGCTTTCAAAAAGGGTCATATTGTTGTACTGTTGAATTGGTTCAGACATATTTTAGGATGTATCCCTATATTTTGAAGTGGCCAAATCTTTGGACCAAATCCAAGGTAGATACCAAAAATATCCAATAACTCTAAAAAAAAGTCTAATAATTGCCATAATATGCCTTTTTTCCTGATGCTTTCATCGAACAGAGACTGAAGGCTCCATAGGTAAAATCAGGCACAAAATACAGATTACACAATACTAACTAAGCCCTCAAATTACTGTTAACCTCACAGTTACATCATACACATGACACATGAACAACCATTTACAGTTATCCTAGCACAGAGGTCAATAATATCCCTTTTTAAAGAGCAACATGTGGTTAGATGGTTACGATAAAGAAGTTAATGTGTTACACTGTTTGAGATAAGAGATCAATTTTAAGTGTGGTTAAATGGTTATGAAAATCCAACCAATTATTCAACCATTCCTTTACAATCATTTACAATCAAAGCCTTCATCAAGGTATGAAATAATCTTCCTGGCCACAGTTTTACAGGTTACACAATTTAGAAAAAAATCAGGAATATCTTCAAATAATACATGGATGGCTTTAATTTGCAAGGCAAGACCCGGAACACACTATAATAAAACACCATAAATACAGCCACCCCACTGTGTACTCTATATGGCCATCCCACAATGTTTCTCAAACTTTTTCAGACCGAGGACTACAGTACTTTGCCCAAAAAATGTTTTTAAGTGACCACCTGCCGTGGCACCCCCTCTCCAAGTCACATGCTGCTACCCTTCACCCTTCAGGTCAAATCAGTGGGTGTATATAGGTACTTCAAATTCAGATTATTACCGTAATTTCCCGACTATTAGCCGCGGCTTATACATTGATTTTGCTAAATTTCTTCCGCTATGAGGTTAAAACAAGGAGCAGTTAATATGGTGTTTATATGTTTTTTGTTAAACTTGCATAAAACACTGTCCTGCGGCTTATACACAATGCGGCTTATATGCGGGAAATTACTGTATAGGCCTGCTTCATAGTATTAAGTGAACAATTCATGTTTGGCCTTCAATTAATATTAGTGACAAACACAGACTAATTTTTTTTTTTATTTATTTATTTTTTAATTCCCCACACTTTGGGAAGCACTGCTGTATCCAGCCATCCCACTGTGTCTCTATATACTACATACAGTGGGAGTGCACTGGAGTCAAGACTAGATAAGAGCCTCATAAATACCTCACACAGAGACAGCTCAAAGTCCTCCGGTCCAAAATGGTCTCCACCAGGCTGGAGGTCCAGAATGATATGAGTCTCTGATTCTGGTCCTGCAAACAATAGCAGATATTTGTTTTGAAGTTAGATGATTAAATACTGTATATTTCAAAGGTCAGCATTATCACTGCCAGTCACATACACACCCCATGCCAATTTCCTGTCCAAACTTTCACCAATTTAAATGTAAATTTAGACTATTTTATTTGCCCACATATGCCCCAGAAACGCAAAACGTTTTTATATTTCTGTTATTCTAACGGAATTTCCCCTGTAGAGTAAAGCAAGCATAATGTGCTATCATGCTATCACCAAATACTATCTTCTTCAATATTAGATATGAGATGTTTTTCTGTGCTGAGACGGGCTGGGTGAGGGCAGATTTGGAACTGCAGATATCACAGTATTTATTTTTCCTTGAGCAACCGTTTTGTGATAGCTCTGTGAATGTAGGGATGGGGAGATTTCAGGGGAGATTTCTATGACCTAAAGACAGAGGAAACGAGGGCCAATGAGTGTGTGTGTGTGTGTGTGTGTGTGTGTGTGTGTGTGTGTGTGTGTGTGTGTAATAAAATAGGAGACAGCAGACGGAGGAAGAGTGAAGGAAGGAGAATATACAGGAGAGCTACTAATGGAGGCTAGTTCAGACCTCTGTGGGCTCTTTGTGTGTATGTTAATGTGTGTAATACACTGTGATCGTGTGTGTGTGTGTGTGTTTATGAACTGACAGAGATGAGTGTGTGTGTGTGTGTGTGTGTGTGTGTGTGTGTGTGTGTGAACTGACAGAGATGAGATGAGTTTGTGTGATGAGAGGATGCTGCTGAGAGCATCACACACTTAATCCCCCAAAACTCTTCAGTCATCTCACACACACGGGCCTTATCTTACACACACACTGTGCTGGGGGCGCCCACTGCTCCATCTCCCCTCCCTGTGCAGCTCACCTCTTTGCTTTCCTCTATCTCTCCCCATCCCTCTATTGGCCTCTCTATCTATCTCTCTCAATCACACGCACGCACACACACACACACACACACACACACACACACACACACACACTCTCTCTCTCTCTTCCAATTTCCCCACTATGACTTGCTCTCCCTCTCCTCTGAGAGTCTCTCTCTCTCTCTCTCTGCTCTGCCTCTCGGACGTGTGCGTGTTTCACAAGTGTCCTCTTGACCTTGAGCAGGCCCAGTGTATTGTTCCTTATCTCCCGTGCCGATGCCCCAGCTCATAAACTTGCTCATCGCTCGGGCTGGGAGCGTGTGATCAGCTTTTAATCGACCGCTGGGAACACACACACACAGATTAAACAGAGAGAGACAGACAGACCAAATTTCTCACTGTGTGAGTGTGTGCCTGTATATAAAGAGAGAGAGGGAGAGACTGTGTGTGTGTGTGTGTGTGTGTGTGTATGAAAGAGATAATTAATGAGAATGAAAAAGGGCGAGCGAGATTCCGACACACATGGGAAAGGGAGCAGAGAAATCTGCTGACTGCAAGGTGACCTAAGAAAAATTATCACTCGCTTTTCTCAGTTTTTGAAAGGTATCAAAAGTCAATCCTGTCTTATTACACTTTTTTTTGTTAAAGTCTCATTGTTATCTGTAATTCATAATCATTCCAGTCCTGGTATTATGGAGACTACTTCATCCTCGTCACCTCCATTTGGTGGACATCTACATTTGGATTGTGTTAATATTTGTCACTGGTGCTATTTCTGTTATCTACCCAGGGACTAAGGATGGAAATGAGTACTCCTGTTAACAAGTTCTTATGAAAGAGGCATTTTAAAAAATAAAATAAAATAAAACTCGGATATGGGGAGGATGAGCGTATGATCAGACCCCTTTCTGCTGCCATTAGCATGTGGATGCTAATGGTGTGCGTGTGTGTGTGTGTGTGTGTGTGTGTGTGTGTGTGTGTGTGTGTGTGTGTGCGCTTACTGGACATGCTCAGTCTGGAGTGTATGTCCACAGCCTCCTGCAGCCTTGTTACGTACTTCTCCACACCAGACACAGGCACTCGATGGTCCTGTGTGTAGGCTGTGACCAGCATAGAGGGGTAATGCTGTCACACACACACACACACACACACACACACACACACCGTCATCACCTGTACTCACATGTCACATGCACTCATGATCATAAATTATCTCCTCAAAGCACATATATGTATTCACTCCCGTCTATGGAACAAACACACAGTAATTGTCTTGTATTGTGTTGAGGGCAGAGCCATGTACAGTGTCTGTGTGCTGCTGAGGAGAGAAGCAGGCCCACCTGTGGCGTGATGTTGGAGCATGGACAGTAGGAGGCGATGTTGTCCCTGTGCTGAGGGCTGCTCAGTGGGTCCCCCCACTCCCCTCTCTCCTCCATGGTCAGGGGCAGAGAGGGGTCCTGCATGGCGCCCAGGACATCCACAAAAGGTGCCTGATGGAAAACACATTTTTTTTCCCTCACTTGTCAAGTAGTTCACAAATCAGATTCTTGATACTACATCTACAACAAACAACTTCACTTAAAGGTACATTCCTGTATTGAGCACTTTTAGTGGTTAGGCCACTCAAGTGGTTAGTGATGTTCCTTGATGTTCCAAAAACGTTTTGTAGTGAAATACTGTTTCTGTCACATTTTACTTGGTATTAAGAAAAATCTGGAACTATTTTTTTCAGACAGCTCACAACCATGTATAAACTATAAACTGCTACATATATTTGAACCTGAACGCGTTGCCCACTCAACCACTGGGTGGCAACGTTCCTTTATTTTGAGCATGGTTTAGCGTACACTGACTCTTCCAGCAGAAGTCAATTGGATCTACAAAATGGCAAATAAAACACGTTACAGGGCTGAGAGTGAAAAAGAAATCCTGAGCCTGAACTTCTATAGAACACTATAGATACCTGGTTGTGAGCAAATTCAGAACATCATTTATCAATCCTTATCACTTCTAGGAGGCTACAATGAGAAGAAAATATTTAAATTTCAATTTAATCCTGCTTTAATCCCACCTCTTTATATCTCAAGGCAAACATTTTTTCCCACACAGTCATGTTTGTACACGTGAAATCAGGCACGGCGCCTGAAAACTATCAGGCCTGCGTTAGGAATTATATTTCACTACGAAATTTGTTTTTGTACATCAACAAACACCACTAACCACTCGGTGAGTTGCACGTTTTAAAATAAATGTTTAAGGCTGTTTTAAGTACAGGATTGATAGCCAGGAGATTATTCGATAAGCTAAATAGCCTGGACAGGACCAACTACGGCACTGTGAGTGTACCTACTGTATATCTGTGTGTATGTTTTCTTTTGAGCGATAGTGAGTTTATGTGTATGTGTAGGTGTGTGTGTTTATATGTATGTGTTTACATGTGTTTCCCCACCTGTATGGTGACAGCCCTAATGAGCTGAGGCTGCTGGTTACACAGCGCCCCCACAAGGACAGCTCCAGCACTGCGGGCAGTGAGGGCGGTGCGGCCCGGCGTGGACACACCCAGAGTATGGAGCCTCTGGATGCAGGCGGCCAGATCCTCCACCCCTCTCTGCTTCCCTTCCAGACGCCCAGCACGGTGCCACCCCAGACCCCGCTCCCCTCCACCCCTGAGAGAGAGAGAGAGAGAGAGAGAGAGAGAGAGAGAGAGAGAGAGAGAGAGAAAGACAGAAGTGGGGAATGATGAGTGAGTGAAGGAGGGATGTTAGGAGTGTGAGAGGTAAGAAAAGAGAAAGAATGAGAAAGAGTGACACCAGAGAAGGAAACAGAAAGAATGGAGAGATGGAGGCAAGGAAGGATGGGAGGAAAGAGAGGATTGATGATGATCAGAGGAGAACGAGTTTTCTATACTAGTCATAATGTGATGCAGTCACTGTCTACCTGAAAAAGCTCATTTCGGTGCCATCCATATGAATACATAAATAGACATGGGAATGGACACTGCCCAGTGATCACTGGGATATGTACTGCGATACTGAGCACAATGGCACAAGTCTGCATTTTTGCATTTATTATACTCTATATAATAAAAATAAATAATAATAAGTAAAAATTTCCCATACTTCATCACTGTCATGGACTGACTCTCAATGCCAAAGATGACTGATTACTGACTGCTCCCTTGAACCCTGTTAATACTAAAGCCCTGAACGCTTAACGATTGAAGTAGTATGAATCATGTCAGTAATACAGTAAGTCTTTGAGAGGGTTTGGAGCTTGGGGCTTAAAGGGGATATAGAGACTGAGCTATAAGTTGTTTTCTGCTCTATGTACAGCAGCCAGCCCTGGGAGTTGTAGTCCACTACCTGACGTGGCAGTAAGCCAGGGCCCAACCTCGCTCCAAGAGTAGCCTCTTCTCCGGACTGAAGGCCATATTGAGCTCCAGGCCATAGGCTCCATACACGTGCACAAGCATGGGGACTGGTCTCAGATCAGCCAGAGGCGGTCTGTGGAGGAGGGTGATGGGCACCACTGTGCCATCCTGTACATGAGAGAGGAGCAGAAGAGAGGAGTGGTCTTGTTATTGGTATGTTATAACACATGGTAATAAAACATCTACACTACACAATATAGGCCTCAGTTAAGAGACTAGAGTAGAAGCTAGTAGTGTAAGTAGAATATTTAATGCCACAAATAAAAGCAACCTGGATCATGTATAACCAACAGCATTTAAATAAATAAATAAATAAATAAGCAAACAATTCCTCTTATAACACTGTTTCTACCAATACTACTAACAGATTTACAATTACATTGACGTACTTACATTGTCAATGTCTTATAACATTACCACTATTACTACACTATAACCGTATTTCTATTTCTAATGTGTATATTTAGTTACTGAGAACTATTCCTATTTTCTAATGCTATTTACAATTACAATTGTAGTGGCCATCCTGTAACATTCAAACATTAGGACAGCACACAAGCGCACACACACACACACACACACACACACACACACACACACACACACACACACACACACACACACACACACACACACACACACACAGGTGAGGAGTGAGGCAAATATAAGAACTAAATGATTCCCCCTTAGGGGGGAAAATCTGACCACGTCCAGACACTGTCTTTCACCAACATATTAAAGGCATGATTGTCCCCCACAGACTGCCTGGGGACAAGCTATCTCTGCTACTCAGTTACACACACACACACACACACACACACACACACACACCCACACATGCGCGCACACACACACACACACACACACACACACACACACACGTACCAAAGGACCCATATTCAAACACCCCCACAAACACACACACACATGCACACTAACACACACACATATGCACACTGTGGGTCTTGCTCCTCAGACAACAGCACCGATCCAATTACTTAACTCTTTCTGCCTGTCCTACAGTGCGTGCTTTTGTCCAGCTCTGATAATCTCTGACTAATCATATCACTTACCCCAAACAACACGGCTACCCTCACTAAACAATACACACATGCAACACAAGACTGCAGGAAAGAGTGTTTCTTACAATGGCTCACGTGTGTGTTTGTGTGTGTGTGTGTGTGTGTGTGTGAGTGTGTGTGCGTGTGCGTATGTGTACCTGGTGTTTTGTTTTTCATGAGTGTTTTTAATGAAACTCTGAATGTTTGTACATTTGTAAGTGTGTGTACATGTATGTGTGTGTATGTGTGTGACACACTGTACCTTAACGGGGCTTCAAGGTATATAGCATTTCTGTGTGTGTGTGTGTGTGTGTATGTGCATGCGAGACACAAAGTACCTCACTGGAGGCCTGGAGGCGTGTGGTATGGCAGTCTTGGTGCCGGGCCTCCTTGGGGGGGTCCTCCTCTGTGAGAAGCAGGTGGGGGGTGGAGGGGGAGTAGACGTGCTCTGAGGGGGGGCACACCGGAGAGGACAGAAGGAACCGGAAGCTCTGCCTGTCTGTCTGTGAAGATCTGTGACTCTCCAACACACAGGCCCACGCTGGGAGCTACAAGTAAAACAGCAGGGGAAGACAGACTTAATGTAGGTGTGTGCTTAAAAATATATAAATTAATAATATAAACAGATATGTGTGTGTGTGTGTGTGTGTGTGTGTGTGTGTGTGTGTGTGTGTGTGTGTGTGTGTGTACCCGCAGCCCTATTGCCTCACCTTAAGGGATGACACACTGCTGGGCTCGTCCAGAGACACAGTCTGGAGGTAGAGGTGTCCACTGGGGTGCCTGAGTGTAAACAGGCAGTGGTCCTTCAGCAGCTCCATGTCTCTGACTGCCCACCCTGCCGAGGGGGTGAACACTGGCACCCAGCTCCGCATGGACGGGGACGACACAGGGGCCTTAAGCAGCTACAAATAAAACAAAACAAAACAAAAACAAAGATAAACAAAAACAAAAATAGAAAAGAAAATCATTCATCCATTTCTATTACCAGAGAAATCCATCCAAAAATCCCTCCATACTTTCATCCTTCCTTCCATTTATAAAGAAATCTATCCATATGCCCATACATCTATCAGTCATACAGTAATTATTAGATCAGTTAGGCATTGGAGAGGCATTGTAAAGGGGTGTACAGTTTGACCTACAGTAGTGTGGTCAGTGTGTGTGTGTGTGTGTGTGTGTGTGTGTGTGTTGTACCTGATACTCCTGGTCGGGGCCTGTGTTGGCGAGGACATACAGCTGCCCTCTGGCATGCTCTGTGTAGTAGAGCAGCCCTGGTTGACGCGGCTGCACTAGGGCAGGGGTGTGTTCCGGGGCGGAGCTTAAGATGGTCCTCACCTCGGAGCTGCTCTTACTGGTGCTGTTGAGTGTCAGCAGCTGTCCATCACCTGATCGTCCCACCTCCACAAAGAACCTGCCCAGCAAAGAGTAAGGTAAAGTAACTTGCCTTTTACACACCGTTGGCTTTTGTTTTGGAGGTGATCATAGAAGTGAGTTTTCTTTCCCTCTCTTCATGCTATGAATGATTCATGTCTGAAAGATCTTGTGAGCTAAATATAAAACCAGCTTCAGGCTACACGCCATTGCAAAAATGCAAAAAAAAGTTCTGCATGAAAATACTTTAGACTAGAGACAATACTGTATGCAATGCACCCCCCAGTCCCTCCCCCCAGCTCCACAACCCCACATTGACTCACACACACACACACACACACACACACACGCACAGAGGATTTATTTTGTAAGGATACCTACTCAGGGTCATGTTCCTCATATACGAGAGTGTTTCTGACTCCTGTCTCCGTCAGGTCCAGGCGATAGACACTCTGACACTTTAGACCTTCCTGCTTACTGTAGAAGAATGTGTTATCTGATGCCCATTCTACAGAAGACACAGACACCCAAACACACACACACACACACACACACACACACACACACACACACACACACACACACACACACACACACACACACACACACACACACACTATAAGCTGTGGTTCAGAAAAAGATCATATGTTGCACATGACAACCATGGTATGGCGTGAATGTGTGTGTGTGTGTGTGTGTGTGTGTGTGTGTGTGTGTGTGTGTGTGTGTGAGAGAGAGAGAGTGTATTTTCATGTTTAATAATCAAAACACCTCCAGAAGTATCCAGAGGTCATGAGTGCATTGTATGTGGTTATTGGTCATTCCTCTTACCAAAGCTGAACACATTATCCAGGATAAGCAGTGGGCGGGGGGCTGCTGTCATGTTTCCCAGCTGGACCACAATGCACTTGGCCTCCTCCTGGTCAGGGGTCTTGACTGTGGCAGCCAGCAGGTGTTCACCTGGGGACAGGCGTACCCTCTGGAGGGTCTCCTCTCCCACCTCCTCTTCCTCTCCCCCTCGGAGCCAGGCAACACTGAAAACCTTCTCTGGCTCACACTCACCTGGAGATACAGGCAAGAACACACACACACACACACACACACACGGAATGAATGAATGCATGCCTGTCCAAATGCTAACACACACACACACACACACACACACACACACACACACACACACACCAAGTGGATGGGTGATGGGTCAATGATTTTGTTATTGAATACTCTGTCTTAATTTCACTATTAACAATAGCCCCTCTAATTGCACCTCTACAATGACAAGTACACTGGGCTTCTGTGGTCATTCATTCAGTAGGTATTTTGCTTACTGAGGGTGCTTTAACAATTACTCACCTGGTCCACGCAAACACCTGTAGATGATGCCACCATCTTCAATATAGCTATGGAGGCGCCCATAGATCTGCAGGCACACAGAACACGGTACTTCTCAAATGAAGGCCTTTAATCTGAAATTTGTCTCATACCTCAGAAATTTGCCTCTTAACTTACCACAGTATTATCAGGAATGTCAGAGAACCTGTTGTAAATCGCCTTCAGTTTCCTTCTGTACCACTGCACAAACTTTCTGTACCTCTGCTCCTGACGTGGACATTTGTAGAATTGCACATGATGACACTATGAGGAAAAATACAAGCGGAATACTTATGATAGGCTCAAATTCAGTGTCCCTTCACTGGAGCCAGCAACACCTTCAGTGGAAAACTCAAAGGAACGGATTTCATTACAGGATCGGTTTCAATTCACTCTCTAAGGTTACGAAGAGTTAGACGTAGTTTAGCAAGAAACACATCACTCGGACAACATATTCCATAATAGATGAGGTAGATAATTTGTCAATTGATTAGCTCAGTGTCAAGACGTGTGAACCTTACCGCAGGATAAAACCTAACGGCTGCTACTACTGCGGTTGGCTTGATAGTGGCCGACAAGCATGCACTTCCAGTGAAGGCACGCAGTAGAGACCGAGCAATCGAGTACATTTATTCATTGCAGGTGCGACGGAATAGCTTCTCTTTTGCACCCCCTCGGACAATAACACACCGCTTTCAAGTAGGAGTCGTGAAGTAACTCTACCGGCCTCGAGATTGTCTGATAACGGGCTCGAAATAAGGCACAGGGGAGCACGTATTTTACCACACTGTTTACATGACAGCCCTCGACTTGTCCCGGCGCGACACGATGGCGTATGTTCAAGGCTAAAGTAATCGATCCCAGTAGTTAAGCGCCATATGTTTGAATTGCGTGTTCGATGGTGCTGCACATGAATTGCTCTTCTGGCGTCTCGTTTCACAGGAAGTGTACGGAAGTGTCACTTGGCATGCTGCAAAGCGGCAGTAGGGATCAGGGATTGTGTTACCGGCGGATTGCTGAGAATGCTGAAACCGAGCAAGAACTGATTTAGTTGTTTAATAGATCGGCAACAAATCACTGTGACATTTAGTTCATCATCTTCAGTCACTGTACACTCTACTAGGAAGTACTGAGATTAAGACGATGGAGCCACGACAGACAGACAATCAGGCTGTTAACGGTGTAACGCTAACGTCAGACAAGTCAACTAATGTTAACGTTAACGTTACTGCTACAAACGAGAGGCATTCAAGCGACGACGGGACCGAACAACAGTCTGTCAAGGGGACAGATGTGGCCAAAGCTCGATGGACCATCCTTCGACAGGTGAGGGAGCAGACGTGCATGAAAAAGATTACATTACCTAAAGAGTACCCTATAAACCACTGTAATAATTTGCACCATACTGCAGCAGCATAGTGCATCAGGTTGAGATTGATGTGCTGATTGTGTTTACTTTGATACTGTCCTATTTGTTTGTATGGATGTCTTGCAAAACCTTGACTTATGTCTGGCATTAAAACGTCTTGAGGCCGTTTTGACATCAGGCTGTAATGGCCAGCAGACGGAAAAACCAGAAAGCGCATGAATGATCACCTACTTTGAGTGTGGGAGGATGCGCACCAGCAGGCAGAAGTAGTGGAGTCCCACACAGTCAGAGTAGGCTGTAGCCTGGCTGCTGAAAGCCAACACACATAGGTCTTGCTTTTTTTTTTTACAATCAGTTTCACTCCTCAAGTAAAAGACACCCAGAAACCCAGTGAAATAGCATGTGTCTGTCCAATGGCCAAATAATATTCTGCACTCTTTAAACAGTTTCAAGTATGCCCTGAAGCATTAGCTAAAAGCTGACCGCAGTGTTAGGTTGAATGCATCCTGGGAAATGAACTGACCTGTGTGGCCTACTTAACAAGCTGGCGAGGTCCCAGGGAATGCCAGTGACAGATTACAGATGCACAACTTCATGTTTACAGAGGAGAGGAATGTTATAGCTGTGTTATGACTAGGCTATATTTGCAAGGGCCCTGTCAGTTGATAAATGGCAGTTGAAATGTTCCAGAAGCCTTCCCCAATGAGAACAGCATTCAACACTATGCACTGAATTCACAGAAAGATGAAGGCGTTTGTTTCATTTTGCATCTGAGAGGAACCAGTGCTGCCTTTGAGTCTTCCCCATCTCTATGCATTAATTTAAAAAAATGAATCCTCATTTCCATATCGCTGTGGTCCAATGCTGAATGGCTTGTTTCACGGACTGCTCACTAACAGGTGCTGAAACAGAAGCAGGTGGACAGCAAGAAGGTGCCGCAGGTCTCCGTGCGAAGGTTCTCCTCTTTCAACTTGTTCTCCAGGAGCAGGGTCACGACCCCTGACCCTGACGACCTCTCTGAGGGACAGTGGGTCGAGTATCAAAGTGCCTCCTTTCCTCAATATAGTGCCTTCCTCAGGTAGGCTCCAGGATAAGAGTGGTGGTGGGATGAACTGTCATCTGTCATTGATTCATTATATTGATAGCTGATGTCTCATAAATGTAATATGTGTTGTGCTTATACAATAGGCTAGCACAATGCTAATGGCCCTTTTTAATGTCTGATTCTGTGGTCATCTTGAGTGTGTGTGTGTTTCTATGCAACTGTGTTTAACAGGAGATGCATGTGTGTATGTGGTGGATTGAGATGTTAACTGTGTGTGTTATTGTGTTTCAGAGATAACCTCGGGCCCATTCAAGTGACTGAGGTGCTCAATAGCTTTGACAACACCGGAAATGTCTGTGAGTAGCCTTAACAGTCTCTCTCTCTCTCTCTCTCTCTCTCTCTCTCTCTCTCTCTCTCTCTCTCTCTCTCTCTCTCTCTCTCTCTCTCTCTCTCTTTTTTTTTTTTTTTTTACTCCAAGTCTATTTCTGTCCCCTGGTCACTGTCCTGTGTCCACAGAAAACATGACTGGGCCTAGCTCCAAATCTGAGTGTGAAATAGGCCTAATGGTGAAAGTTAAAATGTCTGTGTGCCCAAAACAGAATTCCACCAAGTAAAATTGTATGCATTGTGAACTGTTGATCTGCTTGTCCAAAATTTGACTGACATCTTTTGAGTGGAAGGTGACACATATGAAACACCATGAGTGATTTGTGCAGGGGTGTATGAGGGTATTATAATGCATGTGAATCAAACCAAATGGCTCTTGCACTTTTCTGCCATGGGGATAGGAATGCTTTGTAAACTGTCTCAATGGTATAAAAGAAAATAGCTGTACAGCTTGTGTGTGTAATGAGTGAGTGAATGAGTGAGTCACTGAGTGAGAGGGCTCTGCTAAAGTAAAGTGCAGATCTTGTGTTTGCCTGTAGCAGGCAGCACTGAGTGTGTTATTGAGTAGCTGAGGACTGCAGCTCCTCCTCTGTCACCTGCACAGGGTCGCCTTTGGGACTGAGATTCACATTGCTACCACTTCTGCCTGTGTGAGGTCCTACCTGTGGCTTATTGAGTATTATTATGTAGAGCTGATATTGAACTGGATCTCTCTCTCTCTTTCTCTCTTTCTCTCTCTCTCTCTGACACACACACACACACACACACACACACACACACACACACACACACACACACACACACACCGCAGCAGCACCTCCTGATATTGCTCAAGTTCATGTTTTCTTGCTCTGCTATCTTCCAGTCACAGCTGCTGTTCATAAAAAAAACTCTCTCTGAAGTGGCACAGTTCTGTAGAAAGCTTTCATGACGACTCCTTTGATCATGTCATGTTTCTGATCATTTGTAGAGTATTTTTTTACAGAAATATTAGCTGGATACTGTGTGTGTTTTGACAGTTTCTAGCTATTGAAGTAAAGATCTGCCCTTCAATAGAGGTGTTCTCCCTTTTAAGCCCAAGGGCCAGTGTGTACTGAGAGATGAGTGTGTGTGTGTGTGTGTGTGTGTGTGTGTGTGTGTGTGTGTGTGCCAGTGGCTGTGGGCTATGGGTTGGCGTGTCCTGTCATTATGGGGATAGAGTGTTGTTTTCATCTACACTGAGTGCCTCAGGCGTCCTAATGACACGAATGGCTGATTTCTCTGGATTAAGAAACAAGAGACTTCCTGCTGTTCTGCAGGAATTCATGATCCCTCACTGAAGGAGTTTGTGTGTGTGTGTGTGTGTGTGTTTTTTTTTCAGTGTGTGTGTGTAAGTGTGTATTGATGACTAGGGGTTTTAGAGTTGTTCTCTTTGGCCCCCTGCCCTGCACTAACACGAGGTCACCCCTGCGCCATTCAGACTGTCCTGTCAAGCACCCCTAATTGATCTCACGCATTGGTACACCCAAACATCTTCTCCAAGCCCCTGTCAGATAGTCTGGGCCGCCCCATTGTCTGAGTGTGGGGGTGATCCGTCCTTCTGGTTATTACCTGATCCTGCAGCTCCCCTTCATACCTTCTTACCCCTCCAAATCCTGCCCTCCAGGGGGGTTGGATGTGGGGGTAGAAGAACCGGAGGCCCCACCTACCCCGCTCAATTACCCCAACAGACCCCTCCCTCCTCAACTGCTTCTTGTTTGTCAGCAGTTCCTCAAGAGTTATCAGTGGGCTGGTCTAGTTGTGGGTTTTTCCGGAGTATTCTACAGCTCTAACACAGGGGCCTTAAGTGAGAGTGAGGGAGTGGGCGAGCAAGGGATGGAGGGAGGCTACTACTTGGGGGGCTCTTGTTTTTTTTTTTTTGGGAGGGGGCCGGGGGGATGGGTAGGCTGAGTGGGGGGTTCAAGGAGACACACAAAAGGGGTCTTTGGCGAACCCCCTGTGTTCAGGATGCTTCGGGTCAACAGGGGACGAGCGACTCATTGACTAACAGCCTGGTGAACTGGACTGGGTTTGGGGTGGGGGGCTGGGGGGCTTGTAGGTTTATAGGTGGGCACAGATGGGACCCCCCCAACCCCGTCCCAACCCCCCGAAGGTCACATGTTGTGTGTGTGTGTGTGTGTGCATGTGAGTGTGTGTGTGTGTGTGTGTGTGTGTGTATGGGGTGTTATTGAGATCTGTGCTAATTGGGGTCATCTCGGTGGGGTGCTTGTGCCATGTGTTGCTGAGGTAGGAGGTGAGGTCGCGGGGAGCACAGGAAAGTGGATAGATCAGGGGCTTGGAGAAGGGGTGTGTGTATGTGTGTGTGTGTGTGTGTGTGTGTGTGTGTGTGTGTGTGTGTGTGTGTGTGTGGGGGGGGGGGGTAGTACAGGGGGAACTGTTTGTTCTCCATGTCGCTGCTCCAGCAAACAATGTGAGGGAGTGAGGAGAGCTGAGGCAGGGGGTTAAACGCTGTACAGATTGTCCTCTCTCTCTCTCTCTCTCTCTCTCTCTCTCTCTCTCTCTCTTGCTCGCTCACTGTCTCCTTTTCACAATGGGGCATTTCTCCTCCGACTATGAGTCCCTGTCACTGTATATATACTGTAGGCATAACACTTACGGGTCATTTACACCTGCTGTTCAAGCATCTAATTGCTGATGCGTTTGTTTAAGTCAGTAACAACAAAAACAAAACACAAGGCTAGTGTTTGTGTTATACAATATGTGTTACATGATGATGTGAAAGTGAAAGATACGCTAGCTTGATTGAGCTGTGTGTGTGTGTGTGTGTGTGTGTGTGTGTGTGTGCGTGTGTGTGTGTGTGTGTGTGTGTGTTTTTGGGGGGCAGGTTTCCTAAGTGATGGTGGATTGATATGAAAAAGCTTCCCCACAAGGGGTGCCAAAGGACTGCCTGTCTCATCAGATCACACACACACACACACACACACACACACACACACACACACACACACACACACACACACACACACACACACACACACATCCTCATAATCACTCATTACTCAAGTGCATGTGTAGGATCCACGTCACAGAAAGAAAGTCAGAGTTGTCTGAGTGTGTGTGTGTGTGTGTTTGTCTGTGTCTTTATGTGTGTATATAATGACAGTGAGAGATAAGGTTTCTTCTCACTTTTTTCTGTTCTATGTTCTGTTCTTTAAGCGTGTGTGTGTGTGTGTGTGTGTATGTGTGTGTGTGTGTGTGTGTGTGTGTTTTCATGCACACATGCTGTAAAGGTCCCCACTGTGGCTTTCTCCTGCGCCTCCCCTCTGGTTAGCCGTGTTTGGGTAATTATGCTAATTCTGAGCGCTAGCGGGCAAATTGCCTCCTGCGAGACAATGGCATTCTGCTGCCCCTGTCAGGGTTGCCCCCAGTTTCTCCTGCACTCGTGCCCATCTCTCTCTCTCTCTCTCTCTCTCTCTCTCTCTCTCTCTCTCTCTCTCTCTCTCTCTCTCTCTCTCCTCCCACCCCTGTGTTTGTCCCTGTCTATTCCAGGCAGAGCCATCTCTGTGTGTCTCTCTCACACACCTCTCAATTACTCTTTCCCTTTCTCTCCCCCAACACCCCCCCTCTCTCTCCCCCTGTTAGAGTCGTCTCATTAGAGCTGCTCATCTCGCAAAACATTCCTCAGTTTGAGATATAAACAGGCACAGTGTGTATCTGAGTGTTTCTCACAACACTACCTTAGGACACACAGGAGAGCAGTACCTTATGTGTAGGCATGTGGGAAGAGAGAGAGAAAAAGTGTGTGTGTGTGTGTGTGTGTGTGTGTGTGTGTGTGTGTGTGTGTGTGTGTGTGTGTGTGTGTGTGTGTGTGTGTGTGTGTGCATGGGGTTGTAGTGGCACCATGCTGGTCGGGGCTCTGGTGTAGCCAGGGAGGCCTGAATTAAACAGGAAATGAAGTTACAGACTGGGACGCGGCACAGTCAGAGCAGGGTATTGTGAAAGTGTGCGTGTGTGCTTGAGTGTGTGTGTGTGTGTGTGTGTGTGTGTGTGTGTGTGTGTGTTTAGTTTAGTTTATTGAATTTCAGCCATTATTGCAGGTTCATAAAGACATACAAACAGCTGTCATCATAAACACTGAATTACAATATGCTGTTACAATAAAAACATTAATTAAAAAAACATTATATACACAAGCTAAAATATGTCAAATAAGCAACATCTACAATCCATTGTCATTTAAGAGTCCACACATGTATGGGATTGATGATTTTTTGTATCTCTCGGTTCTGCATGAAGGAGTGGACAGTTTATTTGAATTTCTTGTTTTCCGATCAGTTAGCGTTTCTCTAAGGGGAGGTAGCCAGTCTCTGTAGCTGGACTTCATCAGCTTTTTGGCAAAGCCCAGACATAGTTGAGTGCGCCTTTCTGTTAATGTGCACAGTCCAAGAGTAGTAAGAGCCTCTGGGTACCCTGAGTACCTCCGACCAAGGATGATTTTACAAGCCCGTTTCTGGATACTTTCTAATACCTTTTCTTGTGTTGTTGTCAGTGAACTATGCCATACAGGGGCAGCATATTCCAGCACAGGCCTCACATAGCCTGTAAAGATGGATACTAATTCAGAGTCCAAGACTCCAAATTTCTTCAGACGTCGAAGGGCAAAGAGCTTCCTATTGGCTGAAGTGAGCATGTGGTTCACTTGACTATCCCACCTTAAGTTTTGTTGGATGGTGACCCCTAGGACTTTAACTGTTTCGGAGATGTCTAGGGTGTTCTGATCAATGAGCAGAGCTGGCAGAGCAGGAGGGTTTCTCATATGGGTGACATGAACAACTTTACATTTCTTCGGGTTGAGTTTCATTTTGTGGTCTTTGACCCAGATGTCGAGGTCGTTTAGGGTCTCTTGGAGACTACAGGGTTGCTGGGGTGTCCAAGACTGGGCCAAGGTCATGTCGTCCACATATTTCCAGTGGTGTTTTACATCATTGAGGGCACTGTTTATCAGTGCTAAGAAAATAATTGGCCCCATTACAGTTCCCTGTGCAACTCCACATGTTGGATATTCCCATTCAGAGAAATGCCCATGATATCGTACTCTCTGACGGCGGTCGGTCATGAAGTTACAGATCCATGGAATCAAGGCAGGCATTACATTGAGCTTCAAGAGGCACTGCACTGCAGTTGTGTGATCCACGGCATCAAAGGCCTTTGCAAAATCAGTTGTAATTAGGGTGCAAACTGAGCCCGGCTTGTCACTTGTCTTATAGGCAAGTGTGTGTGTGTGTGTGTGTGTGTGTTTGTGTGAGTGATATGGGATCCAATACTGCACTAATTACCCGGGCGAATCATGTCATGCCTGTCATACAGCAGAACAGCTGACTCTCCCCTCTTTGTGTATATGTGTGTACTTGTATGTGTACATGTATGTGTATGTGTGTGTATGTGTGTGTGTGGCAGGGTGGTCGGGAAGGAAGCTAGTAGGCACAAAAAGAACTCCTGCAAGGAAAGAGTGAGAAAAATGGAATGACCGAGAGAGAGAGGGAGAAAGAGACAGAGACTGGGAGAAAGAGAGAGAGAGAGGGAGAAAGAGACCGGGAGAAAGAGAGCGAGAGGGAGAGAATAATAGCATGTTAGAAGTGCATATTTGCTCTTTGTAGCAATTGCTCTCCCCACGCCACCCGTCTCCCTCGCGTTCTGCTCAGCTGTTGCCGTGTCAACGCTCTCTGGGTAATCAGCAGTCTAGGTTGACCTTCAACCCCAAGAGTGGGTCATTACTGCAGGCTTAGGGATCACCCATGAGCCCGATGCTGGTGCCCACCTCAAACTCAGGGATCGCTCACCATAGATCATAGGTGTGTGTGTGTGTGTGTGTGTGTGTGTGTGTGTGTGTGTGTGTGTGTGTGTGTGCGCGCGCATGTGTGTGTGTGTGCGTGTGTGTGTGTGCGTGTGTGTGTGTTTGTGTACAGGCCAGCCACTTCAGGACATGGCTTAGGGCCAGTATCTCAGTAACATTAAAACAAACTAAATATAAATTGCTATAGGAGCTGTTTTTAGAGGCTCTCTGGCCCCAGGGGGAGAGAGGAGAGGAGCGAGTCAGGCAAGGCTGTCTCACAAGTAGAAACACATTGACCCCATAGCTGCTCTCACCATGCTAGAGAAGGCCACAGTGCTCCAGTATTAGCAGTTTCAGCTAACTAGTTAGCCTGTACTTCTTCAAGCTATGTTTGTGAAACATCTTCCCTTTTGACTCAATTCTGACTCCGTAGACTAATCAAAGTACATGGTTGACCGACGGTCCGAGGGTCGACTCGGTGCATGTCGATTGATTAAGGAATGTTCCAGAAGATTTTCACCGATAGCCCTATTGTTTGATTTTGCAAAGTGCTGTTGCTCGGAAAAAGGAAAATGGATAAAAGGAAAATTTAGTAT
>JAODXP020000006.1:19514834-19519834 GCA_027497455.2 Sardinella longiceps | reverse complement strand
GTGTGTGTGTGTGTGTGTGTGTGTGTGTGTTGATGCCTTACATGGTTGAGTGTAATGCATTTCTCTGCGAACCACTGTAACCTTCCAGGCCTTGCCCTCAATCCAGGTGTCTATGGAAACAGAGGAACATACAGGAACTCATTACAAAACACAGTTGTGTGTGTGTGTGTGTGTGTGTGTGTGTGTGTCTGTCTGTGAATTGCTTGGTATTTGATGTACATGCGCATATTTTTCCATCTTTGTCTCAGTTAATCCCCCCCCCCCCCCCCCCCCCACACACACACACACGCACGCACACTTTTGACCTAAGTAACAGGTCCTGTTAGTCGCATTCCATAGACAAATATGGAGAGATATTTTCACAAATACACTAGCACATGAAATGTCGTGTGTGTGTGTGTGTGTGTGTGTGTGTGTGTGTGCGTGCGTGAGAGAGAGTGTGTGTAAGGGCAGAAGAGTTGAATTAAGGAGAACAGTAGGAGAGCATGTTTTCAGGGTGAGTGTTTGATCAGTCAGGGACAGATAGTTCCTTCTTAAAACTGTCCTCCGCTAATCTGCAGCTGACCAATATCCCAGTTATTTCCTGCTGCATCGCATACCCTACTCTCTCACACACACACACACACACACACACACACACACACACACACACACACACACACACACACACACACACACACACTTCTAAAAAGGCTAGCGGGACGCATTACTGTCTTGCGCAATCATGCAGTGGACAAATTAAAAAAACGGTGCTATTCTCTCTCACACCTAATCTGCTTAAAGAAATGAGAGCAAGGCAGAGGGCAAGCACTCCATCTTTCCACATCTCCTCTCCCTCTCTCTCTCTCTCTCTCTCTCTCTCTCTCTCTCTCTCTCTCTCTCTCATCTATCAGTCTTTTTTTTTATCACTTCTCAAATTATTCCACTCCCCAACTGAGCCCCCCCTCCCCAAACACAACACACACACACACACACACACACACACACACAAACACCCTAAGGCTAGAGTCATAAGCCCCCCAGGGGTAAATCTTCACCGGCTTAAATCCAACTTGATGAGACGAACCCTCCAACCCACCCAAACACACACACACACACACACACACACACACACACACACACACACACACACAGCAATACACTCTCCCTTTCACTTGAAGCACACTCCAATCCTCAAAAGGACATCTAGGTCAGATTAAGACAATCTGTAGCCTGCTGCTGGGTGGCTTCCCACCAAACAATCACACACACACACACACCAAAGTAGGTTTGATATCTGACAGGGATGGAAAAAAGCTCTCTCTCACACACAAGGACAAACACACACACACAACAAAATTAAGTGGGCATCCCATGACAAGAGATGAGGATAAGACAGATGTCATATTTGTGTAGGATTCATATCCGCCTGGTTAAATCTCTCAGAGCAGAGATCTGTGTGTGTGTGTGTGTGTGTGAGGGGGAAAAGGGGGGTGGGGGGTAAAATGAGAAGTGTGTGCGTGTTTTTGCCGCTGCTGTTAAAAGCTTTGGTTATACCTCAATCAAATCATTTCTCACAAAGCAATCATACTCCAACACCCTCTAAAGGAGGTCACATTCTCAAGTGCCAACACACACACACACACACACACACACGGCATAAGCACATACTGTATGAACACATATGCACTCGCGCACACACACACACACACACACACCTTTACCCTTGCTCCTGGGCTACCAATCTTTAATAATTACGGTGAAACATTTAGTGGCATTTCACTTAATTACCCAGCATTAATAGGTAGGCCGTTCCCCAACAACACACAATCACCTGCTGAGAGAATCACTCAGCTTGTGCACTTACTCACTTATTCACACACACACACACACACACACACACACGAGTTTATCAGCTCCTACACTCAAATCAAACCATTTTGAAATGTTCAACCCCCCGCCCCCCATAACACAACCCACATGCATGGGCACAGAAGTACACACACAGACAGACAGCACAGACACACACACACACACACACACTCCCATGCCCCTGTGTAGCAGATATCAGCGGTCTTAATTGCCCACCGGTGTGTGTATGAGGGAGCCATTGTGTGTAGTGACACGCTACGGCGGGCAACAAGAGGCCCTTTCGACCCCCGCCTGAGACCAACACGATGAGGCCACTCCTGAGCCACACTAAGCAGGCGGGCCATTAGGCTGGCACGCACACACACACACACACACACACACACACACACACACACACACACACACACACACACACACACACACACACACAGCATTTGTATGTAGCGCAGTTACACATAGGCAAACACACATACTGTATGATACACACAAAAATAAAAAAAATAATAAAATAAAACAAAAAAAAGATTAATTCCATGGCCGTCACCACAGGCTGGTGTGTGGAGTGGTTTGGGACCGAGGGCTGCAGAGAAACCTAAAATGGCCGTCCGTGAGCGAGTGAACAATGTGATTTTGAATGAGTATGTGTGCGCTTCTTTGAACATAGAACTCTTCACCTGCCTGGTTCAAACAACCAAGCAACCGCACAAACAAACAAACATACAAACAAACAAACAAACAAACAAACAGCATGTGCCAAATCAAATAAAAGTCAACAGCTCTTATGTGAAAACGCACCCATACACATGTAAAGCCCACAAAGTCATGATATTTTTATGGTGTGTGTGTTTGTGTAGGCATACTTGCCCATACTAAAGATGATCCTTATCTCTTTGTTGCTCCTTAAGTCACCACAATCCCCACACACACACACACACGACTGATCAAATCTTCAGACACAGCCACACGCATGTGCGCGCACACACACACCAAACATATCCTACACACACACATAAACACACACAAAATCTGAACTCTATCATCCTAAGCCTGTGGCTTTATTCTTAGTGGGACATTAATACATAATAGGAGAATGTGTGTAAGTCCGTGCCCAGTGTGTCCTCAATCCAACGCTAACGGCAGAACAGAGGCAGCGGCAGCATCAGCCACAGCAGCAGCGGGGCAAAGCCGCTTGAAGGAGTCGTGTCCTGAGGCGGCCATGATAGCTTATCTTGTAAAGTGGGAGCTGAGTGTCACACAGACAGCATTATTCTCATCCTCTGTGTGTGTCTGTGTGTGTGTGTGTGTGTGTGTGTGTGTGTGTGTGTGTGTGTGTGTGTGTGTGTGTGTATGTGCACATAGGGCTGGATGTCTTGTTTGTCTGTTAGCATTCCATCTTTGTCTGTATGCGTGTGTGTTGTGAGGGTGTGATGAGGTTGTGTGTGTGTGTGTGTGTGTGTGTGTGTGTGTGTGTGTGTGTGTGTGTGTGTGTGTGTGTGTGTGTGTGTGTGTGTTTGGATGCATGCATGCGTGTCCTTGTGTGACTGAAACTCATAAACACCATTTTATCCTGGATGTCCAAAGATGCCCTTTTAATAGTTTGGTGTTCTCTGGTCATCCATAAAGAAACAAAAGAGTGTTTGTGCTGGAACAGATTATCACAATGCAGGCAGCATTAAGTGTTCTAATGACCACAGCATTGCAATATTCAGGGATAAATATGATAAGCAAGCACACACACACACACACACACACACACACACACACGTTAATAGTGGCCTTCCTACCTAAAAAGGCATAAAATAGTATAAAAAGCACACACATACACACACACACACACACACACACTTCACAAAGTGTACAAGAGGACAATCGTTCACACTCAAACACACACACACACACACACACACACACACACACACACACACACACACTCAGTGTGCATGTAGTCATTAGGCTGGTTGGGTTAACAGCGGTGAGAGAGACCCAGGGGAGTTCTAGGCCGGGTCCGCGTTAGAATGCTTGGCTAATTTAACACACAAAAGGTTTTGTTGGAGATGGATGTTCTCCATCAGAAGAGAGGGCTCATGGGACAGGACGCACAGACTACACGGAACAGAGGATGGACAGGACACGGCTTATTAGACCAATGAGGTGGCTCGAATAGGCAAAGAGGGCGGAGCCTTAACACGACAGAGCATAGGCCAACTTCAGCAACAGAGGCCATATACAGGCATAGAGGGAACATAAAGGTGACAAGGGAACAGGAGTGGGGTGTGTGTGTGTGTGTGTGTGTGTGTGTGTGTGTGTGTGTGTGTGTGTGTGTGTGTGTGTGTGTGTGTGTGTGTGTGTGTGTGTGTGTGTGTGTGTGTGGCTGTGAATATACTCACACACACAGTAGACTAAGCAGCTTACATTAATGGGCCTGAATATTTGGCTTTTAAGGTGAGGGAGAGAAATGGAGAGAGAAATACATTCTGCAGACAGACCAACAGAGACAGACAGACAGACACACACACCTCCACTATGCAACAGACCTACTTATCTGAAAAAACACCCCTCTTCACCAACACACAATGAATCACTAAAGCTCCACAACATACTACCATGTCCCCAAATTCTATCAGACACACACACACACACACACACACACACACACACACACACACACACACACACACACCTCCGTATGGTCTATTAAGCATGTACTGTATAAATGGAAGGAGTGTATGAGTCAGCAGTGTCAGCAGCAGTACTGGCAGCAGAACTCACCTCGATGATCTTGCGGGCCTCTCGGTGAGCGTCCCGTCTGCATGAACGCAAAGAAGAGATCATACAGCATGGTCATCTCCCCACGCTCCTGACTGATGAAGTCCATTGCTAGAGAGAGAGAGAGAGAGAGAGAGATGGGGCAGGAAACGAAAAGTCAGGAAAACAGGAAGAGGGAAGTTTTGCTGGAAGTTTTATTTTGTTGCATTGTTCCATCTCTGTATTCTATCTGTATTCTATCTATCTCTGTTTTAGCTGGAGAGCAGAACTTTCCAACCTCTGTATCCCATGGGCACTCTTTCGGTCATTAATCCAAAAACTCTATCTACGTCTACCTTTGTGTATTTGTGTGTGTGTGTGTGTGTGTGTGTGTGTGTGTGTGT
>JAODXP020000006.1:19488476-19497234 GCA_027497455.2 Sardinella longiceps | reverse complement strand
CCCCAAAATGAGGAATAACATAAAAGGGAGGCACGGAGCAAGATTTACCAAAATACGAATAACATTTATTTAACAAACAAGCGGACACAACGAAACAAACAGAACAAAACGAACAGAAAATCAGTGGGTTTTAAGGCCTTTGTGAGGCAAGCAACCCAGACAGAGACACGAGATGGTGTCTGCTGCTCTCTCCCTCCGCAGTGAAGGGAAGGGACTGGTTTTAAAGGAACGGGAACCTGTGCACCGGCTCCCAATCGCCTAATCAATCCCGCAGCGCACCTGTTAAGACACAGACAAAACACCAGGAAAAGGGAAACGGGGAAGCGGCCACGCCCCCAGGCCTAGGGGCGTCACACCCTCCCCCTTGAAAGCAGGGAACTACGTACCCTGACATAAGCACCAACAATAAAACAAATGCACCAATAATCAAAAGTGAACTAAACTAAACTCCCCAACCCACCCACTATTAGCACCTAGGAAGCTACATAGTGAATATCACTGGGAAGACATACAAAACCCATTTAAACATACATGCAATCCATACACACACAGACACACCTAAATTCTACACAGGCTCACTCATTCTGCACAAACACCCACTCAGTCAGCACAATCACTCCCGCACTCACTCTTTCCAACTCACACAGTCAGTCAGCACACACAGGAGCACGTGAGAGCGCATCTGCAACTACGTTCTCTCGGCCCCTGATGTGGCGCACATCCAAGTGGTAGGGCTGAAGAAAGAGACTCCACCGCATTAACCGTTGGTTTGGGTTCTGGAGAGAATGGAGGAATGTTAGAGGGTTATGGTCACTGTAAATGACAACAGGAGACCCACACCCACTCACGTAAACCTCGAAGTATTGAAGTGCCCAGATTAACGCAAGGGCCTCCTTCTCAACAACGGAGTAATTTAGCTGATAGGACGCGAACTTCCGCGAAAAATAGCACACGGGGTGTTCGACACCATTTTCGTCCTCTTGAATCAGGACCGCTCCAGCACCGACCTTGCTGGCATCCACCTGAATTTTGAATGGCTTTTCCAGCCTGGGTGCCAGCAAGACGGGCTCGGACGTCAATAGCGCTTTAATACTATCAAAGGCGTTCTGACACACTTCAGTCCACACGAATGTGGCATTAGCTTTCAAAAGGTCTGTTAGTGGGGCTACCACTGTGGAGAAATTCCTACAGAAACAGCGATAAAATCCGACTAACCCCAAATAACGCATTAATTCGCGCTTTGTAACCGGAACTGGGAAATTGTCAATTGCCCGAACTTTTGCTCTGACAGGACGAACCTGCCCCTGTCCGACCACCTTGCCCAGGTAGGTCACGGTCGCACTGGCAAACTCACACTTTGCCAAATTGACCGTGAGCCGTGCCTGAGCAAGCCGGTCAAAAAGCGAGCGCAAACGTTCTAAATGTGACGGCCAAGTGTCACTTACAAGAACCACGTCGTCAAGATAAACAGTTACCCCCTCTAAACCAGCAACAACAAGATTCATTAATCGTTGAAAACTGGCCGGTGCGTTTCGGAGGCCAAAACTCATTACGCGGTAAGAGAAAAGACCGTTGTGAGTGATAAACGCGGAAACCTCACGCGCTCTATCCGTCAGTAAGACTTGCCAATAACCCTTTAATAGATCGAGTTTTGTGACGAATTTTGCAGCTCCCACCTGATCGACACAATCCTCGATCCGTGGTAAAGGGAATGAATCAGGTTTGGTAACTGCATTGAGTTTTCGGTAATCAGTACAGAAGCGAAAACTACCGTCGGACTTTTTAACGAGAAGGCAAGGCGACGACCAGCTTGAGAAAGAAGGTTCAGCCAACTCATTTTCTAACAAGTACTGAACCTCCTTCTCCAAAACATCTCGCTTGTCTAATGGAACACGATAGAAACGTTGGCGGATGGGATCAGCATCCCCAACGTCAATATCGTGCTTCAAAACATCGGTCTGAGTAGGCACGTCTGAAAACAAAACCAAGAACTCATTAAACAGAGCAGTAAGCTCATGTCTTTGTGTCGGGTTTAGATGTTTAAGGATTGATGACAAATTTGCCAATGTTTCAGAATTCTTTAAACGTCCCTGCAAAACACAATCATCGATAGTCCTCAACTCCTCATCCGGCGCTGCCACCGTCGGATGGGCGGCACCTGAAAGAAGGGAGCTGTCCACCAGCACCACTGGTTTAACCGGCAAAGAAGCGCGCTTGTCTTGTTCGCGATGGTAATAAGGCTTTAGCAAATTGACGTGACACTTCTGTGTCCTCTTCCTCCTTTCGGGGGTTGAGAGCACATAATTGTCATTAGGCCCACAACGGAGAACCTTGTATGGCCCCGCAAATCGAGCCTGCAACGGCGAACCGACTATAGGGAGAAGCGCAAGCACTTGATCCCCAACACAAAATGTTCGATGTTCAGTGCGACGGTCAAACAGTTTTTTCATTTTCTTTTGGGATTCGCCCAGACGTTCACTAGCTAATCTCCAAGCTATAGAGAGACGACGGCGAAAACCCAAGACATATTCGGATAAATTTGCAGGTGGCTCTGCATCAGCCCACTGATCATGCAGCGTAGACAGTAACCCACGGACACGATGCCCAAAAACAAGGTCGTTCGGACTAAAACCCGTGCTTTCATGAGTAACCTCCCTGGCAGCCAAAAGCAGCCAGGGCAGGCCCTCTTCCCAATCGCGGCCCAACTCGACACAATACGCGCGCAGCAGAGATTTCAGAGTAGAATGGAAGCGCTCCAGGGCTCCCTGGCTCTGAGCATGACGCGCGCTGGCCAAATTTTGCTTTATTCCCAATTGATCAAGCACTTCAGCGAACATAGAGGAGGTAAAATTACTTCCGCGATCAGATTGGATAACTCTTGGTAAACCAAAAATAGAAATGAACTGGCTGAGAGCCTTTACAACTGACTTTGTATTGATCGAGCGTATTGGGTAAGCGGCGGGGTAACGAGTAACCTGGCACATAACAGTGAGCAAGTTCTCGCACCCATTTTTAGCCCGCGGTAAAGGACCAACGCAGTCAATTATAAGATGCTCGAACGGTTGAGCCAGAGCTGGTATTGGGCGCAACGGAGCCGGTTTCAGAACTAGATTGGGTTTGCTTGTCAGCTGACAAGTCTCGCATGTTTTGACAAAACTGGCCACATCACGCTTGATGCGCGGCCAGTAGAAATATCTCAGAATGCGGTCATAAGTCTTTTTGACACCCGCGTGTCCAGCCAATTTGTCGTGTGCAATTTGCAATACAACTGAGCGAAATTTTACAGGCACAACGACCTGAACAATCGGATCACCAATCAAAAGACTGTCATGCGGAGACCACTTTCTCAGTAGCACTCCGTCTTTTACATAATAGCCTGTGGCTTTATCACGAATTGCATCGTTATCCACCAATTCAAAAAGCGGTTTAAGAGTGTCGTCATTTTGCTGCTCTAATGACA
Source organism: Sardinella longiceps (assembly GCA_027497455.2). Lineage (NCBI taxonomy): Eukaryota > Metazoa > Chordata > Actinopteri > Clupeiformes > Clupeidae > Sardinella > Sardinella longiceps. The sequence continues at coordinate 19,493,774 of JAODXP020000006.1, read as the reverse complement.
TCTCTTCACGGCTAACTGAAAGATGGTAATCAGACAGCGAAAACTTTAGGTCGGGTTTAACTGACTCTGCACTGCCAGCACTTTGCTGACTGGCAGCGCGGGTCACGACACATGCAGCAAACACCTCGGGAAAACGTTTCTCGCTCTCATCGGTCCCTTCTATGGAAAGAGGTTTCTCACTAACCACCAAAGGAGGTACCGATTCTGACCAGAGACGCTTACCAGCCAAATTATTACCAAGAACCAGTGAGATATTATTAACAGGTAGCGCAGGCCGAACAGCCAGTTCTACCTCGCCCTGTACAAGCTCGCACTCGAGGCGCACTTTATGCAGCGGCGCAGACAATGTGTTCAGACCTATGCCACGAATCAGCAACGAGTTACCAGTGTAACTTTCAGCAGAAAAAGGCAGCGTAGACCCAAGAATAAATGAACTGCTGGCGCCTGTGTCCCTTAAAATTCGTATGCGGACTTTCTCATCACTACCAGCAAGTGACACAAAGCCCTCGGAGATAAACGGTTCAAAAGTCTCGTCACCCTCCGCAACACACAGAGAGGTAGACGCAGAGCTGTCAATAGGCGCCACAGAAGCCGGGGTCGCAGGCACATCAACAGCCAGGACCGTCGGTTTGGCAGGAAAGACTCGTGGTCTGCTACTTTTAGATCTGAGGACTGGGCAGTCAGATTTCCAGTGCCCACGCCCCATACAGTAATTGCACGTTAAATCTCGCATAGGCGACGGATTTTGAGTGGGTCGTCGGTCATAATGTGGGCTAACAGATGGTAGAGCGGCGTTAGGCCGTGGACGAAAAGAATCACCCCTAACCGGACGAGAACGATGTGTAATCTCCCACTCATCCGCGAGCGCCGCAGCTTGGGAAACGGTCCGTACATCGCGTTCCATGATAAACGTTGCAATTTGTTCGGGGAGCGTTTGTTTGAACTGCTCAACTAAGATCAAATCAATCAATTGATCTACATTATCAACGTTAGACGATTTTCGCCAGCGACCGAATTGTAAAGTCAAGTCTCGCCCAAACTCCATATGCGACTGACCAGGTTTTCTCCGCATTGAGCGAAAACGATGCCGGTACGCCTCTGGTACCAACTCGTAGGCTTTTAACACTTCAGATTTAACCGTTTCATAATTTTGACAATCAGCAGTGGATAAGGATGAGTAAGCGCGCTGAGCTCTGCCGGTCAGAACGCATTGAAGGAGCAATGTTCGCTCCACGTCTGTCCACGCATGAGCATCAGCTACTCGTTCGAATAACTGGAAGAAAGCATCAACGTCTGAATCGTTAAAAGGTGGTACAAGACGAAGGTTTTTGGCGACATTTAATTTAGATGGTGAGGTGGATTCACCGTGAGAAGTATTATGTTGGCCAGACATTTTACCCTCTCTAATTAAATCGAGCCGCTGTCGTTCAACATCCAGACGCATCTTTTCCAGGTTTTGTTTGCCAGTTTCAGTCTCCTGAATCATACGCAATCGCTCAATTTCAGTCTCGCGCTGATATTGCAAAAGAGCTTTCTGCTCCTCAAATGACAAGCCAATAGACGGAGATTCGGTAGGCGGTGGATCAGCTGACGCCGCCGATGCCGGTAGCACTGCCTTTTCCACCAACCCCGAAACAACGACACTTTTAACAGTTTCCTTTAAACGCCTCTGTAATAAGGTCACGACGATCCCATATTTCTCGGCAACCTCTAAGAGATTGTCTTTATTCATGGTGTTTAACAGAGCCAAGGACGGAGCCTGCACAAAGTCACTAACCACTGAAGCCATGTTATAATCTTAAAGCAAATCAATTAACTTCAAAACTCAATCAAAATAATTGCGCAGTATAGAAAATAAACAAACAACTTCCCCACGCCCAGCTAAACCCCAGAACCCACTAACTCGTGGACCCTAGTCTTCGGACAGCGTTGAGGCCGGGAATTTAAGCACTAGGACCCGCTGATCCAAAGCCCGTAAGCCCGAAAGAGCCGTCAATGGATGAACGTCTCCGCAGACCTCGGAAGTGCACCCGAGACGACTGCTGCTAGGCCCCGTACTGCCCAAAAACAATAAACAAAAACAACAAACCCGTGCACCCGAAGATACACCTTTTCCTAACACAGGCGGGGAAAGTGAAAAACAAAATATAAACTTACAGCGCAAATACGAAGTGGCCAATTAATAGCCTTCAATTAATTAATCAATAAACAACGAACTACTGCAAAAGCAGCCAAATATAATTACACAACGAATGTAATACAAATGCAAATGTTAACTCAATCAAAAGTTACCGCTTGCCAGCAAAGTTGTACTCACTCCGTCCCCCCACAAACAAAGTGCGACGCACTCACCTTAACAAACTCCAATTAAGGAGACAGAAAACAATCGACAACGTTGCCAAATTCCAAAAATAGCTCAAAGTGCCTAGCTTTTAACGAGCCCCCATGTATGTTACGCCCCAAAATGAGGAATAACATAAAAGGAAGGCACGGAGCAAGATTTACCAAAATACGAATAACATTTATTTAACAAACAAGCGGACACAACGAAACAAACAGAACAAAACGAACAGAAAGTACAGTGGGTTTTAAGGCCTTTGTGAGGCAAGCAACCCAGACAGAGACAAGAGATGGTGTCTGCTGCTCTCTCCCTCCGCAGTGAAGGGAAGGGACTGGTTTTAAAGGAACGGGGAACCTGTGCACCGGCTCCCAATCGCCTAATCAATCCCGCAGCGCACCTGTTAAGACACAGACAAAAACACCAGGAAAAGGGAAACGGGGAAGCGGCCACGCCCCAGGCCTAGGGGCGTCACAGTTATGGATATGATAAACATTTGTTTTTCAAGCACAGTCCCTCTCTCTCTCTCTCTCTCTCACACACACACACACACACACACATGCAAACAGCGCTAACATCTCACACACTTTGGTGTGAAATGTATTGGTGGTCATCATTCACATTCACATGTTTCCACTAAAAAGCAGAGAGCAATTACAGCCGGCCACACCAAAGGCAGCACCTTCCTGTGTGTGTGTGTGTGTGTGTGTGTGTGTGTGTGTGTGTGTGTGTGTGTGTGTGTGTGTGTGGGAGAGAGAGAGAGAGAGAGAGAGAGAGAGAGAGAGAGAGAGAGAGAGAGAGAGAGAGAGAGAGACTAAACCATGGTTGGTCAGAATGGACTGTGTCAATAGAACTCCACCATCTAGCTTACATTAACAGTGAAAGCCATTTCAGGGGCTATTTGATCTAATGTGCAGCAGCTGGATGACATTGTCTGTCAGCAAGGGGGCAACCAAGACCTTTATGGAACCGTGTGTGTGTGTGTGTGTGTGTGTGTGTGTGTGTGTGTGTGTGTGTGCGTGTGTGTTACTGAGTGTGTGTTTATGGGTTTCTGTGTGACACACACACACACACACACACACACACACACACACACACACACACACACACACACACACACACACACACACACACACACACAAATGGGTAAATGTGATGATAACATGTAGGTACAATGGTTCAATATGTCCACTGACTGCTAACAAGCCCATCTCGGAAGTCCTATGATCAGGGTGCAGGTTTGGGCGCAAGGCCAGCTGGATTAACCCACACACACACACACACACACACACACACACACACACACACACACACACACACACACACACAAATATTTGTTTCTAACCACTAATGAGCTATATATCCAGGCTTGTATTTGTGAGTCTCTGTGATTGCACTAGTTTTCTGTGGGTATGACCAGTTCACTTGCCTGTGTGTGTGTGTGTGTGTGTGTGTGTGTGTGTGTGTGTGTGTGTGTGTGTGTGTGTGTGTGTGTGTGTGTGTGTGTGTTGGTGTTGTTTTATTTGTGTGCTGGCGGTTTCTGTGTGAGTGTGTGTGAGGTTGATGTGCCCCTGATTTTTCTGTTACTGTTGAAACAAATACGTGCTCCACACTCATACACACACACACCCTCACACACTAATACTAGCTTCACAATAGCACACTTCAAACACGCAGGCCACAGAGTCAAGTCCCCCACGCCCACACAATCCTAATGGGTTGTGTGTGTGTGTGTGTGTGTGTGTGTGTGTGTGTGTGTGTGTGTGTGTGTGTGTGTGTGTGTATGTGTGTGTTTGCGTGTGCATACACGCCTGTCTCTCCCTCTTTCTCTCTTTGTGTGTCATACAGACAAATCATAGAATAGGAGGCATGTATCCTAATAAAAAAAATGTCAGTGGGAAAAAAAAAACAAAACAAAAGAAACAAACAAACAAAAAAAATGTGTGTTTGTTGTTATTGCATGTGCAAACTACGCATCTCATATTGTGAAAGACAGGTATAACCACTGGCATGTCCAACAGTGACACAAGCCAATAAACCTTTTTGTTATCACAAACATTGTGTCATAAATGTTCTACATTCTGCCACTAGTCTGCAAGGTGATTGCAGAAAGCTACCGTACTGAAGTCCCTCGCTAAAATTTGCCATTGTCAGCAGTTTAAATTGTTAAAAAAAATGTGAAAATAGCCTAATACTGCTTAACATTATTTACGGTGATCAGATGACTGAGGTAGCTTAGTGAGCTAACTGTGAAGAGTTGTGCTGTCTTGACGTGAAACCAATAACAAGCGAACTTTCAGCGTCCTGCGGCTTATACACAATGCGGCTTATATGCGGGAAATTACTGTAATGTTGAAGTCTATGAGGGTAATGTTGTTTCTGCAACCATTGCATTGATTTCAAGCTAACTTGATGTCCTCTCTGAAAGTGTCTTTAATACCCTGACATGGAGGACATTGAGCAGTTCTCTCTCTCTCTCTCTCTCTCTCTCTCTCTCTCTCTCACACACACACACACACACACACACACACACACACACACACACACACACACACACACACACACACACACTGATTTGAGTATGTAAGCAGCAAGACTGAGAGACACAGGTGCCGGAGGATAAGGATAAGGAGAAACAAGGTGTGAGCTGTCCAAGCATCAGTGTACCGTGTGTGTGTGTCTGTGTGTGTGTGTGTGAGAGAGTGACAGAAAGTGAGAGGAGTGTGTGTGTGTGTGTGTGTGTGTGTGTGTGTGTCTGTGTCTGTGTGTTGGTGAGTGTTCCGTGAGTGTGTTTGGTAAACATTTGTGGTAGCGCTGAAGTGAGCACTCCTCCGAGTATCTGTTGATTGATTTGTTTATCTACTAGACTGAATGGGTCCTCTGGCTACGGGGGCCTGGAGAGGACAATCAGCACATGTGCAGGCTTGTGGAGTGGAGCTGGATGAGGAGAGGAGAGAAGA
>JAODXP020000006.1:19478476-19480976 GCA_027497455.2 Sardinella longiceps | reverse complement strand
GGTACTGATCTGCATGAGATTATGACTCCACTCAGATCCTGTACTTTTCAGTGTGTTATGTACAGTAATGACCTCATGTCATGGACTGTGGTGTTCACATTTGTCAGGCAGTGAAAGAATGATGATTTCCTATTGAGGCCATTGTTAAAATAACCTTCAGCAGCACTGGAAATGAAATACTATTTTCTGATTGGCTGAGGCAACTCCACTCCGCTTCACGTCATGGCATTCTTTGCCCCACCTAAGGCCTATCCTTTAACTTAATATATCGGGGCACATTGGCGACCATTATCCCTTTTGTTTTAAAAAGAGATGCACAAAACTAAAGAAATCAATGTGCAAACACAGACATAAAAACCTTGTCAGGCTCAAACAGACAGGTTACTGGAATACTTACACTTTCCTCCAAAAGCAAACATGTAAACACACACACACGCTTGCACACACGCTTGCACACACACACACGTTTGCACACACACACACACACACACACACACACACACACACTCACTCACTCACTCACGCCTCTTGTATCTTGGAATAAGCTGCTTGTTCACTGTAACACACATTTACACACCACTAAACCCTAACCAGTTGCCTACAGCTGCAGATTGGTGTGTGTGTGTGTGTGTGTGTGTGTGTGTGTGTGTGTGTGTGTGTGTGTGTGTGTGTGTTGGTGTGTTTTGTAAAGATAGAAAGAAATAGGCTGTTCCAGGGGAGCGCTTTGAATTAGTCATGACTCTAGGCTTTTACAGAAGGGGGCTGCAAGAAGGGTGTGAACACACACACACACACACACACACACACACACACACACACACACATGCTCACACACACTCACTATGGCCCGATCACTAATCCTTCCTTCGCCACTCCACTCCCCCCCCCACTCCCCCTCTTCTGCACCCTCTCATTCTCTTCTCTCTCTCTCTCTCCCTCTCTCTCTCTCTCTCTCTCTCTCTCTCTCTCTCTCTCTCTCTCTCTCTCTCACACACACTCTTCTTTTCACCCTCTTCGTTCCTCTTGCCCAGCTCGCGTATCTCTGAATAATTGCAGTAGGAAAGAATTTTTCAATGCATACGTGATTGGGTACATCTCCCCTACTCATCCACATGGCTGAAAGACCATCCTCTCTCTTCACCTCCCTCACTTCACCTCTTCCTCCTCTCTTTCTCTCTCTCTCTCTCTCTCTCTCTCTCTCTCTCTCTCTCTCTCTCTCTCTCTCTGTCTCTCTCTCTCTCTCTCGCTCGCTCCTTAATCCTGAGCTTGAGTGCAGCCGACGGAGGTTTTTTTTTTTTTTTTGAGTGAAACCAGTGTGTTGTTGAAAAAGGGGGGAACGCATGAATGTGAAGATGAGAGGAGAAGAGAGGGGGATGATGTTACAGAGTGGAGGTCTAGACTGCGCGCGGACACACACACACACACACACACACACTTACGGACAGATGCAGAAATAGTTACAGACACACATGCAAACATAGACAAGCACACATACAACTCAATGAATCACTTTGAATCTAGGAGGACTCAATATAACCATAACTGTCAGTATCCTGCCTACACAATCATCTGCTGTCTTTTCGCCTGGAAATCAATGCGCATAGTAGCAACCCCCAGCCCTGCACACACACACACACACACACACACACACACACACACACACACACACACACACACACACACACACACACGACAGTTTGTCACCCTGTCAGATCTAGCCTAATATTCTCACAAGAGTATTCACTCACTCACACTCACTCACACACACACACACACACACACACACACACACACACACACACACACACACACACACACACACACACTTACAGGCCTCCTACTGGGACATTCATTCAAAGTGACGCCGGGACTATGCAAATACAGCTAATTTCTCCATGCAAACACATTACATTAAACCTCTTAGTTGTTATTAACCCCTGGTGCTGTTCACAAAGGTGTCTGCACACATTCACAAACACACACACACACACACACACACACACACACACACACACAAACACATGTTTACATATGGGGAAATTTGTAGACAAAACGGTCGAGAGAAATTGAGAGATAGAGTGAGAGAGAGAGAGAGTGCCAGAGAGAGAGTGTGTGTGTGTCTGTGTGTGTGTGATTGAGTCAGTACCTCAAGAAAACAATTTTAAAATAATTACTAACAGTGAAATTAAATAAATCTCTGTTGGTTGTTTGTGCCTGTTCCTTTATATTCCATCCTCTCTCTCTCTCTCTCTCTCTCTCTCTCTCTCTCTCTCTCTCTCTCCCTCTCTCTGTCTGTCTCTCTCCTTAAGAGGCTCATTTGCCACAAAAGGAGCAGAAAGGAAATACCCTGCTAATTATCCCAAAGCACAAAACATTTTTCACATTTTGACACGGTGATGATCACGCCACATTAGAACTGCGGGTGCCTCCCGCTGAACCTGCAATCTGATCCCCCCGACGGTGAGCAACGAGCGGCCGTTGCACACACACACACACACAC
>JAODXP020000006.1:19473476-19475976 GCA_027497455.2 Sardinella longiceps | reverse complement strand
ATACAGCACATGCACACACACAAACACAAACACACAAACAAATGTACGTGCACACACACACACACACACACACACACACACACACACACACACACACACACACACACACACACACACACACACACATACACATGGCTTGTTTGACCTGTTGTTCCCCTCCCGGGGCAGGTGACCTATGTCACTGACCCCCCTGTCTGCCTGTGAAGAGAGGTCTGCTCTGAAAAGGCCTGGACTCAAATGGAGACTGAAGCATGGCTAAAACATACTTGAGCTGCCTGCGGGGTCAATGGGAGAAAGCCCTCCATTTCACCTGGAAATCACAGTCATTTGGCTTTAATATTGTCCTCCTTTTTTGACCAGCCAGGGGTGGCTCTATAGAACTGGCATGGGCCCAGTGTTGAGGCAGAGGCCTATAGTATGGACAATAGGGATGGGGAGAACAAGGTCACAGAAAAGGAATAAGAAGAAGAAGAAGAAGAAGATGAAGAAGATGAAGAAAACTAAAAAAGAAGAAGAAGAAGAAGAAAACTGAAGCAGAATCTGTAGAAGAAAAAAAAAATATTTCATTTGGTATGGTTTAGAGAAAGAGAGGAAAAAGAAAAAGAAGAAAGTGCTTCATTTGTTAGAGAGAAAGAGAGAAGGAGAGAGAGAGAGAGAGAATGAGGGAGAGACTGTGAAGTGGGGGGCGTAAGTGGCAACAGCCTTTTCTCAATCAGCAATTAGTTCCACTAAACGCCTTTGCCATCACAATCACAGGGAAGTTGCCATCTTGTCCTCACAATTAAGTCATTTTTCTCCCCCTTTTTTCCCCTCTTCAAACAGCCGTTGTGTAAACAGTCAGGTAATGACTAACCTCTCTTGCTAACACACACACACACACACACACACACACACACACACACACACACACACACACACACACACACACACACACATATACAAACTCTCACTCTCTTTCATACAGACACACACACACACACACACACACACACACACACACACACACACACACACACACACAACTGACGACGTCACATCGACACGCATGTACGTTCATAGCACACATGAGGGCTGTACTGCGTGCAGTAGTTTTTCACAAACAAATAGACAGGAATGTATGCACTGACACACATGCACACACACAAAAACACAAACATTGACACACAGAGAGTTTTGCTTGCACACACACACACACACACACACACACACACACACACACACACACACACACCCAGGTCCCCTACGACCTTCCTGTGTGCGAGACACCAGGAGAACGCCAGGCATTGTCTTCTGTGTTTTCTGACGGAGACACTAGACAAAACACCCAGCAGGACATGCATCCCTTCACACACACACACACACACACACACACACACACACACGCAAACCAGTCATTTTACTCACAATCTCAAAGGCTGACCCTTTACATCTGTCAAATCCCTATGTAGGCTACTCACGAACAAACAGAGGGAGAATTATCACAGAAAAGGGAAAAATGCAAATCTGATAGAAAGATGGGGAGAAAGAAAGAGAGCGAGAGAGCGAGCGAGAGAAGGAATGATCAATGGCTTTGGCGACTGCTGTCAGGCGATGAGGTTCTGGAGTGCGGGGCTCGTTGCAGGGGTGCGTGGTGGGGGCGGGCGGTGCTTTGGACATGCGGGGGTGCCATTTGATTTGGGTTGATCAGATAGGAGAGAGCCTCAAGGGGAATTACAATGGAGCCCCCTGGACATCAGTAGACTCAACAGGGGCTGTGAGAGAACACACACACACACACACACACACACACACAGCACACACACACACACACACACACACACACACACACACACATGCACACACACATGCACGCACACAGAGAGAAGCATCAATCTCGTGTCACTCACACAGAACCATGGTCCACACATCCTGCCAAACAGGTCTCTGATATGGTGATCAAATATGTGTGTGCGTTTGTGTGTGCGTGTGTGTGTATGCATGCGTGTGAGCCTGTGTGTGTCTTTGTAAATTATAGGGTTATTGGAAAGAGTGTGTGTGTGTGTGTGTGTGTGTGTGTGTGTGTGTGTGTGTGTGTGTACTACAAGTTAAATGAAGAAGACCGGAGAAGTGACCGGAGACTACTGTTAGGCACACAAACAGTATGAGCGAATGAGAAGAAGAAAGGAAACGAGAGAAACGAGAGAAAGAAAGACGTGGAAGAAGAATGGACAATAAATATAAAAGATTTATAGAGAAGCGAATTAGAGGGAGAAATGGAAAAGTAGAACAGGACAACTATGCTGCGCAAACAGAGAGCACACACACACACACACACACACACACACACACACACACACACACACACACACACACCCCTCAATCTCCAGCTGTGCAATCATAATTTATAAAGGTGTCTGGGATAATTTGTGTGGATTATGTGATTATGCGCATATTGTAGCCGCTTACTGCGGCCTTGACTGATTAAATGCTTTTGTCTCGGCAGAGTGGCAGCCATTGTCCT
>JAODXP020000006.1:19448476-19455976 GCA_027497455.2 Sardinella longiceps | reverse complement strand
CCCCTTACCTCCTGCTGAGCCAATCAGAATCTGTCTCTTATCTTGGGCTTGCATGACCCCCTGCTGACTACAAGGCAGATGGGAGGCCACTGATGACCCTGACAAACAGGCCCTGGGCGCTAAATAAAAGAGTAATAAAATTAAAATAAAATAAATGAACTCTGGCCACAGTGTAAAGATTCAAAGTCTTTGCTTGGATAGCTGAAATCACACCATATAGGCCTAGAACTTTTATATCTATATATGTTTACATTTATTAAAAAAAGATATATGATGTATATAAAAACATTATAAGATATTACATTACAATATGTATATTATATACATGTATACTGTAAATAAAATATTATATTGTCGCTACTATTCCATATCAGATGAAGCAATGATGTGACGGTGGTCAAAGACAGTTCATTTCAGTTGTCAGTGAATCTTTTCTAGATGGACTTAGAGGGGAGAGGAGATGCCTAAAGAAGCTGACCATATAAGGAAATTGTATGGTGTGGTGTCAATTATGAAACACACATAGAGAGTGTAACACCATATATTTGCCATTATCAGTCGATTAAATTTCAGTTATGAAATGAATTGTGGTTAACTTGATACCAGATCCCTGCTCCCTGGAACCTACAGTTACTCAGTATGTCTCTGTTTTTGTGTATTTTGTATTTTTATGTATTTGTGCATGTCCTTTTTTGGGCTTTATGAGCGTGTCTTTATCAATAAGCATTTGAACATTTGTGTGTCTGCAAGCGCATGCATGTATGTGTGCATGAGTCTGAGTGTGTGTGTGTGTGTATGCACGTGTGTGCGCGTGTGAGCCTGATTGTGTGTTCCCGTGTGTCTGTGTGTGTGTGTGTGTGCGTGTGCGTGTGCGTGTGCGTGTGTGTGTGCGTGTGCGTGTGTGTGCGTGTGTGTGAGTGTGTGCGTGTGTGTGAGTGTGTGTGCCTGAGTGTGTGTGCTTGTGTGTGTGTGTGTGTGTGTGTGTGTGTGTGTGTGTGTGTGTCTCAGCAGCACCATTGTTCTCCTAGTGTCTTCATTCCCCATTCAGTGTCAGGCTGATGGCTGGCATGTGTCTGCTGTAGTTTATCTTGACATTCTAATCGCCGTCACCGAGCGCGGCCTCCAGATTGAGCTGTATGTATTCTTTGGGGTGGGGGCGAGAGGGGGGGGTGCAATACAAACAGAACAGGGAGCAAAGGCAGCCAACCCACTCCTCCAACACACACACACACACACACACACACACACACACACACACACACACACACACACAGAAAGACACAGCTCTCTTCACCTCTATTCCCGGATGACGGATTCTCGCCCCTTTCAATCATGCTGGTTAAAATGACTGCATGATTGTATGATATCATGTTTTTTCCCCTCCGTCTCGCTCCCCAGTCTCTCCCTTCATCATTCTATCATTCCGTGCCAATTCTATCATTCGTTTGCCTTTCACTCCTAATCTCCCGCCTCTCCCTTTGTGGTGCCAAAAAGAAGGCTGTTGTCCTTGATTTTGTGTTATCACTCAAGCCCTGTGTGTGTGTGTATAGAAAGAAAGTCTATTTTTCAAAATGTGTTTTATAAGGTGTGTGTGTGTGTGTGTGTGTGTGTGTGTGTGTGTGTGTGTGTGTGTGTGTGTGTGTGTGTGTGTGTGTGTGTGCATTTGTGTGTGTATGTGTGTGTGTGTGTGTGTGTTCATGTGTATGCTTAAACATGTGTCGGTAGGTAAAGAAGTGTAAAAGGTAAAAGAAGTGTGCTTTGATGTATGCAGTGGTAGTGGTTCAGCTCTCTCTCTCTCTCTCTCTCTCTCTCTCTCTCTCTCTCTCTGAGTGAAGGAAAATACACTACTGTGTCCATGGCCTAGTATGTTTACAGTAGATTTGTATTTTATATGAGGGTGTGTGTGCCTCCAGCCACCCACTATATGTGTATAAGATGGGTGACCTTGCTCACTCACCTGTGCATCATGCAGAGTGTGTGTGTGTGTGTGTGTGTGTGTGTGTGTGTGTGTGTGTGTGTGTGTCCCTTCAAGCAATAGAGACTAACAAAGAAAAAGAAGGTTGACAGCAATGTGTCTGGGAGCGACCATCTTCTGTGTGTGTGTGTGTGTGTGTGTGTGTGTGTGTGTGTGTGTGTGTGTGTGTGTGTGTGTGAGAGCGCGTGCGTGTGTGTGTCTTTTGAAAGTGCCAGGCTGAGCTGGCGCTTCTATATATATAATGGCGGGGCCAGGCGCAGTAGTTCATAAGTGACGTTAATGATAGAGCTGCCCAGACAATGGCAAGCTGTCAGCCTCTGTAATTGAGTGGGAGGGATGATCTCTCCTTATGTCTCACTCCATCCGTGCCACGGCGACAAGAGAGAGAGAGAGAGAGGGAGAGAGAGAGAGAGGGAGAGGGAGAGACGCCATCGCCGGTAGATCCAGGGTCGCGGCTGCCAAACAATGGGCTCTGTCCGTCACGTCACGATGTAGTAGCGTTTGGGCTCCATCGTACCTCTTGCCTCTTCTCTCCTCTCCTCTCCTCTCCCCACGCCCCCAACAGAGAGGTCTGCCTGCTCCTGGTATGAGCTAGTGAGACGATACACACACACACACACACACACACACACACACACACACATGCACACAGAGGTACAAAAGACATAGTATATTCTTTGCTCTTACACACATATTAATGCACAGTATAATGTACATACAGAGACACTCACACACACACACACACTTCTACTTTGTTTAAAGGTCTCATTCCACAACAAACTGTTTAATAATTCTTTTTGAAATACCATAGGTCACTTCGAGTTGCATGCTAAACGCTAAATGCTTCTTCTATCCTCCTTGGATGAATTAGACTACGAAAGAAAATAGCCGGAATAATGAGCGAATGAGAAGAAGCTGTACGAATTTGCGTCACATTGAATTCATGAGTGTCAGTCCCTAGTCATGGCCTTGCAACCATGTTGGTTTAGTACATTTATTGAACATTTAACATGTATTTGGTGTGGTATGAACCAACATCTATGAAATATGTTAGCATAACTAGTATTAGCAGGCTAGCAGTCAGTGGCTGAACTGCATTTAGCAGAGGGCAAAATTTGTATTGTAAAATAATGTATCTACAAGGAGTATTGCATGATGACAGTGTAAAGAAACCAGTCTTTATTTCAAAACATTTGTATTGTAAAAAAAAAAAAAAGAAATGTATTTAAAAAAAAATTGTATTGTAAAATAATTTATCTACAAGGAATATTGCATGATGACAGTGTAAAGAAACCAGTCTTTATTTCAAAACATTTCCAAATGTTTATTACAACACCCTAAGCCACATCCATTCACACGCAATCATTGTCGTGCAAACTCAGTTATTACCCTCTTCATACATAGATGTAAACACACAGAGAAACACACACAATCACCCTAACCCTAAGTGCCCTATGTGTGTGTGTTGTTGGAGCCCAGACTGTGTGTGTGTGTGTGTGTGTGTGTGTGTGTGTGTGTGTGTGTGTGTGTGTGTGTGTGTGTGTGTGTGTGTGTGTGTGTGTGTGTGTGTGTGCTGTCTTTGTGTTGCTGTTGTGAGAGACTGTTTTACTTGGCAAGGGCCTGGCCTTATTACCCAGCACTCCCTCTGCCGCAATTAGACCAGTATGGGTAATTGCTACTAATTACTCAGAGTCAGCATTTCTCCATCTCTCTCTCTCTCTCTCTCTCTCTCTCTCTCTCTCTCTCTCTCTCTCTCTCTCTCTCTCTCTCTTTCTCTCTCTCTCTCCTCTTTTTTCTCTCTGTCATATAGACTGTAGGTGCACAAAGGTGCCACACAAAGGGAAATGAATTCCCTGTGTGTGTGTGTGTGTGTGTGTGTGTGTGTGTGTGAGAGAGAGAAAGAGAGAGCGAGAGCATATCGGACACAGAGGTTGAGAGAGGCACTCTGGTGATTAATGGTAAAGACATCTACCATCTACTTTTGAAGTACAAGCTCTAATTAAATGAATAATTCAAAGCTTCTATATGGTTCTGGATTGGTGTGTGTGTGTGTGTGTGTGTGTGTGTGTGTGTGTGTGTGTGTGTGTGTGTGTGTGTGTGATGGAAGAACAGACAATTGGAAGAGGAGCTGATAGGCCGACTGCCGGAAAGAGTAGTTCTGTCAGAGTTCTTTGTGAAACACACACACACACACACACACACACACACACACACACACACACACACACGTCCGCACTCACACACTTCCCTCCCAGAGTTTTAGCGATCCACAGCAGTATTTTATATCATTGTCTGCAACGTTGTGATCTTGTTGTTGTTTAATTCATCTTGTCAGACACATTGCTGTAGTGAACATCCACGTGCATATCTCTCCTGCAAAGTGTCTTTCAAATCGTTGTACAAATTTTGTAGCTGTGTTTGCACATGTTCTTTTGTGTGTGTGTGTGTGTGTGTGTGTGTGTGTGTGTGTGTGTGTGTGTGTGTGCGCGTGTGAGTTTGTGTGTATGTGTGTGTATGTTTTATCATAAAAAGCACAATTAAAAACTTTTAAGTGTATGAAGATCAAAGAAGGAAATAAAAGCATATTTCTCTTGTCTGGTCCTCGTTGGCGAAATGACAGTCTCTTTCACTGATCACATCACCTGCGTATGAAACCTGACCTCAGGAGATGGCCTTCATGTCATGTTCCTTATGATAGGCCCCCCCCTCCCTCTCTCATCCTCTCTCTCTCTCTCTCTCTCTCTCTCTCTCTCTCTCTCTCTCTCTCTCTCTCTCTCTCTCTCTCTCTTTCTCTCTCTGTGGTTCTTTGAGGTAGAGAGATGCTCAGTGATCCGTGTTTAGTCTCTAAAGCGCTGCTGTTTGTTCTAAAGCAGGCGTGTAAACGTTCCTTCTGTTCTTCAGACTTGTTCACCTGTACGTCTCTCTCTCTCTCTCTCTCTCTCTCTCTCTCTCTCTCTCTCTCTCTCTCTCTCTTTTTTTTTCCTTTTTTTTTACATGTCTCTTCTCTCTTTTTCCAAACGTCAAAATGGGAAACACACACACACACACACACACACACACACTATACACAAAAAAAGTCTCTCACCCCCTACTTCTAGCCTCCAGCGGCTTTGTGATAAAAATATGGACTATCAGACTTTGTGGAAGAAGGACGCCTACTGATCAGAGACTTTGTCAAGACATGGACTACATATGAAATACAGTTTTGAAACATTCTTTCATGTCTCAGAAGAATTTTTAGCTGTACACTGTACACACTGTTTTTCTCTAAATGTTTTAACTCTTCTCACTTTTCTGTGACTGTTGGAATTTCTTTGTTCAATATCCTGTTTCTGATGTGTAGCCTAATAGTTTGAGTATTGGTACAACATGCACACACACACACACACACACACACACACACACACACACACACACACACACACACACTGAATATGAACTGTAAATGAAATGCTGTCCCTGGCCTTGTAGCCTGTAGTTCTTGTGTTGTTGATTTATACGCTTTAAATGGTGGAATGTCATGTTATGCCCTTTGGACTATTCATATAAGACTGCAGCAGAAAACCCTCTCTCTCCCCTTGGAGTTAATCAAGCCCAGTCGTACAGCACAAACCTCCCCTATTTTAAAGAAGAATGTATGTAATGATTTGTCTCTATTAGAAATATCCTTTTAGTGTATCAACTTCAAATGAGTTCCAATTGGTGTGTATGGAATGTAATGCTATAGTATAGTATGTATGTATAAAGCAGTCATATGGAGGTTCAGTAAACCAAGGTTGCCACTGGTCATGGAATTTCAATACGGTCTCTTCCAGGCATGGGAAGTCAGGCAATTTAATATTGTCAGGAAATGTTTGGTGTTCGGTTAATAACTTGATTGAATAACATGATTAACCTGTTCACAAAGTTTTGTGCTACCCGAAAATTTATTGTTTTTTGTTGTTATTATTGTTACAGATGGTTACTTATTACTTATAGAGAAGCTTATGGAAATTCTGCTTTTTAATCAGGGAATGTCATGGAGGCCTTAAATTTGATAAAGCCTTTTGTTCCTTTGGTCTGGGATAGATAGATAAAATTAAAAATATATATTTAGCAATATTGCTATCAAGCTAGCTCTGTTTTAGCTCTGCCAAGAAGACTCTGGGAAGAGTTTTAAGTGTTTTTAGAGCTAGTCCACTAGTTTCACACCCAAACTCTTGAGTGTTCCTTTAAGTGGTGGTAAATATAATGTAGGCTAACATTTCTACCCTGGGAGCAGCCTAATAGTTTTCTTCTGTGCTCATGCCCCTGTAGCATCATCAGACTAACCTCTTATCGCCCTGATGGCATCATCACACTAATGTTCTATTGCCCTAATGGCATCATCACGCCAACCCCTCGCTGCCCTGTGCCACCCTAGAATGCTCTCTGGCGCCCCATGGCAACGCCGTGTCATTGGCTGGCGCCTGCAATGCCGACCTCTGGCAGTGCTAGCCCAAGGGTGAAGGTGATTGGTGGGCTGGCTTTTGCGTGTGTTTGTGTGTGTGTGTGTGTGTGTGTGTGTGTGTGTGTGTGTGTGTGTGTGTGTGCGTGCGTGCGTGTGTCCCGAGGGACAAAACATCTTCTCCTTGTCCTCCAGCTTCCTCAAGATGGTCTAATGATCAGAGTAATGAGAATCTCAGGGCACATTAGTGTGTGTGTGTGTGTGTGTGTGTGTGTGTGTGTGTGTGTGTGTGTGTGTGTGTGTGTGTGTGTGTGTGTGTGTGTCTGTGTTGGGTGGTGGGGAGGTTGCTTGTCCCAGCCAGACGGGCAAATCAGTGGACACCTGTCCTGCAGGCCCCCTTTTTTAGCTGTGCCCTGTGGGGGCCCCTTTGTGGACTAGGGTGTCGGCACAAAGGCTTGGCATCACCCATCGCCCCTTTCTCTCTCTCTCTCTTTCTCTCCCTCTCTCTCACTCTCACACACACACAAACATGTACACACAGCTCCCAATCAGTTTAATGACCACATGCGTACACACAGTGCTCCCAATTGCATTTATGATAATAGCCCAACACTGACCTGCTCTTCACAAACTTCTTGAATCTATGTCATTGATGTTTATTTAGTCATTATTACCACAGTTTGACCAGAAACTAAGCAGCCGTTCACACTAAACACGCTTTTCCGCTTCTAAAATGCGAGTGTTCTGAAAAAGCGAGTGACAAAAACATGCAAGGTCGAAAGTGATAAATGTATGTCTTGTTGCTATGACAGCTAGATTTGGCTAAACCGCTAACTCCCTGACTTAGCTATGACTGGCAGCTAGGCAACGGGCCCATTGTTGAAGAAACACGACCTCAAAAGTCAAACTATTTTCAACTTTGAGCGCTTGCGTTTTTTAGTCGCTAGCGTTTTTTCACCTTGCGCCTGGCGCTTTTTTACACAAGGTGCGTAGCAACTGTCAAGTCACATCGTTCCATAGGGAAACAATTGAATTTGAGCGCCTGGAGGTGAAAAAAGTGTGTCAGTGTGAACGGCCGCTAAGTCAGGTGACAGTTAGA
>JAODXP020000006.1:19408476-19410976 GCA_027497455.2 Sardinella longiceps | reverse complement strand
TGTTCATGACAGTGTGTGACACTTGGCAATTTGTGCATGTGTGAGTGTATTGTGAGTGTGCGTGTGTGAGTTTATGTGTGTGTGTGCGTGATACAAAGAGAGGGAGAATGAGAGCGGATGACTCACGCAGCGGTTGTCCGTTCCCCCGTCGCCTCGTACCGTAATTGCCCGTCGTCAGGAGAGCGATCGCTGGGCGATTAACGAGATCGCTATAGTGACGATCACCTGCTAAAAGGTCAACAGCCACACTTCTGCTGGCTTTAATTATAGTCTTTCAGACAAATGGCCAAGCGGACAGAACCAGAGAGAGAGAGAGAGAGAGAGAGAGAGAGAGAGAGAGAGAGAGAGAGAGAGAGAGAGAGAGAGAGAGAGAGAGAGAGATGGAGGTAGGGAGGAGAGATAGAGAGATGAAAATGAATGGGGTGAGCGTAGGATGATTGTCTTTCTTGAAAGTTCAAGGAAAGACACACTCACACCAGGGGGTTGGTGGGGATGGAGAGAGAGAGAGAGAGAAGAAGAAAGAGGGAAAGCGAGAGGTCAAGGGTTCTGGAAGAGGTATGCAGGGGACAGGCCAAAAGACAGAGAGAGAGAGGGAGAGACGAATGGTTTAAGGAGAGTATGACCCACCCAAAACGGCACTCAGATAGTAGATTTTTATTGTTAGTCTAGCCATTTAATGGATCCAGAATACTACAATATGCATCATGATAATCATGATACTACAGTATGCATCATGATAAAGTACCCTTGGCCTTTGGAATTAAAATAGCCCCACGTCTTCACACACCTTTTACCATATCTCACGAATGCCATAGGGTAATAATAAGATCATCCAATAAAATCATCCCTTTTGCAAATCAAACCACGTTTCATGACTCTGACCCTGTAGTGTATGGTCATTGGTAGCTTATGCGCCATTTGCACATGTTGAGTTTGCACAAAAATCATCACCAATCATGTATGACGGCCCAAATCATGGGTCATGTGGGCCAGGGCTATTATGGCTAGCTGAAACAAAACAAAGGTTACGTATGTACTGTATGAGTTTTGGATGACTGGCAGAGCTGGGAATGTGGGACGAGAAGACTGCTAACAAAACCACTTCCAGGGTGTGTGTACTGTAGGCTACCTTAAGGTTATGTCACCATCTCTGTTGATATATAGGCCTACACTCAAACTGCATGTCCATGTGGTAAACATCCAGGTGCTTGAAGTGCCACTTCAGTCGGTCAGTGGAAACAGGATACAATAGTTTACCATGAAGTCACACGTTATTCCAGGTGGCAAAAGCCAAAAGTTGTCAACAAAACACTAGTCAAAAGTATCCATCCTATTTCACCAAATATGCATTTTCTGGTTACAAAACCTGGATCTTTCATATTTAACAGTCATTTCTATCGCATTTATCTTTTCCTTTTACAAAACTTTAAAAATAAAAATCTGGCTTTATGGGAGTGGTGTTCAAATACTTATTGACCCTATATTTTAAAGAAGAACATTTATTTATTTAGCGACTGTTCGTTATTTATTTTCGGGGTCACCGGAAGAAAATAGGGGAGGGTCATAGCATTTTTTTCTTTGCTGAGGGGAGGGTCATTAAAAAAAATTTGGCCTATTTATTAACAATTTATGAATACCTTGCAGTCCCGGGATAGAACTATCTTTTTGACCAGCGTGTGACATCAAGATGACATCCCAATGGCATTTGCTGAGAATATTAGCGTTGATAATCGCTTGTCAAAAGATAAATGTAGAAGTCAATGAACGGCTATGTCATAAGGGGGAGGGTCATCCAAAAATTATATCAGTCTCTAAGGGAGGGTCATGCCAATTTTGAGAGGAGGCTGGGGAGGGTCCTACAATTTTTTCCAGACTCACGTTCAAGTCTTCCGGTGACCCCGAAAAACAGTCCCTTACAATGCATTATTACTTCACTACAAAAATTGGTGTCCTTAAAGGTTGTTCTACTCCTATATGTATACTTGTGGATACACCCATGCTGTAACCTGTAGCCACTATCTCTAGGCAGACTATATTACTGTAGGGGGGGCAAACTGCAATTTATTTAAAAATAAAAATATTTATTTCCTCTCTTCCTATTTTAGCAAAGTCTTGCCTTTTCTGATATCCAAACTCTCCAACCTGTTTTTTAAGAAAACCACAATGTTTTTTAATTGTTAGACACACGTGGGTGTGTGTGTGTGTGTGTGTGTGTGTGTGTGTTTGAAATATAATTGATTTAGCCATAGATAGACAAACTCATACTCCCCATAGATGCATACACATACAGTACACATGTTCACCCACACCTCCCTTCCCCAAAAAAACACACTCCCATAGAAACACACTGAAACAGATAGACAGACAGACCGTGCACACACAAACTCCCCCAGACATACAAACAAATGCAAACACACACACACACACACACACACACACACACACACACACAGACAGAGCTTTGTGGTTGCTGGCAGGCCTGTTGCGATGAGCTGGGATT
>JAODXP020000006.1:19383476-19395976 GCA_027497455.2 Sardinella longiceps | reverse complement strand
TTAGCCTTTCCCCAGCTGCCTCTACTTGTCTCATTCTCTCTCTCTCTCTCTCTCTCTCTCTCTCTCTCTCTCTCTCTCTCTCTCTCTCTCTCTCTCTCTCTCTCTCTCTCTTTCTCCATCATCTCTTTAACTGTCCTCTCTTTTACCGTCTTTCTCCTGCCTCTCTCCCTCTCTCTATTTCTTCACCTTTCCCGTCTTCTTCTGTCATCTTTCTAGTAGTAAGCCTTCCAGTTCATCCCTCTTTCATTCACTTTTTCTTTTTCCTTTTTCTTTCACCGTCTTTCTCTTTTCTCTCTCCTGGGAGCTCAGTAGAGAGGGATGAAGGACAAAAGTGTTGGTGGAAAGACATGGGGTAGTAAGTGTGTGTGTGTGTGTGTGTGTGTGTGTGTGTGTGTGTGTGTGTGTGTGTGTGTGGAAGGGGAAAGTGGCAATAAGCGAAGTGGCTTGCATCTTGGCTGCGGTGTGATTAAGAAGCACGAGCCGCTTTAGTCAGCCACCCATGAACCTGATTACGCCTCCGGGATCAGGAGGAACAGCTTTACCTCTTCAACTTTTCACCTCTGCGCTCACTCGCTCCCTCTCTCCCTCTCTCCAATCCCCCTCTCTTTTACTCCATCATTTTTTCACCTCCGTACTCTCTCTCTCTCTCACTTTCTCTCTCTCTCTCTCTCTCTCTCTCTCTCTCTCTCTCTCTCTCTCTCTCTCTCTCTCTCTCTCTCTCTCTCTCTCTCTCTCTCTCTCTCTCTCTCACTCTAATCTTTTTCTGCCATATACCCGTGTAGTTTCTTGGTCATATTGTCCAGTCTTTCTCTGCTTTCTTTTTCTTTCTTTCTTTCTTTCTTTCTTTCTTTCTTTCTTTCTTTCTTTCTTTCTTTCTTTCTGTTTTTCCTCCTTCCTTTCTTTCTTTCTTTCTTTCTTTCTCAGTAATGTCTTAGTAATCTGACACCTGACCACACATACGGTTACATCACATCTACATGTTTACCAATAGAAAAGGAAACAAACATATAGTCATTTTATGTCAGACAAGAGCAGTTTGTGTCAGTCTATCCCTGTGCGTCTCAGAATTGTTTTGTTTTGAAAACTAATCATTCATTTATGGATAGTAAAAGCAGGTGCATCTACATCTCAGCTTCACCACACACAGAGGCACTGTTCTTCTTGAAATCATTTGTTTGATTGTCTGTTTGTTGCTGGACCTTCTTGATGGCTAAACTGTGTTTACGTCCATTAGCCTGTTTTTGGTATGGCTCTGAGCCTCCTGCAGTGTCTCTTCCACTTTTTTCCAATTCTGTCTCTTTCTAAGATTACATTTTCCCCTCTCTCCCTCCCTCCCTCCTTCTTTACCTCCCTCCTTCCCTCCCTCTTTACCCCTCTCTCCTACCCCCACCACTACCCACCCCACCCCACCCAGCCTACGCCCCTCCAGCCCCCACCCCCTTGGGGTGATTTGAATGTGAATGTGTGTGTGGGTCCCTGGTGCTGCTGGGGCTTAGAACTGGGCCGCTGGCCGCCCCGATTACCAGCCGGGTCACGGGTTCAACCTCCGGCCGCTCCTCCGACGAGTGGGGAGACGCAGATAACACCACATCAAGGGCAGGTGCAGGACTGTGTGTGTGTGTGTGTGTGTGTGTGTGTGTGTGTGTGTGTGTGGTGTCTGAGTGTGTGTCTGAGTGTGTGTCTGAGACACCCTGAGTGTGTGTGTGTGTGTGTGTGTGTGTGTGTGTGTGTGTGTGTGTGTGTGTGTGTGTGTGTGTGTGTGTGTGTGTGTGTGCAAGGGAGGGTGGTTATCTCTCCTCCAAAAAGCACAGAAAGAGGGATCAGGAATGGGCTGGAGGAACACAGGAAAAGAGAGAAGGGAGGGGACCTGGAGTGTGTGTGTGTGTGTGTTTGTGTATGTGTGTGGGGGTCTCTCTCTATCTCCAAAAACGAGTGGGCTCTTGGGTCTGTGTGACGGGGCATGTGGCTCCTGTGTGTGTGTGTGTGTGTGTGTGTGTGTGTGTGTGTGTGTGTGTGTGTGTGTGTGTGTGTGTGTGTGTGTGTGTGTGTGTGTGATGGGGCATGTGGTGTGTGTGTGTGTGTGGAGAGAGAGGGCTCTTAGGTGTGTGTGATGGGGCATGTGGCGTGGAGCCCTTGGAGTGGGTGTCAAGCCTCCGTTAATCCGTCTCGCTCTCACCGGGTCGACTGCAACGCTCACAGCCTATCAGAGCTGTGTGTGTGTGTGTGTGTGTGTGTGTGTGTGTGTGTGTGTGTGTGTGTGTGTGAGCTACACACACAGGAAGTGTTGAGACTAGCGGGAGGAGGCTAGCGGAGGAGTTTTGCGATAAACGCCGGTGTCAAGTGCGGGTGTGATCACACACTGGAGCTCCAGCTGTCTGCAGCACCGATAACAGTTCACTCTACTCCCTCCTCTCTCTCTCTCTCTCTCTCTCTCTCTCTCTCTCTCTCTCTCTCTCTCTCTCTCTCTCTTCCATCTCTCCTCTCTCCTACTCTCTTTTTTCTCTTCTTTCTGTTTTTTAAATCTCTCTCTCCCACTCTTTCCTCCATCTCTCCTCACATTTTTCTCTCTCTTTCTTTTTCATCCCTTTCTTTTTGCATTCTTCTTGTTTTATAAACATGTTTTCTCTCTCTCCATGTTTCCCACCTCTCTCTGTTTTTTCTTCCTGCCGTGTCTCCTCCCAACTAACCATTCCATCAGACACACACACACACACACACACACACACACACACACACACACACACACACACACACACACACACACACACACACACACACACACGTCTCTGGCTATGGGCTGCATGTGGGCCTCAGGTGGCTTGAGCAAGGTTAGAAAGGATGCTTTCTTCTGGGGCTTTTTAGGTCCTACTGTATGTGAGTTTGATATCCCTAAATAATAAAATGCCACATAAGAAAGATAGCCGATTTTTAATTTTAGGATATGGAGGTTCTACATACTGCCACTTAGCCCAGTAGTGCCAGATGAGTTCCTTTAGGTCAGGGGTCTCAAACTCAAATGAGCCACTGCTGTTTGGAGGGCCATGTTTTATAAAATAAATAAATAAGTACTAAATAAATAAATAAATATGAAGGCAAAAGTTATACACCTGCACACTTCCTTTGCAATTATTTAGCATTTTCAGAATTAGTGTTTTTTATAATAAATATATGATTTTGTTATTATTTTTATTTTCTAAAATTATATTAAATGTTATCATGCAGTGATAGTGAGATTTCTGTATGACTTTACCATTTGCAAATATAACTGCTGACAGAATATTTGATTAATTTTCATATATTCACATTTTAATGTACAGGGAAGAATTGGGTGCAATAGACACAGGGCTGCATGATGCATGATATTCATTTCTACTATCGCTGTTTTGAGTCATAGAATTATATTCTAGCATCTGTCCTGACAAACAGTGGGCTGAAAAAACTTGAAGAGCTATGAAAAAGATATTAGCACCATAGGAAAGGTCAGGTTATGCGGTTTTGAAATGTGCGAATGATGTAATTTTTGTGTGATTAAAACTCGACGTGTAGTCTGATGGAGAAGAGTTTGATGGTGTGTGTGTGTGTGTGTGTGTGTGTGTGTGTGTGTGTGTGTGTGTGTGTGTGTGTGTATAATATCCAAGTTCTATAATGTGTGTTTCAGATGCAGACCGAGGAGAAGGACTTGTACGATGAGAACATCCACTACCCCCTCCTCCTGACGCTCACCCAAGGCTGCGGATCCACCCTCTCCCTCTGAGATTGGGGGCGCAAAGTTCGTACCATGCCACCTCACTCCTGCCACCCCCCTCCCCCGGAACCATGCCACCTCCACGGCCGCCACTACCACCACCACCACCACCACCACCTCCATGCCAGCTGTGCCACTCTGTGTCCTGGTACCTCCATATAAATGTGGGTGCCAGGGCCATCTGTTTGCTTTCCCTTTGAACCCCTTCACCTGCAGTATATGCTATTTACAGTAAAGTATGTACTCACCTGCAGTATATGCTACATAGTATGTACTCACCTGCAGTATATGCTACATAGTATGTACTCACCTGCAGTATATGCTATACGTATAGTATGTACTCACCTGCAGTATATGCTATTTTGGTGGTACAGACACCTGAGTCAAAAACTGCTTCTATTTTTTCATTGTTATGAAATACAGGCAGTACTTTATTTTGATAGCCACTTTCAGCACACTACCCATGCCCAAGTCAGACTATTTTATAATCTAGCATTTCATAAACAATGCAGTAGTCCTGTGTAGTTCAGGCTCTAATTAAGTAATCTGTCGTTAACCCTAATCCTAATCCCAGTTGTACTCCACACCTCACACTTGTACCTCACACAAGCAAACAGACAAATCATCACAAACAAAATACTCAACTCAGCTCAGGAACTTACTGTGTTCCTGTTATTAATAAAATAAAAATATATATTTTTAATATGGCTATTAAAATAAAGTGGGACTGAGTGTTGAGATGTATTAGCGAGTGTAAGTAATTAGGCATTAGCCATGTCATTTTATTGTGTTTATTTGATGGTGAACCACAAGAAGTGTATGTGTAGTGTTGGTAGATTGCCATAGAAGTGTTGTTGACGTGGTGTTGAAGCAGGAGTTAAACTGTGCAGGGACTGAAGGAGGAGACATCCACTCGCTCTACTAGCTGGGCTGGATTTCTTCTCTGTGGTGCCATAATGTTCAAGGAGTGTGTGTGTGTGTGTGTGTGTGTGTGTGTGTGTGTGTGTGTGTGTGTGTGTGTGTGTGTGTGTGTGTGTGTGTGTGTGTGCATGTGCATGTGTGTGTGTGTGTGTGTGTGTGTGTGTGTGTGTGTGTGTGTGTGTGTGTACATGAATGCATGTGTATTTGTGTGTGTGTGTGTGTGTGTGTGTTTGTGTGCGTGCGTGTGTCTCTGTGTGTGTGTTTTTGCATGCATGTGTGTGTTATTCGTGTGCAAAGTGTGTTAGAGGGCTTTGGCTAGGCACTGTGTACCTCAAGAGTTTTAATCGGTTATCTGGTTTATCTGCTTTAATTGCTTTTGTTGTGACCAGATACATTTCCTCTCACTGTGTTTCTCTGGTCTGGGGCTTCTGTAAAAGGTGCGTTCAAGACCATGTTTCTCTTGTCTGTTACTCCGGTGAATGGTGTGTTCAAGGACATGTTTCTCTTGTCTGGGAGTCCAGTGGAAGGTGCGTTCAGGACAATGTGCGATGTGCAAAACCAAAGGGTTGTGGAGACTCTCCTTTCCACCACACATCTACACACACACACACACACACACACACACACACACACACACACACACACACACAAACACACTGACACACACACATTCTCCCAGCATTTTCAGCACTGTACTGTAAGGACAGAAGCGTCCTGTCATCTGGAAGCGAGTAGTGTTCATGTCCCTGGTGTTTGAGAAGCGAAGCGAAGCGCGCGGGGTAGGAGCAGACGCCAGGCAGCCATTGGACTGACCCCGTCCTGCCCCCCGGCGTCGCTCTCCCAGGCTTTTAGAGCCTCTCTGTCCTGTACTCCGTAAGAACACCCAGCGCTGATTGTGTGTTTCACTGTGACCCGGGAGCCACTCACTCACACACATGAGAAAAACACATGAGCTGCGTACATTCTAACACAAACACACACACACACACACACACACAGCAACAGCAGCAGCTTCTTACAAAGAAAGAAACAAATAGTAAGAGGAAACATTGGCCACTTTACAAAGCACCATTGCAATGCTGCTTTTTTTTTTTGTGTGTGTGTGTGTGTGTGTGTGTGTGTGTGTGTGTGTGTGTGTATGTTTGCTAAAAACACACCTACCAGTACAACCTGACCCCCGTCTTTACCGTTGTTTCCCATTGTGTTCAAATGCACTTGAGTGGTCACAGATTGCCGTATAGCTTTTGCAGAGTTTGTCTCTCACACAATACAAGTCACACGGGACAGGAAACAGAATAACATGTTGATGATTATTGTTATTATTTGCAGAGTAAATCTGTTATCACTACAAATATACTGTGTATCCACACACACACACACACACACACACACACACACACACACACACACACACACACAGGCCTAGCTATCATACTGTACTGTACCTCAAGAGAGATTGTTGATGCTCTGCTGCCCCACAACTGTCTTCTGTCCTCTCTCTCTCTCTCTCTCTCTCTCTCTCTCTCTCTCTCTCTCTCTCTCTCTCTCTCTCTCTCTCTCTCTCATTCTCTCGTGCCCCTGTGTTTAACCCTTTGAAGACCTCGGTCACTGTTTGTGTACAGCAGCGCTTCACCTGCTCCCATCAGTGTTAAAGCTGCTAACTGTGCCACCATAGGGCTGCTGCCACTTCAGCACCTCACACACTGTGTCGGTTATTATTAATGGCTTTCCCTTTCTTTTCTTTTTGTTTTCTTTTTTCTTCTATTTTTGTTGGGGGGGGGGGATTGATTGATTTCCTGAAAATGATGATGTGTGGTGGTTGTGTTAAGACTGTGAAATAAAGTGCTATTTGAACTCCATCTGAGTGGAAATGTTTTTAATCTGGTTTGTTGTTTCTCTACACATTAAAAAAAAAACGGATTGAAATATGTTATATATCTGATATCAGTATTCACCTGTACTGTATTTCCTTAACTGAACTGAACTGAATCTCATCCAATATGTGTGGACATCACATGGATGTGAACGTAGGAAAACTGCTGCTGTGGTTGGCTATGGAGTTTGTTTTGTGTGAGTGGTGCCAAAATCCACTGTGCCCAAACCCTGAGTTCGATTCCTCCCCAGAGTCAGAGTGCATCATGGGTAAAGGAGTGAGACCGTCCTCTGTTTACACTCCAGCGGTTGCATATTCTCATGCCGTGGAGACGTGTTAAAGACATCGCCATGTGCCATAATTCATAGCGCCTTGCTCTTGCTACCCAGTCACTTTGCATTATGGAGAGGCCATGCTTTCAGGGACGTTGTTCCAATGCCCTGGGATGGGGCCCGCATTCCCTCGCTTTCTCCTCCTCTGCTTCCTCTCTCTCTCTCCCTCTCCTTCCTTCTCTTTCTCTCTCTCTCCCCTCTGGACTCTCTCTCTCTCTCTCTCACCCACACACTCTTCCTTTTTGTTCCCCCCCTCTCTCTCTCTTTCTCTCTCTCCCTCTGTCCCTTGTGAATGAAAAATGCAAGCTAAGAGAGAGTGTCTGTGTGCAGGGTAGGCCCCTAGACCCTTTAGCAGCCCTGCTATGCACCACTGCTACCACTGTCACCCCACTCTCACTGCCGAGAGAGAGAAAGAGAGAGGAGTGTGTGTGTGTGTGTGTGTGTGGGGGGGGGGGGTTGTTGAGATACACATCTCTGCAGACTCATCTAACCCAGGGGGCTGTATGGGGCCAACCCGAGAGAGAGAAAGAGAGAGGGGAGGGGGAGGACACAGATTGAGCGAAAGAGTGCAGGGCAAGGAAAAAAACGAGGGAGGGAGGGAGGGAGGAGGAGAAGGGTAGAGAGGAGGGTGAAAATGAGTGCCCAGCAACTGTTCCCCCCCTCCCTCCCTCCCACTCAGCACACACACACACACACACACACACACACAGAGACACACACACATGCACGCTTTTGATATTTTAAAAAGGGCCTGTTCTCTCCTCCCCTTCCTTCAGTGTGCAAGTGAGAGAGAGATAGAGAGAGAGAGAGAGAGAGAGAGGGTAGGAGGGAGGGCATGAGGAGGGGAGAGGGAGTGGTTGGAGGGGGTGGGGGGGTTTGGGCACAGAGAAAGAGAAGCAAGGGAGCGAAGAGACGGAAGAGGAGGAGAGGGAGGGAGGGAGGGGGGCATACAAAGAGAAAGAGAAAGCTGGGGCGAGTTGGAAGGGGGGGGGTATGAGGGGTGTGTGTAGGGTGGGTGGTTGGGGCTCACTGCTGCTCCATCCAAGAGCCCATTAACTTGACCACTTGGCCTTTGCACACAAAGCCAGGGCCTCCCCCTGTCCCTCCTACCCAATTATGTACGATTAGGCTCACTGCGCCATGTCAAGATGCAGAGGGAGGGACATACAGAGGCCTGCTCTGCCTACGACTACACACACCGACACACAGACACAGGGACAGAGAGAGAGGGAGAGAGAGAGAGAGAGAGAGATAGGCATCTGTTTGGGATTGGGGTTTGTGTTTGTGTGTTATGTTGCATAAAGGCAGGATGGTGGTGGTGGCTGGGAGATTGGGGAGGTTGCATTTGGCTGTGTGTGTGTGAAAGTGTGTGTGTGTGCGTCATTATCATTTGAACTGAGAATAAGAGCAGCTGGTCACTGACATAGTCCCAGTTTTCCCCCAGTCAAGCGTGTGTTGAACCCAAAAAAACAAACACACACACAGACGCAGGTGAGCAGTCACAGATGCCATATCTGCCGTGTGTGTGTGTGTGTGTGTGTGTGTGTGTGTGTGTGTGTGTGTGTGATTGGCCAGTTGATATGCTTGTGCTCTCTACTGGGAGTTGCTGGGTGCTTTGTTGATGCCTTGGCAAGTGAGTGGGCAAAGGCCTGGTGAAATGCCACACACTCATCCTGGGCCAGGTGGGCTCAGGTGACACATCAGATGCCCATGCACTCAATTACTCATACACACACACACACACACACACACACAAACACACACACACACATTCTGTCTCTCCCACACACACACATATACACACACTTGATCTCATCCAATCTTTCTCTCTCACATAAACACACTTCATCCCTCATTGACACGCCAACCCCCTCACCAACATTCTCTCTCTCAAACACACACACACACTCACTCATAAACACACACACACTCCCTTCAGTCACGCACACACCACAAACACTGGGTTCACTTCCTGTCATGTCTTGGTGTGTGTGCCATTTGTCTCCCCATGTCCCTGTGCTCTGCCTCTGCACCTCTCTCACGCTTGTGGTTCACCTTCCTCCAACACACACACACACACACACACACACACACACACACTCTCTTCTCTCTCAACCACACACACATTGTCTTTTCTCTCTCAAACACACAAAAACACACGTCCCCACTTTACTGATGAATCCCCACTCATACTGTCAGTTGGAGAATTTTTTTTCTGATAATTTATGGTGAAATGAAATGGTCAAGATAAAAATTTTTGATGAATGTGTCTGTTCCAAGAATTTTCAGTTGATGGACACGCTGGCACAAAAAATATTTCAAATTATGGTTTCCAACAAGTTTTTGACCATTCATTGTGGTCACTTTTTTTCTAACAACAAAGGAAGGTATCCTAATGGCTACCACTGGCCCTGATTTTAATCATTCTTTTTCACCATGCTTTATTAGACAGCAAAGCTTAAAATGAAAAAAAAAAAAAAAAAAAACTAGTCCTTTAATAGATACTTCGGAAGCAAGAGCTGTTGGTCACAATCAGGTCACAATTAGCCCCAAACCCCATCTCTTTACTGTAGGTTCAGTCAGAGGGTCCTCTTCAAGAGTGTGTGTGTGTGTGTGTGTGTGTGTGTGTGTGTGTGTGTGTGTGTGTGTGTGTGTGTGTGTGTGTGTGTGTGTGAAAGGCTCACATTCGTCTTTCCACCTGCACAGACTTTGTAACTGCGGCTTGTTACAGAACAGGTCTGCCGAGTGAGTGCAGAGCACTTGTGTTCTCAAAGGATTAGGAGCCATTTTATTTGTACAGGTTAATAGGCTAGAATTAAAACACTGCACCGTTTTGAGTTTGGCCTTATTATGTTATTATGTTACACTGCATTCCTGGAGTTTCTGTGCAACCAGAGCCTGGTGTTGATGTGTTAAACACAATAACCTAAAAATAACCTACTCAAATGTCTCTCTTCAATGTTTAACGTCATGAATGAAGTGAGTCATTTTTGTGCTGTCGTTTTTTGGTTTGTTTGTTTGTTGATTCTTTTTTTCTTTTTCTTATCGTTGCGGTGGCTCCCATCAGGTGCAGTGTGTGGGTTGGACCCGGGGAGATGTACTTAGCAAACAGCCTCTGCTCTTGAGCCAGCCAGCAGCTCCTAAATTGGGCCAGCATTAGTGAATTTGGCCCAGAAAATAGCCACCATGACTGACTCCATGTTTGGCAGCCAATGAGGTACACCACTCAGGCTCCTTCTTCTTCTTCTTCTCCGTTTGTTTGGCCTGACACTGTCCCTCCCTTCCTCCCTCTCCAACACTTGTCCTTGAAGCAGAAAAAAAATCCTTTCCTCCATGTTCCTGCCACTATTTTTCTTTTTTTCTTTCCCTTTTTTGGGGTAGGGAGTTGGTTGAGCAAAGTGATTTTGAAATGCTTTTAGTGATCCTCTTTGGCTGAGGGAGTGGATTTAATTTCTTACTCCCACAAGCCTGCAGAAGCGGCTAACCGAACCCCCTCAACACACACACACACACACACACACACACACACACACACACACACACACCTTCTTACCCCCACACATGCACACTTACCACCCCCTCATCTTATTTGTGCCACTGCTTTTCTTTCATTTTGTCCTTCCTCCCTCCATCATTTGGGTAGCGGCTTCTTACCTTCATCGCCCATCGCCCGACTCACATCCTCGGCCATCTTGGCCCTGAGAGAGCATTTTAATGGGAGTGAAAGGACTCGGTGAGCAATTGGTGAAAAAAAAAAAAGAAAAGAAAAGAACTTTGGTCACCATCCTCACCACCTTCACCTAGAAGTCATGCCTTGCCACTCACTCACACGCTCAGTCACCGCCTCAGCCTCACCTACAGTACCTCCGTCCATGAGAGTAGAAGCCAGGCATCCACTTTACTTTCTATCACGCTTCACCTTGTGAGTGTCAGAGGGGGAATGTGAAAGACTTGGTAAATTAAAAGCCTGGTAAAAAAAAAAAAAAGAAAAAAAATTGCGCTGACCAAGTATACTTCATCTACCAACCACAAGTTTGCACCTATTTGCCTGAAAATGGACTTCTGGATGTATCATCAGGGTCCAAAATGCCATTAAAAAAGCTTAATAACCAATATAAGTCGTACAGTAAACTGTACCAGGTTGTCCCTGAATGTCAGACAGCTATTGCAGCAAACCACCCATCAGCTGCTATTTATAAACCCACCAAACAGTCTGTCTTCATTCCCATCACTCCTGATCCTGACTTTTCCCCTCTCATCCATCCGTCCCTCCACCTTTTCCATTTCCACACAACTGAACTGATCAGCTTGGTGTTAGGAAAACAAGTCATCAAGGATAAGGTGGCCAGACCGCTCAGATGAAATCCGAGACATTTACCCGAATTTTCTTGGGAAGCGGTGATATTCCTATTTTTACAGTAAATATAATTAGCTAGGTAACTTTTTGTCACTATTTGATGTGCTAAGAGAAGTTCTTTTGGTACAATCCCCAAAGTAATCTAGATGACACATAGCCATATGAAGGCTGGATAAATGCACATTTTATTCTCACCACCTCAAAATAAAAGAAAACCTGGTAGCATGCCATTGCTATCTTTTCTTATTTTTGCTTGTACTGTATATTCATTAGCGTTTTGTAGTAGTACCAGAAAGACTGAACAATATTTGTATGCCTTTTATTCAGCTAGTTTTAGTAAAACTATGGTTCCCCTTTAAAGTAAATAATGTTTTAGCTTCAAAAATCAGCTGGGACAGACAACCAAAAATAGGGACTGTTTCTTGAAATAGGGGAGGTCTGGTCACCCTAAGATATATAGCAAATGTTTGGTTAAGTTTCCAGATCGCATGAACAAACAACGCTCATTTTATAGATCTAATCAAATGATACGAAGTAGGCGCAGAGAGGGGAAGCCTGCATGAGAAAAGGCTTGAGATTGAGTCAATTCTGTCAGCTGCCTACATGGTCAGTGACATTGACTCAATGTGCTACATTTTGTGTCGTTGACATCTAATATGCTAACTAGCATCTCTACCCAGGCTAAATTAGCTTAGTTCCCAGGTCTGTGAAGGGGATGTACTGTTCTTACCCCAGTATTACAGCCAGCTGCCATCATAAGAAGTGTTCCTGGAATCTGGGCCTCTCCATCACTCCAGACAGACAGGGGGTCCAACCTGGCTCTAATGCTAAAGCTCAGGAACCGGAGCTGGTCACTAAGCCGCTGAAGTGGAACTAGCTAATGACTAAGCACTTGTTTGTGTGGGTTGATTGGGAGGCCTGAGAAAGGGGAATGTTGATTTGGTATTCAATCTGAGTGATTAGTGCACACCCAGGTCAGCAGGCCTCTGTCTGGATCGCCAGGCTTGTTCTGAGAATGGAACACACAAAAACAGTTCTGAGACCGTGTCAGCTAGGTTACATGACTATCACTTGCAAATATTTTACTATCAATTGCAAATATTCAAATAGCAATAATTCAAAGCAAAATGAGATGCAAGTTATTTTTTCATTAAAAAGTGAAGGAAAAAAACATTTATTTACATGAGAGCCAAAACAACAAAAATGATTTCCCCTTTTCCTTTATGGGTTTAATGTCACAAATGTTAACACATCTGTCAGCCATCTTAGCAT
>JAODXP020000006.1:19363476-19378476 GCA_027497455.2 Sardinella longiceps | reverse complement strand
ATGGCCGAGAGGCTTGCGTTTAGACCTTTAGTCATTAAGTTGCATGTAGACGTTAAAGAGAATTAGCTGGGGGCAGACAGAACATACAGCGGGCGATGTGGACTAGCTCATAAACATGATTGTAAGGTCCTGTCTGTCTCCTTTGTAAAATGTGCGCTCTACGTTCACACACTACATCTGCCATTGTTTAGACTTAAAGACAGGTAATTAACTGTGACATTAAGGGTCATCTATTAAATGACCCTGCTTTTTTTTTTTTTTTTTTTGCTAGGACTTTAGCCTCAATTATGAGGAAATCTCAACTGTGAATGGGAGGGCAACGGACAATGTGAAATATCAGGCTTGTTGTCATGTCTTTTTCTCTCAATCTTATTCTCTCTCTCTCTTTCTTTCTCTCTCTCTCTCTCTCTCTCTCTCTCTCTCTTTCTCTCTTTGTGACAATCACTTAACTGACATGACCTTTGAAGGTGGAAGAGGTGGAATCCAATAAAGCCAAAGTTACAGGGGAAAAAATGAATAAAAGACATTTCAAGACAACACAGAGAGAAAGTGTAGAAAATTGGAAAAAAAGGCAAAAATAGACCTATGGTATATTAAAGGAAGACCTATATTAAAGTAAGTAAAATGGAAAGTAACATAGGACTCTGTTTGACAGACATACAGTACATTAATGTAAGCAAAATTAAATGACATAGTAGCAGTACCAGCATTCTCTGCCTGTATAGTGTGTGTGTGTGTGTGTGTGTGTGTGTGTGTGTGTGTGTGTGTGTGTGTGTGTGTGTGTGTGTGTGTGTGTGTGTGTGCTTTTATGCATGCAAACCTATGACATGTCTGTGTGTTTGTCTGTATGTATGCAAGTTCTTTGATCACTGTCCGCCGTACCAACATATGGATGTATATATATTTATCTGTCACTTAGTGCAAGGCCTAAAATGAAAGCCGAAACAGCGAGTTAAATAAACATGGAAACTGTGGTTATTCCTCTCCATCTCTCTCTCTCTCTCTCTCTCTCTCTCTCTCTCTCTCTCTCTCTCTCTCTCTCTCTCTCTCTCTCTCTCCGCTCTGCTGTCTCTGTATCTGTGTAGTCTTTGGTGGGGGTAATTCAGATGTCAGTGCGGGGCTGTTCTCTCGTCAGGCGCTGCAGTGCTCTCCTCTGCTGTCATTGTTCCCTTTGTTCCCCTGGCCGCTCGCTTATCGAACGGGACATCGCCGAGCATCGCCGCCGCCGCCACCACCGCTACTGTTGTCGCCAAAACGAGAACGAGAGATAGCAGCGAGCAAGAGGAGGAGGAGGAGGAGAAGAGGAGAAAAAGAAATGACACATTTTCAGAGGCGTCCTCTGTGTTGTCGCTCTCGCCCCTCCACTACCCTCCGCTGGTGCTCCTTACACCATCCTCCTTCACCCCCCGCTCCACACACACACACACACACACACACACACACACACACACACACACACACACCACACTCCACACACACACACACACACACACACACACACACCCTGGCTCACCCTACTCGAGTGGTTGTCATCTCGACTCACTATGGTGACAGCTCCTACTGCCGAGAGCTCCGACGGGAGGCGAGTCTTGTTACCTGACGCCTCCACCGATGGAGATGTGTCACGCCAACGACAACCTGTTTGTCTGTCTGTCTGTCTTTCTTCTGCCTATCTGTCTGTCTGTCTGTCTGTCTCTTTGACTGTCTGTCTGTCTCTGCTGTAATTCTATCTGCTTGACATTCTGTCTGTCTGCTGCTCTCTTCTGTCCATTTGACCGTCTATCTCTCTTTACTAGTAATTTAGTTTATTTAACTGTCTGTCTGCCTGTCCATTTGACTGTCTATCTCTCTTTACTAGTAATTTAGTTTATTTAACTGTCTGTCTGCCTGTCCATTTGACTGTCTATCTCTCTTTACTAGTAATTTAGTTTATTTAACTGTCTGTCTGCCTGTCCATTTGACTGTCTATCTATCTCTGCTTGTAATTTAGTTTATTTAACTGTCTGTCTGCCTGTTCGTCTGATTGTCTGTCCTACCGGCCTGCTGCTTCCCTGTCTGTTTGCTCAGCTGTCTGTCTACCATTCACTTCTCCCTGTCAATCAGAATATTTCTTTGTCTGTCTATCAGTGTGTGTGTGTGTGTGTGTGTGTGTGTGTGTGTGTGTGTGTGTGTGCGCGCACACTTGCCTACCTAGTTGTCTATTTTGTTTTGTCGGTCTGCCCTATTTTCCTTGCCAGTATCATTGAATGTAAATGCCACTGTGTCTGGTAGAGTATCTGATTGCTTGGTGTGTGTGTCATATGTGTGAATGGGGAGTCGCCATTATCACATCACACTTCGCCACACGCCATCACGACATGTCACACAACCTCCAAACCATCCATATTTAGTGGCTCTGCCGGTGGATTTAGTGGCCTGGTTTTTTAGTACGTCTGCCATTTTATCTGTAATCTGTCTGTCTGTCTGTTAGCTGTCTGTCTCGCAGGCTAAATCATCATCCCATCATTGCTGTCTCTACTGAGGTGTCTGTCTCTCTCTCTACTGAGGTGTCTGTCTCTCTCTCTCTCTACTGAGGTGTCTGTCTCTCTCTCTCTACTGAGGTGTCTGTCTCTCTCTCTCTCTACTGAGGTGTCTGTCTCTCTCTCTCTACTGAGGTGTCTGTCTCTCTCTGCTGAGGTGTCTGTCTCTCTCTACTGAGGTGTCTGTCTCTGTGTGCTTATAGTCTAATGTGGATGGAAATGCAGGAAGGAGATCTGAGATCTGAGCTGGCTCTTCTCTCTAAGTCAGCAGCTCAGTGTCCCAGCTGCCGACATACAGTATCGCTCCACAGCACGTCACCGACACGTCACACAGAAACGTCAACACAGGCCTGGTGCTGCCATGCTTGGCCAGGTGTCAGATTCACAGACCCCTAAGAAGTTGTCTAACTTGTCTCACTTTCCTTTTACTATTTTTTTCTTTGTCTGTCTCTGTCTGGCTAGTCTTTACTCAATCTACTTTTTTATGGGACAATTGTTCTGTGTCTAACAACAATGTCTCGAGCCATTTCTTAGAGTTTATTTATTATGGTTGTCATCCTGTATTGACCAAACACGGTACGTACTGTAATATCATGTCAACATTAGTTTTAAGGTCATGTCTAAAATGTGGTTAAGCTAATAACAGAGCACTTGGCCTTTAAAGTCCTCATTTATAAGACACTATTAATCCAAGTCATTGCCGTCTGAAATGATGTAAATATAAATATAACAGTTGTGAATATTACAGAAGGCAACCATAAAAAATAGATGTCACCCACACATGGAAATAACTCAAAATGCCTTGCAAGCATTAAAATAATGTCTCTTAAGTTCCATGAATTTCTCCTCAGGTAGCAGCATTTACTGTCATTTAACTGCCAATGAGAGGAAACCTGAAAGTGCACAATGTTTTTCTAAATAATCTTATCTCAAATCATCTCAGTGAGACTTTCTCTGAATATTTTCCCTGGTTCAGATATATGATGGGGAAAAACATCCCACCCGACCTTGTGATTGGAACAAACCATAAAACCTCAAAAGAAAAATATTCTATAAACATAATTGTCACTGCACCTATTTAGATCATTTTGACAAACATTTTAGCCACGTCTCTGTAATTTTGTGTGTGAGTTGGTGCGTGTGTGTGTGTGTGTGTGTGTGTGTGTGTGTGTGTGTGTGTGTGTGTGTGTGTGTGTTGTTGTTGTTGTTGTTACTGAATGTGAGACTGCAGGTATGGTCAGGACATAATAAATAAGACATTATAAGAAAAAAGGAAATTGTTGTGATGACTATTTATGTCTGGTGAACAGTCCACTGCCTCCCCCGTTCCCTTGTCAATGAATAGATAGACAGCAGAGAGAAAGATGTCTTTATCCTTCTTCTCAATACTCACAACTGCCATTTCCTACGGAGAGGCTGCAGCAACAGTAAGGGCTTGTGGATGTCAATAAGGGTTACAACTGTGAATACGTTATATGTTTGAGAGGAGGATGTGTGTGTGTGTGTGTGTGTGTGTGTGTGTGTGTGTGTGTGTGTGTGTGTGTGAGAGAGAGAGAGAGAGAGAGAGAGAGAGAGAGAGAGGAGACAGTGGATCACTTCTCAAATCGATAAAGCTTTGAGATAGAAAAGAGGAAGACGGGAAATATATAGCTAAGCTGTTATTGTACATTTTAAATTGTGTGTACAATGACAGCATATTAAAAAAAATCATCCAAAAAGAGAACAATCAATGTAATTTCTACAAATGTATAGACTCTGAACTGGGTATAATTTGCACACCCAACATAGAAATTATTTTGACTCTGCCCTCATCTATGATAGTTAAGAGTTATTGTATTATATTCTACAAAGATATTATAGAAGTGTACTATTATGGACTTGGTTCTAACAGAGTTGACTGCTGTAATAATTAATATCTGAATAAATATCTGTAAAATTAAATCACTGTGAATTTCTGAATTAATATCTGTAAAATTAAATCACTGTCAAATGAATTTCTAATATCTGTATCAAAAGCACACAAAGAGCATAGCACCATACCTGTAGTGGATAGCAGTCACAGAGGGCAACATGGCAGTCCTCACTCCTTCCCCTTCTCCTCCTCTCTCGTTTCTTCCACTCCTCTCACACATCCTCTCTTCTCCGTCTCTTCTGTCCTCTGTCCCGTCCATGTAGTGGAGTTGACCCGGAGTCATGTGTGAGGAACTGCTGAGAGTGGTCAGTAGGAGTAGTGGACGATTAGTACGGATGTGTGCCGGCCTCTGAGTGTGACCCCTCTTCTGTCTCTCCTCTCCTCTCCCCTCTCACCCCCATCCCTCTCTCTCTCTCTCTCTCTCTCTCTCTCTCTCTCTCTTGCTCCTCTCTTGTCATTCTCTTTTTTTATCCTGCTTCTTTTCTTTTCTCTTCTCTTGCCCTGTATTTCCAGACCAACCTCTGCTTTCTCCCAGAAGGCTACATTCAGGGCACAATAACATTCCCTCTCAAAGACACACACACACACACACACACACACACTCAGCCCAACACAAATCAACCACTCACTCTCTTTCTGTCTCTCTCATACACACACACACACACACACACACACACACACACACACACACACACAGACACACCTGGGGCTTTTGGCGACTCTGCGACCAGTCGGTCCCCTCTCTTGCCTCCCCTCTCCTGAGCAACAAAACCCCCAGAGGAGGCCAGGCCACCGGGACAAAAGACCAGCGGAAACCAGGCTAACTTTTTACATAGCCCCCCCTTGCATCTGCCTCTCTCTCTCTCTCTCACACACACACACACACACACACACACACACACACACACACACACACACACACACACGTCTGGAGAGTGCAATGACTGTGAAAGGTACAGAGGGGCACCAGTGGATAGGGGCATAAGATAGGGATGTGTTGTTAGTAATGCTCAAAAGTCTGCCACACACACACACAGACAGACTTTCTCTGTCTCTCTCTCTCTCTCACACACACACACACACACACACACACACACACATATTTCTCTTAGGTGGTGTGTGTATAGCTGGGCATGCCCCCCCCCCATCCCATTCTCTCCCTATTCCTCTTCACCGTCATCACCTATCTTTATTTCTCTCTCTTCTTTCTTGGCCTGTCCTCTTCAGTCTGGACTCTGTTTTAACCAGAGTACTTGGAATGCCAGGAGCTTCTGCTAACTGCCATCCTATTGCTTTTCTCTTTCTTCATTCACTACTTTTCTCTTTCTCTCTCTCGCTCTCTCTGCTTTTTTATTTTTTTACATGTTTGTTCAACAGCTCTTCTTGGCCTCTTTGCATTCACACACACACACACACACACACACACACACACACACACACACACACACACACACACACACAGTGAGGGTGTTGACAAAGGTGTGTGTTGTGTTGCAGGAGGGGGTCAGCGGTTCAACGGCTCGTTTCTGGCCCAAGAACTCTGTGGAGAGGCTCTGGGCTCCTCTAGCTGCCCCAAGGAACAATCAGCGTCCTCGTCGCCGCGCTCTCCACCAAGACGTCTCCTCTCCTCCTCGCTCAACGACCAATTAGCAACTTTAAGAGAACGGGAGACTTAGGGCCGGCCATCCACACACAGCTGCACCCTTAGAGATGCCATCACACTGACACAGATTGATGATCACACACAGGCTCATGTAGATTACTGCTATACGAACAGCTAATCTAATAATTTAATGATGGGTATGTTTTACTGCTCATAAATTAATTTGTTGTTACACACATCCAGAATACTGTAGCTCCACTGTAGGCTCCCTTTTTTATTTTTTATTTTTATTTGATTAACTCGGACATGCAACAGTACTATAACACTGTTCAATTTCACTCAGCCTTGGTACTTTAGTTGTTATTACATTGATATGTACGTGTACACTTACTATAAAATGTTGACTATAAAATGCAATACTGATATTGGTACAGTATGTCAGACAAAAGCTTTTAACATTGTTTTCAACACTGCATTTTAGGGACTTAATCCACGCCTGTAGCTGTCAATCATGCCTTTGCGTCACGGAAACCACTGTCCTGCATTCCAGGAGATCCAATTTTGCCGTACCTTGTTTTGCCGTTCGGTGACATTTTCCGCCAACAGGCTGAAAGCAGCCACAAAAGGGAGAGGCCCCTCGGCTCTTGAGCCTGTGCATATGGGATCTGTGCATGAAATCTATAATGGTAAACATTGACCAACCCAGTTGGTTTGTGGCCATTGGAGTGCGATTGGGACACTTGTGTGAAGTGGCTCATTGCGGTAAAGACTGTGAATGCCCTTAATAAAGTACTCGGAGAAGCCCTATTGTGCCCCCTTGCTATTCTGCAAGCTCAAAA
Organism: Sardinella longiceps; assembly: GCA_027497455.2. Lineage (NCBI taxonomy): Eukaryota > Metazoa > Chordata > Actinopteri > Clupeiformes > Clupeidae > Sardinella > Sardinella longiceps. Next base: position 19,371,603 of record JAODXP020000006.1, on the reverse strand, counting down.
TTAGGCTTCCCTTTCCTTAGCCCTCCTTCTCCTCCACCTCCTCCTCCTTCTCCTCCTCCTTTTTTTTCTCTTTCTCCACCTCTTCCTCTGTTCTGCTCTCTCTCTCTCTCTCTCTCTCTCTCTCTCTCTCTCTCTCTCTCTCTCTCTCTCTCTCTCCTCTCTTTAGAAAAAGCTCCACCATATGAAGTGGTTCATTACTGTGGCTGGGCCCTTCTCAGGTACTGGCTGAGCCATTCAGCCCACTCCAGTGTGGCAACTCTGCACAAGAAAGGGAAAAAGGAAAACACACAGCACAAAGGTACTGTTAGCACTTCCTGGGCAGAATTACCAGCTTGCCTACAAGTACAACTCTAATTACCTTTGGCCATTGTGAGGATATGTGGATGGCCTGTGGTGTGGTGTGTCTCTCTCTCTGTGTGTGTGTGTGTGTGTGTGTGTGTGTGTGTGTGTGTGTGTGTGTGTGTGTGTGTGTGTGTGTGTCTGTTTGTTAAGGTGAGGTGAGTGAAGCCCACACACCTCACCACAATGCCACACAAACACACACATACACACACACACACACACACACACACACACACACACACACACACACACACACAACCAAATAGGAGACGTGAACAGACACATTACCTCTTTGACAGACTCTCTCGCATCCACACATGAATCCACACGTGACCACAAAGGTATCATTACCCCATCCACCCCCACCCCGTTTTCATACACACACATATACACACACAAAGTCTTGGATACATGGGCGCATGTTGACCTGGACACATGATGATACCTCCGTTACTTCCCTAATTGGACATTGACAATCACCCCATCCTCTCTGAGTGCACTTCTTCTTCCCAACATAGGCAACTCTGGGAAAGGATCAGGCGCAGCTTAGACCCAACATTTCGCCATTTCACCTCCAAAAAGAGTTCTAAAGAAGTGAGCAACAAAAACATGCAAGAATGAAACTGATTATGTACATTTTGTTGCAGCATAGGTTTGACTAAACAGCTCTCTGACTTTGGTAAGGAAACATTGATGACGAAAATGCCCCCTCAAAAGTTTTTCTATTTTTAAGCACTTTTTCAGCACCTCACATTTTTAGGCGCTTTGTCTCAATTTCATCCTGCGACTAGCTCATATCCAGTGTGAGGCGCATAATGATGATTATGTTGCATCATTCCAGAAAACAATTTAATGATATGTGAGATGTGTGTCAGTCTAAATTGCCCCTAATGGTTCATACAGTAAGTTAAAACAAAGTGCCCACCCATCAGAAAATATTGTATCCTTAACATCGATTTTCTTTAAAATCTCTTTACTCTAAGTGAATGAGTCTGATCCATCAGACTAGGGTTGAGGACATACTGCACATGACATGACTAGTGAAGAGTTGGACAGAGGAGTGCCTCCCCAAAATAAAAGTCTGAAATAGCAAACACACGCCAACGTAGCTTTAAGATGATAATATGATGTTTAACTTAAGATATGAAATAATAACTACCTAATACTACTTGACTTGTGTTTTTACTGGACAAACAAACTCCACCCCACCTATAACTGAGAAAGTGAGAATGAAGTGAGATGTGTTGTTCCTTAAAATGGAGGCAATCTTAGTGTGTAACTGAACGGAGATGCTATAATACAGCTCAACTCCACGCAGGCAATACCATTTAGTTCACTCCCTGCAGTTGTCAACAGCACTCAGCAGCCATTGATTGACACAGCGAAGTAGCCTCCTAAATCCTTTTACGATGGTTCACCACGAGTAGATCCTTCTCAGGCAACCCCCCCATACACACACACACACACACACACACAACCCTCCAACCTCAGAAGAAGAGACATCACCACAATAGTGATGGGATCTACCTCAATCTCAGTGGTAACGAGTTTGACCTTGGCAGCAACACAAAGCCTTGATGGCCGGGCCTCAAGTGGAGGCTTACTGGAGCTTTCCTGGGCTGGTTGGTATGTGGTAACACTGTACACAGGCACACATGTACACAAGCACGCATGCACATGGATGCACACACACACACACACACACACACACACACACAGATGTAAAGTAGCTGAAGTCTGATCACCTCATACAATATATTTTGCTTTTGTTGTGGGATTTGTTCCTTTATTCTCCTTCTAATACAGAACTGCACGTCCACATCAGATAAATACAAAAATAGGTCATGTGGTTTTCTGTACTTTCTACGAGACTATTTCAAAGGTGTGAATAAATGTATCATCATGCTGGTCAACTTGAGCTAGCATTAACCTGAGAATATAACATCTGCTGAGCATTTACTGATGGGTGAGATCAGTCTGCCACTTCTAGACTCTACCTCTGAACAGCGTTCATTTGGGACTACAGATGGGAAGCCCTCAATAAAGACTGAGGTCTGTGACACAGACAGCCTGAGCCAATCACTTCCTACATCATTTTCAAAGACTGTCAAGATTGCCCTATCACCTACAGAGTAGATCAGATAAGATCCACCATAGTATGATTTACATAATAACTAACATGACCATTAGTGATCTGACCTTAATTAATCAATAAAATAATTTGTATCTTTAGCCTATTGTTTGCAAATGTCACTTGACACATCTCTTAGTTTTACAATTCTTTTGTTTCAGATATTGGCATTACTGAATTTTGAGATAGGCTACCTGCTCAGTAGGCTACAAATAGGCTAATTAACTGATCTAAGGTCTTCTCGTTATTAAAAATAAATGTTAAGGTTGCAATATTGTCATTGGAGAAAAAAGGGACTTTTTTGTGGGCTACTTTTTCCTTATTATTCGCTATTTATTTTTAGAGATGGCTTTCACTTTGGAATAAATATTTTTAGGAGGTTAAGATTTAGACCTAAACTAGCTTGGCCTGCCATAAAAAAACACAGACATTTCTACAATCAAATTTACCTCTTACATAAAAATTTAACGCTTCGCAGTTGAGATCCAAAGCAGAAGGTTTTTTTTTTTTTTTTTTTTTTTTTTGAAAGCAAGTATGTGCCCCTGACCAGTAATGTAGCGTAGCTGGGCAGGTGGTAGGCTGCCTTGAGTCTTGCAGAGCCCTCCCTACCTCCTTTCTCTCCTGAAGCATCGGCCCGTCATCTCCCTCCTTCTCTCACCACTCCTGCCATTAAATATTTAACCCCAAAACCGGAACTATATGAAAGATTAAGGCCGCATAAAAATAATTACGGATTATCGCAATGAAAAATGCATGCGTCGTGTAACCTAGGAGTTCATGATATGAACAATACAATATTAATGGTCCGCGGAGCACACATATCTACTAATTAAAAGATTTGCTCAAGCTCTCTCCAGGTTTGGCCGAGAGCTGTGCATATGATTGCATGTTACTCCTCTACGGTCTCCGGTGCTGCAAGTAAATTCTACGAACAATGAGAGAATCACATTAGGCGAAAATTTAAATATCCATTTAAATCCTTGCCCTTGGTCCCCCAAATGCATTCGATTCACAATTGTAATTTCAATTAGATATTGCAGGTTTTGTGGACAAAGAAAGAAAGGCATTTATTCAAATAATTTCCTGCAGGACCTAGCCTACATATAGCCTGAATATTAAAGTATTAGTCTGACTGTTAACTACTGCATTGTTAGTGGCATGTCTGAGATCTAAGGTCGATTTCTTTTCAAACAAAGATTATTATGTTTATCCTGCATTAGGCTTCGTGGGTTAGGTTCAAATTAGAATGTCAAAACCTGATAGGCTATAAAAACACAATAACGTGTTTGGCCTAGAAGTGAGCCTATAGGCCTAGGCCTAAAATTACTCAGTATATAGTATAGGCCAAATTGATCAGACAATCCAGGCAAAGTTTTAGTGAATGTCCTGAAGAGGAGCTGTCCTGAAACAGATAATAGATTTATATGAGCAAGCATACAAGGTGAGCTAGATCTTATGCCTATATGGTTTGCCTACATAGCCCATGTAGGAAAACAGGAGACGATTTTATGCTGACTCCACCAGTGCAAGGCAACCGATTACGTTATTTAAGGGGAGCAAACCGTTCACAATCACTCACATCCGCGAAACTGATTTATTATTCCATATAGACCAATAATTGTCTGTTTCACACACACGCACGCACGCACGCGCGCGCGCGCGCACACACACACACACACACACACACACACACACACACATCCAGGGAGAGAGGAGAGAGACCGCGGCTTGCGGCTGAATGGTCTGGCGCAGGTCTTTTGTCAGAAGATTAGCGGCAGATTTAATGGCATTATAGATTTCCAAACCATCTCCGTGATTGCAGGAAATTATTAAAAATAGATTACGGACTGAGCGGACGCTCACAGTCCAGCAGACAGTCGGCATACTATTGCTGAGCCTCCGAGTCAGTAGCCTATTTATTCAGTCGATTAATACTACAATTGGCCGTGTGATTGCGTAAACACGGGCTATAGGCTAGACATGAAACTAGTAAAGTCAAATGTATCAAATCAGTCAAGATAACCTCCTGTGTATTTTTTAGGCAATGCTGATTCCTTTTTTTCCCCCCATTTTAAATACCAGCTGTTGTTGACCTCGAAAAATACAGGCCTACAGGAGCCTATATTTCGAATTGTGCAGACCACTCCATTGCGTAGCCTAGAGCCCACACTTCATTTAAAAGTGTTTGCGGCCTGTGCCTGCAGTGTCACGTTATAGACAGAAAATGAATGCAGGTTACAAATGTGTGTTGCTTTCCAGAAACTGTGTATATGAAGCTGACAAGTTTAACCACACTCACCCTCTAAATTATATAGTGACAGTTTATCTAGGCTATAAATAGCTTCAGCTGTTGTAAAAATCTTCCCAGTGCTGATTTTCTGTCTGAAAAAGGCTGTCAAAATGTAAAGTAATTACTTGTAATATTATTAGGCCTTATTAACTATTAAAATACAAATTTAGCAAATGATTGAAAAAAGACATATAGGCCTACATTAGTAGGAAATACTAATACTAGATGGAATTTTAAAAAATAGAGATAAAAGTAAAATACAAATCAACACAAAACATATTAGACTCAGACGTTTGGATATTGTTCAGGAAATATCGTTAGTATACAAGAGAAAATATCCACAAAGACTGAAAGCAACAATTAAATAAATCTTGTCAAAACAATCTTGTTTTAATGAATAAAGGCATTAAATATCGTTCCAATAATGAACATGATCTAACATGAAATGTAAAGTTCCTGAAATGCCTGGCTGTTAAAGCAGGTGTTTTAAACCACTCTTTTAACCTGTGCTGTTGGCCTTCGCTACTGCTATCATTATTTGGAGACAGATTGTCAGCTCCCATTCACAAGAACAAAAGGCATTTGGAGGAAAACACATACAAGCACACACTCACACACACACACACACACACACACACACACACACACACACACACACACACACACACACACACACACACACACACACACACACAATCAGTACTGTGGGGGGCGGCCTTAATTAGAGTGGTCACACACTTTAGTTCAAATATTTGACTGCCTTCTCTGTTTAGCTGGGGCAGCAATAGCCTTGCATGGTGTGTATACTGTACAGACAATACTCTGTTCTCTAATACTCTGCTGCGTGTGTGTGTGTGTGTGTGTGTGTGTGTGTGTGTGTGTGTGTGTGTGTGTGTGTGTGCGCGCCTCACAAATCGCCTTTGAGACAGGGAATTTCCTACTATTTGCCTTTTGGGCCGAGTGTGTGTGTGTTTGTTTGAGGGCGAATGTGTATGTGTGTGTATGTGTGTATGTGTATGTATGCTCGGCCCGAGCAGCTCGGGCATTTCTTATGTGCAAATATCTATGTGAGGTAGGAGGAATTCATTTTGATTTCCCCGTCCTACACAATCCCACAGCCGTGATGGCTGACAACAGTATCCAGCACAGAGCCTTGGCCAAGATATAACAAAAGCTCCCACCACTCTTGTCATTCTCTCTTTGTCTCTCTCATTCTGTAACCCCCCCGGCTCTCTCTCTCGCTCGCCCTCCCTCACTCACTCACTCACTCACTCACTCACTCTCTAGAGCAAGTGTCAGGCCACTGTTTAGAGTAACTGCCTTTTTTGGATGTGTGTGTGTGTGTGTGTGTGTGGTAAAAACACTTGAGAGAATAGAATCCTAAAGGCAGTAATGAAAATTGATTTGTAACTCAAAATCTTTGTGATGATCTGTTGATTCCTTTTTTTTGGATGATGTAGAGAGGGCGGTGCCCTCCCTTGATCCCGCCCCTACCCACAAAAAAAAAAAAACTTTGTATACACATGCAGGCCTCGTTTACACACAGCAATCAGTGCATGAGTGTTTGCTGTGTTTGTGAAACGTGTATTCACACACCAGAAGTGATCTACTGTGGTGTATTTATATAGCGCACGGCACACGTTAAAATAATAATAATAATAATTTCTCTATTTCTCCATTTGCTACTGGACAGCGTGGCGCAGAATATGCTAGAGGTGTGCGTAATCTAATCTGTTAAAATGCATTCTAAATAAAAACGGTCCAAAACTGCGGGCGCCATGTTTACGTGTCGTGAACGCACTGATTGCAGTGTGAATGAAGACTCGCCTCCTCTCTCTCTCTCTCTCTTTCAATGAATCTGAATCTGATTCGATGTGTTTATCTATCTCCTTTGCCATAAATCGGTGTGTGTATGTGTGTGTGTGTGTGTGTGTGTGTGTGTGTGTGTGTGGCAGAGGCCTGTCACCTCTCCAGTGTTTGTTAATCACCGTTCAGTGACACTCCATAGAGTGCGGGCGCTGTGTTTGCACAGCTCAGATTGGCCGCGGCCCACAGCACACGCACACACACACACACACACACACACACACACACACACACACACACACACGCACACACACCGGCCGTCACTTGGAATAGAGAAATCACCTCAGCCCCGTGACAGTCACGCTGCGCAAATTAACTCCTCAGCACAAGATGCTGGTTAAGTGTGCGGTGCATTGAGGCGATACCAATCTGCAAGTTTATTATTATTCTCCCGACCGACACATCCAGCCCCCCCCTCCACACACACTGCCACACACACACACACACTGCCACACACACACACACACACGTTATCACAAAACACAGTCATTAAAAAGCATTTGACCTTTTTGCAATGTGGCACCTGAAATTACTTTCCGTCCTTATATTTCTCTGTCTCTCTCACTCTGTCTTTTTTTTCACTTACTCCCTCTCTCTCCATCACTCTCTTCTCCGAACAAATAATACTCGTGGCTGAATTGTAATGCAAGCGGTTTCCCCCGAGTGGGAGCAGGAGAGAGCAGACAGCCCTGAGGATGTCAGGCCTTTAATTAAATGTTGCATCTGCCAATTGTTTCATGGAAACAAAGCAGTCCAAGTAAATGGGCAGGGGAGAAAAAGGGAGGGAGAGAGAGAGAGAGAGAGAGAGAGAGAGAGAGAGAGAGAGAGAGAGAGAGAGGAGGGAGGGTGGAAGGAAGAGAAAGAAGAAAGGTGGAAGGTAAAGAGAGTGTGAGAGGGAAAGAGGGAAAGAGAGAGAGAGAGAGAGATAACAGACAAAGGTGTGCTTGTTGTCCCACTACCAATTCAATGAATTGTCGTTTTTCATTTTATTTCAGGATCCTGTTAAAGTAAAAACAACCCATAACATGGGCTACATGCCTCATATTTCCACGAAAGACACAAAGCCTGCCAAAGACACCAAGACAGACAGGAGGAAGAAAGAGAGAGAGAGATACAGAGAGAGAGAGAGAGAGAGAGAGAGAGAGAGAGAGATTGAAAAATATCTGTCTTATACTAACTGCCAGTTCAGCAGAATCACAACCAGACCCACTGGGCTTAGCACGTTCTCACACACATTCTCACACACAGCACCACGTCTATGACAGACGTGGCCCAGACTCGGATGTGATCTGGCCCTGACCCGCCTCTGATCCGACCCTGACCACCACAAGCCCATCTGATCAGCTGCCGTCTGCAAATCCTCTGGCGGAGGTCGCTAACCGCATTTCTGTGTAACCAAACTGATTAGCGTGTGATTATGGACAGATAAGAGAAGGGGGTGGGAGCAGTATGCTAACAGCTAATTAGCCAGTAGCCTCCTCCTGTTTAATCTACTTGC
>JAODXP020000006.1:19350976-19355976 GCA_027497455.2 Sardinella longiceps | reverse complement strand
GGTGGTCTTAGGAGGAAATAGCTCCTAGGCTCTGTGATATTCCCAAACAATCCCTTTTTTCCCTCTGCAAATCCCCGGAGCTGGCACAGGTAGCGCTCACTTAAGATCGTCCGCTAGTATCCAAGACACCAACACTGAGTGGTGTGTGATACGCACTGTGTGTGTTTGTGTGTGTTTGTGTGTATGTGTTTGTTAGAGAGTGTGATAGAGAGAGAGAGAGAGATGGAGAGAGAAAGAGAGTGAGAGAGTGTAGAAAGAGAGGCAGAGAATGTGTCTGTATTCGTAAAATCTCTCTCTCTATTTCTCTCTCTCTGTCTCTCTCTCTCTATCACACTCTCTAACTCTGTGTGTATGTGTGTGTGTGTGTGTGTGTGTGTGTGTGTGTGTGTGTTGGTAAGGTGACGTCAGCTTTAAAAGAGGGTTGATGTCCTCAGGGACAAATCAGCCTTGTTGTTCCCACCCCTTACATTAACCTCAGGTGGAGAAGGACAACCTAATAACACTCTGTGGCCATCATCTTCATAGCGCTTTGTCTCTCTCACACGTACACACACACACACACACACACACACACACACACACACACACACACACACGTTTTCAATCTAATCCTTTCTTCCTCTATCTAACTGTCTTGGTTAGAAGTCATTTTTTTGTCATTTTTTTCTTTTCATTTTCTCTCATTCTCTTCTCTGTCTGTTTCTGTGTCTTTCTTTCTGAAACACACAACCACACTCTTATGCACACACACACACACACACACACACACACACACACACACACACACACACACACACACACACACACACTTCCACTTACATGCGCATACACCGCCACACACTCTCACACACACGCTCACACATACACACACACACACACACACACACATATACTCTCTTGCCCGCTCTTGCCTGGGAGGGAGTGTGTGCGGTTGCCAGGCTCTCCAATCGTCGGGGTTTAAATGAATCCGCCGCTTCCACCTTAAGAGAATGAGTAATCAAGCAGCGGCGGCCATTTGCAAGCTGTCACTCAAGCGCCACTATCTTGCCTCCGTGGCTTCCTCCTCTAATACCAATTTAAATCGTTCACGGGCCTTTCCGCAGCCATTATTCAAAAGATCATAATAGTTTTCCTTGCGCCCAAAGCACAAAAAATCAATTATTTCCCCACAAAGACTTGAAAGTACTTAGCGAGGGGCTGCTCGCGGAAAGCCGTGGGTTATATCAAATTGAGACCGCCCTCATTACATTCTGCACAATTAGTTACCTCTGCTCGGGCCTCTCTCTTTAATTTCCCAATGCCATATCTGTATTATGACAGAAACAAGCATGCAAATGCTATTGTTGGGGATTTAGAGAAATCAATAGGACGGAGGCGCGGACGCTTGGAGAGACCCGTCCGTCAATCTCGCTGCAGGCCAGAGATAAAGGTCTGCATTCAAATTAGCACCAGCAGTAGCTGACATCACAAGTGACACCCGAAATAAAAGGGAGGACTCCATGATATGTGTAATTATTCGCTGCGCTTTCTCCGCGCTTTCTTCCCGCTCATTGTGCGCGCTTGTGTAACACTGTTGCCCATAAAAGGATTAGGAGTGTTTTAATGAGAAACTATAATTGTTTTTTTTTTTTTTCACTTTTTTTTTTTTTATTCTATGCTGCATGGATATGCATGTATGTATGTGTGTGTGTGTGTGTGTGTGTGTGTGTGTGTATGGGAAAGGGAGAGAGAGAGAGTGTGTGTGTCTGTGTAAGGGAGTGAGACAGAGAAGAATACTTGTGTGAAAGTATGGAGTATATTTGGCTTCTTTTTCTGCAGCCATATTCTTGTTCTTCCTCTCATCTTCTGCCATGTTTGTCAGCGTCTGCATTTTGCCCTTTGTGTCCTTTCTTGGCTGCCTTACTTACAGTATCTCTCCCTGTTCTGTGTCAGCAGTGCTGTTCAGCCTGGATACCTCACACACATACAGTACAGTGTACCTGCATGGGGAAAAACATGCAAACAAGGGTCACAAAAAAGAACAATAAATCTCTTCGTTACTTCATGTTCTGCAAACAATCAAACACATTTACTGTACTAACCGCATTCTTCAACATAGCAATTTCACATCATAATCATATTTAACCCAGTGTGTAACAGTCAGTGTTAATACTGTATTTATGATTTTAAAATATTAGATCATATTTATTGTGTTCTTTACCACATAATTACATTCATCCATTCAGTGCTTAAAGGTTCAAAATTCAACTTGGGGACAGTCAGACTTCTATCCCAGTAAACAATATGACATAATACAATGGTAGGTGTTATCTATGTAAAAGACTATTGTGTATAGACAATTAACAAGTTGTTTGCAGTGTGGAATCAAACTGAGTTATTTTAAGGAAAAAAATCTACACAACGTTGCACTTACGTATTTAGGATCGTGTTCTGTTTATGCATGTATGGTTTGTATTAGATATTATCAGCAGGAAGTTTTAGAGCCGGCTGATGGTAGACCTGTTTTTCATGTCTGAAGGTTGTGTGCCAATAGTGGTGTATTTGATGTCTTAATTTAACTGGACACCTTCAATTCCTTCAGAATAAAAGAAAAAATATTCTTGTCTCTATTCTTGTATTTCAGGTATTATCAGACTGGAGTATGATAATTATTAATATCACCTGGTATGCAAATTAAAACATATATCTTGAATTTTTTTTTTTTTTTTTGGGGGGGGGGATAATTCTTCATATTTTGACATTAAATTTTGAGAGCTTAAACAACGCAATTCACTACTCACAACTGAGTTGCCTGGCAAGCCTAACTATAGCATCAATACAAGGGGCAAAGTCAGATTTTCAGAATCGGAATGTGTGTGCCTCTGCACACTGATTGGCTACTACTACTACTACAGTATGTCTTGACTCTCTATAAGGTTAGGGTGACACAAGTGAGTTTCAAGGCTAATTTTAAGTTGCCATTAAGTGATTTTAGAGAAAATGTACCCTATACACTGATAGTACATTCAGTTGCTCCAAAATAGTGCACACAGTGCATACTCTAAGTTCTTAAAGAGTACACTTCTGGACCCTGAGCACATTATTGAAAGTGCACATTTCTTTGCTTCCTTATGGGTGGTGTTGTGACCCTAATACACTCCTGGTGGTGAGCCTGAGGGAGGGGGCAGATTAGTGGGAGATGTTAAAGTGAGTTCAGCTATAGGAATAACAGAGAATGGATTTACACAAAGCTCACCAACAGGTTATACACACACTCTCTCTCTCTCTCTCTCTCTCTCTCTCTCTCTCTCTCTCTCTCTCTCTCTCTCTCTCTCTCTCTTTCTCTCGCACACACACACACACACACACACACACACACACACACACACACACACACACACACAGCATAAAATACTCTGGAGTGAGAGTGAGAGAAAGAGAGAGAGAGATGACATCTTCACATTTAAAGATGCACATGTGCACATGTTGCCTCTCATGAAACTAATGGCCCTGACACACAAATACACAATTTAACAAACTCACTTGAACACACACACACACAGACACACACACACACACACACACACACACACACACACACACACACACACACACACAGAGGAGGGCAAAAGGAGGTTAGTCTAGGCAGCGCAGGTCATGACCTGTGGGCCAGGTGATTGAGCTGCTTGGGGAGGAGGTCAGTGGTGTCTGAGTGGAGCCAACATGTTAGAGGTCAAAAGAGGGACGACAATGTCCAATTACCAGTTCTAACCCCACCCCACCCCAGGGCGTGCACTCACACACACACACACACACACACACACACACACACACACACACACACACACACACACGGAGAGCACAGCCGGCTGGCGAAGACAAAAGGGATGTGGAATGCAGAGGCCTAAAAAGCGACAAAGAAGGATGGAAAGGGGAAAGTGATTCAGACATTCCACTGAGCACAAACACACACACAGAACACACTCCTACACACACACACACACACACACACACACACACACACACACACACAACACACACACACACACACACACACACAGAATCAGGAGAGGTTGATAGAAGCACACAAACACTCACACACACACACACGGACACATGCACACATCACAAACACATGCACATCACACATTATCAGCACAGCTCTAACAGAAGCACACAAACGCTCTCAAAAAACAGGGAACATGCACACATCCAAACAATGCCATCCACATTATCACACACTCTAACAGAGAACCAAACACACACACACACACACACACACTGACTTATCTGCCCTCCCAATACAATTCCATTTCCCCAAAAAACTGTGGGGGGGCATGTGCGCGTTCCTGGCAGAGTGAGTCAAGGGCGAGTGTTTGCCCCTGTGTGTCCCTCCTGCCCCTGGTCCTTTCAGAGAGGGGTAGATTCTCCTACTGCTCATTTCTGCCCCCGCTCAGATACCCCCAGAGCCCCCTCATTCAGCCCCACACAAAGAGAGAGAGAGAGAGAGAGAGAGAGGCCTTCCGCTTGGAGGGAGGGAGGGAGAGAGAGGGAGGGGATGGGGGGTGGCAGTAGACAGGGAGAGGAGAGAGAAGAGGGGAGGGAAATAGAGGGTAGAGACAGGAACGGAAAGAGAGAGAGAGAGACCCTTTTCCAGTATCTCTCTCTCATCCACTCATTCCTAAGCAACTAGCCACCATCATATGTATAGAGACACCCAGAAAAAGGAGGAAATTGTATGTGTGTGTGTGTGTGTGTGTGTGTGTGTGTGTGTGTGTGTGTGTGTGTGTGTGTAATGGCTGCAATTATAAAATAATTAACATAAAAAAATTATAATTTACTTAATCACATTGTATATTATCCCATTCAATTGTTTTATTAACTATTCCTTCAACACTTCTGTATCCTACCACTTGAAAAAAAATGAATTGAGAAAGAGAGAGAGATAGTCTATGTAGTTGGATCTTTTGCTAAGACCTTGTTGTCAACCCAATGACACAGAGCCATTATATAAACTTACA
>JAODXP020000006.1:19263476-19328476 GCA_027497455.2 Sardinella longiceps | reverse complement strand
TTATTATTGACATATAGTGATTATGATCAGTGAAGCGAACAACAACGTGTATTTTGGTAGTCTATTTGTTTTGCAGGGGATTGTGGGATAGCCTATGGTAATGAACCTAATGAACTGCAGAGTTGAGTTCAAATATAAACACAGAAGCAGTGTTCAGAAACGAACAAAGATTCCAACATGTAGCAGTATGTCTGTAAAGACACATTATTTACATTGCATCTCTCATTTAAACAAATGGAATTTTCAGTCACTGAAAATGACCAGGCTGATTTTGAAAACTCCAGGCAAAGTGGAGATTTGGGACCCCTCAGACACTCATGGGGAAAACAGTACATTCTAACTGTTCCATCAATTTTCAGATTTTTTTGCAATATGGAGGAGTGTGCAAGTGGAAAAGAAGAATCAGGAAAAGAGAGGCAATTTGACATTTGACCAATGGTTTTCCCTTCATTTAATGAATGGTGTGCTGTCACCAATTTGCCTCTTTGTTGTGGTACGATTAGCCTGCGCTAGGCCTACTTCTGTTTTATATTCTACCTGTCTATGGAAATTGCACTTAGGGAGCCCACCTTGATAATCTTGCTTAATGGCGCGGAGTTGGCTTGTTACGCCACTCATTTACAATGTTAGAAATCGTTGGAAGAAGAAGAAGAAGAAGAAGAAGAAGAAGAAGAAGAAGAAGAAGAAGAAGAAGAAGAAGAACAACAACAACAACAACAACAACAACAACAACAACAACAACAGAAGGGACTGAGAATGGACAGAACTCTCCTCCACTTCCTCCAGCCGGGTTACTCACACACAAGCATCGGCCATGTTGGCTCTGAAGTACCCTCTGTAACCTGAGGCCAGTTTCCACATTCTGATGGGCGTCTGGGTGGGGTTAAGAGCAGGGCAACGCCTCTCTGATCCGGGGGTCCAGCCATGACAGTTGGTGTGGTGTGGAGCCTCGGGCAGGCCTGCAGGTCCCACACACACACACACACACACACACACACACACACACATACACACACACACACACACACACACACACAAGAAAACATAGCCCTGCGTAGGAAGAAGGGACTGGACTGGTAATCTGATTACATGGATCATCATTAAAGGGGAGAGGGATTTCCCTAGGAGGTGTGTGAATGGAAGTATGTGTGTGAGAGTGTGTGTGTTTAACAAGGCCAACGGGACAACTAAGAAATCTGGAAAATAGTTTCTGAATATCATTGAATTTATGGAAAAACACCACTAACCACCTTTTCTTCCCTCCATATATTCCTTTAGGCCTCATCTTTCTCTACCCATTCTTTCATTCTCTCTCTTGTCTTCATCTAGTTCTAGCTGTCATTTTTTCTGTCATGTCTTTCAATCATGTCTCTCTACTTTCTCTCTGTTAGTCATCGTGTTGTTCTCTCATGGCTCTTTGCCTTCTCCCTTTCATATTCTCGGAAGCGCCAATCACTACAACATTCACACCTCTGCCCAAACATGCATGACAAGCTAGCAATCACACACACACACACACACACACACACACACACACACACACACACACACACACACACACAAGTACTCTCTCACACAAACAAACAAACAGCGACAACAAATTATTGTAACACACATTGTGCTCAGTCAACACCATTTAAATTCACAAAAATCTCCAGTCAGAGATCATTGAATGTAAACATGAAAATAGCACACGCACGCACACACACACACACACACACACACACACACACACACACACACACACACACACACACACACACACCTACATACAAAGCCATTAGTCCTGGCCCAGACAAAGGGCTTTGAGTATGTTATTCAGATTGGTGGTGCTTGTAGGAAGTGATTTGGCTAATTACATGCTCTTGTGCAATGCATGTCTGTTTTGTGTGTGAGTGTACTTGAGTGTGTGAATGTATCTGCAGTGTATTTATGGGTGTGGGTTGGGGGAGAGAAAAAGAGTGAAAGGAACAAAATGTAAGTGTGTGTGTGTGTGTGTGTGTGAGAGAGAGAGAGAGAGAGAGAGAGAGAGAGAGAGAGAGAGAGAGAGAGAACCCATGTGTTATGAGTAAGAGTGGAGTACTTGTGTGTGTGTGTGTGTGTGTGTGTGTGTGTGTGTGTGTGTGTGTGTGTGTGTGTGTGTGTGTGTGTCTGTGCGTGTGTGTGCGCGAGTGGAGTTTTTTCATGTCCTGCATTCCTACCCAGATTAGGCACAGAATGGCGTGTCCTCGCTCAAAGGAAGTCATGATCGACCTGTCTGCACACAGCCCCACCCACTGCATCGACCCCCCTCCCCCTACTCACAACATCACTTCCTTTACCTCCTCATCTTCCTCTTCCTTTCATCATCATCATCATCATCATCATCCTCATCCTCACAGGGATCCATCCTAAAGAAGAGACTTGTCCAAGTTGCCTCAAATATGGGGAATGATGACGTCGTATTTACAGGGTTTTTTTTTTTTAAATACAAAAATACAAAATACAATTTTCTATTAGGTTGGTTAAGTTTTATCAAAACACATAACAATACCTAACACACCAAAATAACCAAAACTACATACCATTTTTATTTATTTATTCATTTTTTTGCACCAGAATTTCTGTCATTTTATAGATTTTTGTCTAACCAACTATACACTGTTGGCCGTAATGAAAAACACTTTCATCTTTAGCTAAATTTGCCATAATACTAAAATAGTTCAAATTGTAGAAAAGTCCTTGGATTGTTTGCATGCAAAGAAATATACACACATTTTGTTGTTACTGTAGTGCCTCTTAACAATTCAGAAAACTGTAATATAATTTATATAGAAGACTCAAATATATTGACAAACTAAAAAGAACAAACCTTTACATGGACCACTTGGTGATGGTGTGGAGTAAACCTTCTCACAAATAATTCTTGATGGTGCAGGCATGGTAGACCCTATATATATGTGAACAGACACAAATTGTCATAGATCTATTCACTTACAGTGTGCATGGCTATGTGTCGTATTGACAAATTTGCACTTGTGCGTTCAGCCTGAATCACCCAATGACTGACATTAGTTCAGTTGGTTCAAGTGTACTTATATGAACAGCAGTGAATTGCAAAACTTTATTTGTGATTTCTGTGTCTAAAGTGTAGCTATTTGTAAATTGCTATGTGTAGAGTTTTGCAGTGTGCAAAGTGTAAAGCAGACAATGTGCTTATTGTTGTCCAAATCTGAAGGTGCACCGTCAGTGAGAGTTTTGCCAAATAATATTTAGCTTTGAGTGTAAACAATCAGAAAAAAAAACTGCATTTCATTTTGTTGGTTATGATCTTTCTATTCATCACAACCCTTTTCTCCTCCTCTCTTTCATACGTGGTACCTCTCTCTGTCTCTCTCACAAACACACAGACACACACACATTCTCTCTCTCTCTCAAACATGCAGACTACTGTACTCACACACACACTCACAATAGTACAGTACACACACACACACACTTACTCCCTCTTACTTTAATACAGCCTGTGAGGCGGTGGGGGGGCTGTCTCAGGGCTTGAGAAGTGAGAAGCTGCAGCCGCAGGCGGAGTGGAACTCTGGACAACATAATTCAGCGTCCTGCAGGCCCTCTGCATTCCCGCGCTCGGCTGGGCCTCCGGTAGCGGCCGCCCCGTGACGCGTGTGACATATCATTAAGTCGCTCATTTTCCACACACCGCGACACTGCAAATGGCGGAGTTTAGGACAGGGCCACCAGGCGAGAAAACAAGGAAGGAAATTAAATAGCAGAGCATTTCCACACGCTTCTGGCCTTCAATTCCAACACACTAGGGTGGCACCCCCCCTACCTCCCCTCCCCTCCCCTCCTCCAATTGGCAGTGAAGGGTAAAGCAAGGCCTATATGGGCAAACGTCCCCACCTGCTGTAGGGCTGTACCGGAGCGGAGGTTTCCTCATTATGCCTGGAACTATCAGCTGACCCCCCATGAACATTTCTATCTTCCTATAGCCTGTTATGACAGAGAAAAAAAATAAAAAAATAAAAGCACTATATGATTTTAGCATAACCCTATCGTGCCTGAGGCTGATTTCCCCTTACCGTTGCTTTGAAGTGTTGAAAATTAGCATCTGCTATAAACACTACGACACAAACATGAGATAGGCTGTTCACCTATAGAGTATGTTTACTGCCTATGTGTATTTTATCCGTCCCTATCAAATAAAGCATAAATAAATAAATAAGTGCATTTAATAGCCAAGTCACTACTAATAATGAACTTGCTATGGTGAAACCTTATCTGTGGGCCCTCTTGGCCTGTGGAGTCTTGTTTGCCTTTGTGTGTTCAAGCGTCATTAATTAGTATGGGGGCTTGGCTGAAGCCTGGCCTGGGTGGTAATTAATGGAGCTGGCTCTTGTGATCATTGCAGAGTCGCTTCTACAAGGCAGAGGACTGATCACACCACATGAAATAAATAAATAAATAAATAAAACACTGGGGAAAACAGCGTCAAAAAGTGTTTTATTTGAAATACACACACACACACCATGAGTAGTGTGTATGTGTGTGTGTGTGTGTATGTGTGTTTAGCATTCCATGATATGATAGCACCCAAATATGATGCAGCTGTCACCATAGCATTCTATTAGCAAGAGTGGCACAACTAAGGGAGTGTTTATGAAATGGATGAAATATGGAGAGAGGGAGAGGGGTGCTTTTTAAACAGGGAAATGCACTTCTCTTACAGGGCATCTGGGAATGCTGTGGCTACCTCTGCTGCCATGGATGTACATATGTTTTAATGGCTGTGTGTGTGTGTGTGTGTGTGTGTGTGTGTGTGTGAGAGAGAGAGAGAGAGAGAGTGAGTGAGTTGGGGAAAACATTTTTTAGGCCAATTCAGTCTTCCTAACTGGGAAAGAGTATGTGGTCCACTCATATGTGGCCCACTGAAAGGTGTGTGTGGGTGTCTGTGTGCGTGTGTGTCCATGCATTTCTGTGCAACATGACTTCACTCCACCTTCTCCTCTGCCACCTCCATCACCCCCCTCCCACCCCAAGTACACACACCTCCATTCTTTGGCACAATGGTGTCCCAGCATGCTGCGGCTGTCGGCCTGACAGACGTTAAGAGCCTCTTTCAGTGGCCAGCCGCTGCTGGCCTGCAGGAAATGGCTTTATAACCACAGGGCACTTTGACATGGGAGGTCAGGCCAATTCAAGCCCGTAGTCCATATTACTCTGTGAACTCCAAAGCTGCTTATCACCTAAGGCCAGCACATACGTCTCTCTCTCTCTCTCTCTATGTAAGTGTGTGTGTGTGTGTGTGTGTGTGTGTGTGTGTGTGTGTGTGTGTGTGTGTGCGCATGAGAGAGAGAGACAGAGAAGAACTGGTTTCTAAGGAAGTACGATGAGACTTTTCTCCAGTACCTGCAGACTGCCAAAGTGACTGGAAAAGTGCAGCTTAAGTGTACAAACTGCGGGTGCACGCGCACACACATGCGCACACACACACACACACACACACACACACACACACACACAGAAAAGTACATCTTCTGAACATAAGCTGACCTCTCGCCCCATGAAAAGCCAATCGGTGCAGGTAAAAGCCTCAGAGATTTAGCGGAGTGAGTGTTAGTGCTTGTACCTGGGCTTGTAGTTTATTTCGGCGACGGCCCCACACACTCATGCATAATGCACCCGGTTTAGATGGAGCCATCGGAGGGAAAGCAGGGACGCTGCCGAGCCCGGCTGGACGTCACCGAGGGGGCCTGTGGTGGTCTTTCATCAGGGCGTTCTCACTGTGCTCCATGTATAATTGAACAGCACAACATACAGTACACTCACCTATGCGCACCTGTGCTTCCTCCATTTAGGCTGAGAGAACTCTGAAGGATTTGAAGGACTGAAAGGACTTTTAAGGTCTACAGTAAGACTCTATTACTGTAATTTGACTGTCTATAATTTACTAAATGTTCTGTAATTTTATCAACATTGCAGTATATTTAAAACACACACACACACACACACACCCCTAAGTGCCCACACAAGCACATACCCCCACACTCACTCACTCAAACACAATGTAAATACACAAGCACAAGTTTGCACTGCCTCTGCATTATCCTCTTCTAGCACATTGCAGACACAATAACATTATTAGCCAGTGGTGAATAGATAAAATATGCCAGTGTGAGAGTGGTGAGAGTGTGTAAGTGTTTGTCAGTGACTGGTGTGCATGTGTGTGTGTGTGTGTGTGTGTGTGTGTGTGTCTTTTCTGATGGTTTGGGCCATGGCTGCCACTTCCCATACCGGGAGTCCCACAATAGCTCCTTGTGTGTGCGCAGCCTGTGACCTTGACCTGTCCATTGTGAGGCACAAAGCGGCGTGGAGAGAGGAGAGCCACCACTCCTCCTCTGGCAGCAGGCATTAGCATGCTAATCGCCCAGCGGACAGCGCCAGCGGCTGGGGAAGAGATGGAACTCAGGCAGCCCTCACTGGAGATTATATATAGAGAGAGAGAGAGAGAGAGAGGGAGAGAGAGGTGGCAGGACAGTCATGGAAATAAACAGAACAGGGAGTGGATGGGTGTGCATGTTTTACTGTGTGTGTGTGTGTGTGTGTGAGAGAGAGAGAGAGAGAGAGATGTACACTACATTGCAGTTTGTATTTTCTTCACATAGAGTAAAAATACAATTTTAACGTGCGTGTTAGTAGGAGAGTATGGGACTCAGAATGATATGGATAGATTAATCAAACTGGAATTTGAGTTGCTTTATTGACATGACAATTTGAAATAATGTGTTGACAAACACAACAATACAACAATATAACATCACATTCGTTTAACTGTGAATAATCTAACAATGAAAGCCACTGACAAAACCACAATGCAAAAAGAATACACAAATATGTAGACATGAATAATAATAATAATAATAATAATAATAATAATAATAACAATAATAATATAACAGGTACTGTTATATCTTGATGGTAGGGTCAGTTTACATTGTGTGTAATGTGCACATTTCAAGTTATGTAGCTATGTTAAGGTTGTAAAGAGTAATCTTTTCTATAGTGTTTGAATGGTGTGTATGCATTTATTAAGGTTTGTGCATCCCTGCCACTCTGTATATGCCATATGCCATGTGTGTATCATGTGTGTGTTTGTGCAAAGAATAATGTCCTTATTTTTGCTGTATAGCCTGTGTGTAGGTGTGTGTGTAAGAGTAGACTTCTTACACTGGCGGAACATAACGTCTGCATCATAACCAGGCAAGAAGCTAAGAAAGCGCTGTATTGGAAATGACTGCTCCACTATCTTCGCCTTAAAAGCAGTCTTCCTGTTTCACGCTCTGTGCTCACCGATTGGTATACCTGGTAATTAGTCCACGGCACTGGCCTACGGGTGTGGAGGTGCTGCTGGATTGGTGTGTGTGTGTGTGTGTGTGTGTGTGTGTGTGTGTGTGTGTGTTGGGGAGGAGGGGGGGGTAGCTTGTGCTGGAAAAAGTGCTTTAGAGGGTGGGGGTATAGCTGCATGCCGAGAAGAAGAGTCACTGAGATTTCTGATTAGCTGACAAGTTGGGGCCGGAAAGGCTGCACTTAGCCCATTAAAGACTTCTCTCCCGCGTGACATTTGAGCGCAGTTACGGTGCCGCGCGCCACCTTGCCATTTCCCATTCGCCGGGCATCAATTTAGAGAGGGGGAGAGGGAGAGAAGAACGCAAGAAAGTCGAAACAGAGGAAAAGAGAGAGGGCGGGAGAGAGAAAGACAGAGAGAGAGTGGGAGAGAGAAAGAGAATGGGAGGAAGAGAGAGAGAGTGTGTGTGTGAGAGAGAGAGAAAAAGAGAGAGAGGCTGCCACAAGCACAGGCACAAATGGATTTCATTCACCGAGGTGAACAGTGGTACCCTGATAAATACAGTCTCTTGAATGTCAGCAAATGTCACTTGTGAAGCCATTTACTGTTGCTCTAATGGCTTCCCCCCAAACTTACAATGAAGAAAAGAAAACTAGAGTGACAGGAAGATGAGGGAGAGAGAGAGAGAAAGAAAGGAAAGGAATGGGGGGACAGAGAGAAAGAAAGAAGGAGATAGAGATGGAAAAACTCCAGCAAGAGAGAGGAAAATAACATGGAAAGATAAAGAAAGAGAGAGAGGGAAAGAGAGAGAGAGAGAACATAGGGTTGGGTCATTGTTACTTCCACATGGTTGAGCAATGAGCTATTTGAGAAGGCTATGCCAGAAAGTGGTCCAACTAGATGGATGAGGCCATAGACATTTCCATACAAGCCACCTGAACACGTTAAGAAAGTAGCTAACACCGCCAAGCAATAACTACCAGCAACATTTCATACCGCCACTCCACTAGCTGTTTGCACGCTGGCATAGCGTACTTCATGTTGGCGAGGCTTGGGAGAGTGGGACATAAGTACCTTCTTCTAACTCACCAAGTAAACTCTGTTGTAACTGACTGGGTGAAAGGAGAGTCAACTCCATCCCGCGTTATGATGTACTGCTGTCCACAATAAATATAGAATAAATCTCTGACAGTCAACAGACTAATCAAGGTTTGATTAACTATGACTTCAATGATGTACTGTAAATGGGGTAGAGGTTTTTTTTTTTAATAAAATATAAAAGATTACTATTCTATTGCATATGAAGTAAATAATCAATTCAGTACCTGAGGCCTTTTTATGCTTCAGGCTTTTTTCAAGTTGAGTTTAACACTCAAGCAAATGGAGAAATACCAGAGACTGCTGCCAATCTTGTTTTTTTGACGCATAACAGATGTCAGACAGTACATCACACACACACACACACACACACACACACACACTCTATACTGTGGTTTGACATAGGTATAATTTGCCTTTCAAATGAAATGTATGGCAGTGTAGAGCTCAAGCCAGGCTTTGCTTAATTAACTTCCTCCTGCTATGGGAACTAGGAGTCGAGCTTCCACCGCAGCCCTTTTCAGCGCCATCTGATATTTCATGAACTTTGCTAATTCCTTCGCCGGTAGCCGTGGCAACCCCACTTTGAGTCCACTAAGACAGCCGGCATGGCTGTGATAATCCTCATTTCCAGTTGTTGCTAAGGTTACAAATTACCGGTGCCGTTTCTAACCAGGTCCTCTATGACACTTCTCTAATCCCTTTATGGAATTTGTATTTCATTTAGGATTATTGTGCCAGATACGCGCCGGATTAGGGCGCTCCGCACTTTGTTTTTTTTCTGTCGGGTTCACTCCCCACCGATCTCTCTGCCATAAACACTGCCATGTTTGTCATGACATTAATTGTAAAATGTTCCCTTCAGAAGAAAGCGCCTTCTCTCTCTCTCTCGCTCCCTGTGTGAGAGTGTGTGTGTCTGATACAATGTCAGTGGGACATGTAGACATATAAGTAGCTATAGCTGCACTTTGCAGGTGGCAAAGCAGGTCCTGGAGGCCATCATCATATACAGTAAAACACTGATCAGAACGGGCTTATTTCTCCCTTTTTCCCCTACTACACAGCCTCCCAAAAGACCCTACCCTACCACCGCCCCTGCATTCCTCTCCATGTTCACACCAATTGTGTACAGCAATGCAGCGTGTTCATAATGTTTTGTTTTGTACTCTTTTGTGTTGTTATTGTTTACATTCAAAAATGGGAGATGTGGGGTGGTGCACCATGTGTGCTTGGGTAGTGCTGGTGTCAGAGTGGCTATACGGACAAGGACACACTTGAGGGGAGTGTGTGTGTGTGTGTGGGGGGGGGGTATGGGCAGGGAAGGTAGCGAAGGTGAACAACACAAGCAAACAAAGCGGAGTGACGAAGGTGAACAATGCCGAGTGGACAGGGTGAGCAGGCGGGAGGACAAACGTTCAGCCGGCCCTCGGCTTCCCCTCGTGTCGGGGGTCACGGCCACAATGCCCAGATATCATCAGTGGTCCAGACAACAAAGGCCAGTGGTGGGAACCCCGCATAGCCTGTGCTTGACCTCGCACACAGACCAAACACACACTCCTGAACAAGGGGGTTTGGTTGTGTTGGTGGATGTGGGTGTGTGTTTGTGTGTGCATACATGTACTTCTATGTGTGTGTGTGTGTGTGTTCGCATTAAGTGTACAACTAAAAATACTTTTGTGTATATATATATATATAAGGATGATATTGGTAAGGGGAAGGGAGGAGTGGTCGGATCATGAATTGTTCCGAATTCCTATTCCAAAATACATGGTGATGTCATTTCCTCCCAAAATAAAGGGCAGTGTGTGGGCTTCATCCAGTAAAAACTCAGCCATGTGATTACATTTGCTCATTGAAAATGAACCCAAATTCCAATACACTGTATAATGTTTAAAGGTTAATTTGAAAGCTCTTTCAGTCAATTTAAATTGACTATGTGTTTTCACAGTGCTGTCCTAAACTGCATTTCTGTGTAATTATAAATTGTACTGGTACATTCCTTGTGGATGTACTGTATGTATATATGGAACACACAGAGTTCTTGTCTTTTTACGGTTTACAGGTGCCACTTTGTGGGGGGCTTTAAAACAAACACACGTGTTGTATATTTATCTATATTTATTTATGCCTGTTACATCATTTAGTTCAAGTGGATACATACTGTACTATAGTGAAATTTAAACAAATTTACTAGTTGGCCATTTTTAGCATTCACCCCTGTCTATGAAATGGTTCAGCCCACATGGCTAATTGAAGCAATCGGTGGTAATTGACTGAATTGTTTAAGGGCTGTCTCATTTCCAGTTTGGAGGGTAAGGAAGAGAAAGTCAGAGCAAATAGGAAAGAGTCAAATTTAAGGTCACATCCTAGTGTGTTAGGAGGCTTGCAGCCTCTACAGGTGTTCAGTTATATCATATATCTTATATCAGTATCAATCTTATATTAGTACTCAGCATTCATTTATATCGAGTCCTACAGTCATGTCACACAGTATGATATTCTTGAACCATGTTCTGTGGTGTCCAGACATTTTGATTCAGTTTAAAGAAAAAATGAATTAAAATCAGGATTTAGTTGAAAAGTATCATGCAAAAAACAAAAACAAATTGGATGTCTTCCCTGTTTTTTTTTTTTTTTTTTCATTATTGTGTGTGAAGCTGCTGTTCTTATTCGTGTTAATTTATTAACTTGTAACTGCATTATATGCCAACATGTTTATGGGCCTATTATAAAGGTGTACTATTTCAATCCAATCTAATGTACAAGTTACTACTTATGCAGCTAATATGAATGGTAAAACCACTGTACAGTACAGATGAGATGACTGTAGTACATCTCCTAAACCATGGGGAGAGAGAACATGACAAAGAGGATGGGAGAGAGAGAGAGAGAGAGAGAGAGAGAGAGAGAGAGAGAGAGAGAGAGAGAGAGAGAGAGAGAGAGAGAGAGAGAGAGAGAGAGAGAGTGTGTCTTGGGCAAGATATTTTGCCCACTGTGCCCCATTCAAACACATAGTTCACAGGCTGTCTGCCATTACAGTGGACATAACATAACCTCCACCCTATCCAGAACATCACATCACCTCACCTCACACACATGCAGTCCAACTCCTCCAGTAAGGCATATTAGGATAATGGTAATAGACAGTATGATGAGATAACCTAATTATAAATAGCTATCATTACAGTATACATCACCTCAGTGCTTTTAGGCCTTAGAAGAGAATAGTGTAATGCTGTTGAATTTGTGATTAAAACACCAAACTTCATTGAAAGCAGAAGAAATCTGATGTGTAGACTCAAATGGCCCTTTGTGTAGTGGAGATTCAGGAGACAGGACTCCATGAGTTACATCACCAGTGGAACCAAGTGTCCGACGGGGTTCAGAAACAGGACTCCAGAGATTCCTGCTCCATCTGACACACAGCTTTACCAGATAGAGAGAATATGAAAGTGATGGATGGATAGATAATTATAGCAAGAGAGAGAGAGAGAGAGAGAGAGAGAGAGAGAGAGAGAGAGAGAGAGAGAGAGAGAGGGGGTAAACGAGCTTGCCCTTCTCATCATGTCTGTTTGTTTGTGAAGGTCTGCAGCTAAATACATGTAATGAGGCTAATGGATGAAATATACAACCAGATGGATCATTTGCGTACACACACACACACACACACATTGCAGGCAGCCAAGAGATATGTCCTGGGGTGGGCATACAGTACAACCCCACCACACACACCCCAAACACACTCAAACAAAAAGAGCCATTTTGAAAAACACACTTACAGTGACACACACACACATGCACAGCAACACATACATAGAAAAAGACAGGGACATATACACTCACAGCAACACGCATGCAAAGACACACACCCACACACATACACACACCCACACACACACACACCACTGGCTGGCAGCTCACTCATCCGATTAGTGACAGGCTGACAAACAGTGTTATTGTCCCGACGGGTCAACTGCAGCAGATATTGCAAGCTCCACAGCAGCAGTAGTAGCAGCCACTGCAGTCGGAGAGCGAGAGGGCACTCAGACGGGCCAGTTAACCTGGCCAAACCCCCCCTTCAGCCATGTCAACTCCCCGCCTCACTCTGCCTCATTTAGCCAGACATTCAGTCAGACATTACTCAGTACACAGAAGACATGCGCAACAACACCCAACACACATTCTCAAGTTCCGGTGTTGGCTAGAGAAGTTTGGACAAGCTTCTGTTAGCAAAGGGCTTTGTCCTATGTCAAATGATCTCTTCGGCCTTTCCAAAAGTATAACAATTAAAACTCAAGTAGAGTTTACTTTGAACAAAAAATATTGACAAAGAGATCATGTTTGACAATGTTCCACAAAATGGAAAACTAAGGGCTCGTAATCCCAAGGAAACACAACAGACCCAGGGCTATGAAAACGACAGCTATAGGGTTTGATCATAAGTCTAAAATATCATTCATGTATACTATACTTATGAAACACAATTGTAAGTTGCATACACTATTTTGGACAGATGTATACATAGATCATTCCTTTGCTCATCCCTAAGGGGAAATTGCAGCATTGAGTCATGGATTACAACACAGTTTAACACAAACATGCAGCAGGTAGCTGTAAGAACACTGTGCAAACAGCATTCTGGTATGTACTAAAGTGCTATGTACATGTATGAAAAAATAAATAGCTATTGTGAAATTAAAGGTAGGGTGTACAAAAGATTATAGTTTCCTCTTTTTCGTGTGCAACAATGAAATATACTGTGTGAATTTCTATGTGAAATAGTAGTTCGGAGAATCAGTTCTCTTTTTTCCCCCAAGAGCAACAACTATACTTCAGAAGCAAATCTTTGCAGTGGGTCCAGCCCAAATCTTACATGTGTTATGACCGCCACCCCTTCCCTTTCCATGATAAATATTTCTGGTTTTTTTTTCTTTTTTTTTTTTTTTACCAGTCTTCTGCTTGTACTGTCACTTCTGAGGTGTAAGTCAGTGAGAAATAGTTTCCCTGCGGAGACAATGAAGAAGCTATTCTATTTCAATCACTGTCCTCCACAATCCCATCCCATCTCCGCCATCCCATTCATGCCATTCCTCCTGGCAGCATCTAAGACGGTTACTCTGACAAGGCCTGGGTCTGTGCAAAACAGGATTGACATTTCAGTTCATTACATTTACATTTTTTTTCTTTACTTATTTTTATATGAAACATTGGATAAAGGCTAAAGCTATAACCATGTAGGCCTAAGCTGGTTTTAAAAGACCAAACACACACTAATATAATGAAGATTATGGCACATTGTGAAGTATTACTGGCCACTGCGAGGCATTGTAAGCAATTAGTGTGCGTCTGTCTAAATTCAGAACTACTGGGCTGTCATGTTGAAGCTATTAGGCTTCCTTCTTTGGGAGCTGGGTGTTACCATGGCCAGTGATACGGACCATTATGTGTGGGGTATTTATGCGGGGTGGCATGATCAGTGAGGATAATGAGCTTAGCCTATGAACCGTTCGTGTGTTTGTTTCGGTGTTTGTTTATGTGCTTTTCGTTTGCTTGCTCGCACTTCTTGGCACTGCCGAGCGGCTGCTGGGGAGATTGGGCGTGAGCGACACAGTGGACTACATTTGGACAACGTGGCCCTAATTTCCATGGCAGTTCCACAGTTCCAGAAGCAGGTGGAGATTTGCACCTTGTGTGTCAACTAGTGACACTGGGAATAAAATGGAGGGATACTTTCTCATCACTGCCAATGGTGTATTAAAACACAAGTCCTCACTGAGTGGTGAAAGTGTCAGTGACACAGCTATGTTACCAACTAGCAGGGGTCTTAATCCATATTTCATGGTTAAGTCAAGATCCTTTCTAGCTCTCTATACAGATCAACTATGGAGCAGGAACAGATCAACCATGGCTCTTTTGAAATAAGCTCACCATTTCCAGATATGTTTCATTTATGAATTTCCCTATCAAACTACCCCAAAGAAGACATGAAACATAGGGACATAAATTATGTATTGTGATTATTATTAATTAATAGTTGATATTATTGGACAGGTGCTATTGGCAGCTGGGTGTTTAGAGCCAACAATGTTGTTTGCAATGCTGTGGGCACTGTAAATCTTATTAGCCTACTTTAATCCCAATTGCCTCAGTTTGTGAGAAAAAAAAGAAAAGAAAAGTCACCTACCTTGACTTGGTGGAATTTGAACAAAAACACAAAGGAATCCTCCAGGGCTTTAGGTGCATGAAAAGAGGAGACCAAGCCTAACGCCATATGACGTAGTAATATTATTTGTTTTCCTGTTTGGGCAGATTTCATAAACTTACAAAAACAAACAAGATCTCAGGCTGGTGAGGGAGAACGGGCTGACCTGCAGTGTCGGGTGAGCGGGTGGACCGGCAGACAGGCTGAGCACATCCTCTTTTAGGAAGGAAGGCGCTTTTCTGAAGAAAGCAAACAAAAGATATCAACAGGCTCTTTAACCTCCCGTTGAACCGCAGGCCCTGCGGACACCCTTGTCGGAGTACCTCCCAATAACTTCCCATTACCTCTTCGCGACATTTAGCCTATATATGCACCTTCCCAACAAGTGCGCGGAGGGGCAATTACAGGGCCATGGTTGGTCTCGAGAGGACGCGAGCGGGACGAACGGAAGGTCTGTACTGGAGAAGGAGGAGGAGGAGGAGGAGGCAGCGGCATTTTGTTTCCAATCACTGGCAGAAGTTTCTGTGAGGTGCAAGTGATTGTGAAAGCTTCCATAACCTACTTTAACCTGCTACTGCAAGGACGCGCGCCCGCAAACACACACACACACACACACACACACACACACACACACACACACACACACACACACACAGACGCACTTTTGTTTTTCTCCTCTATGTCATTGTATTACAAGGCATTATGTAGCCTATACTTGTTTATAAAAAGCAGAGTATAGTCAACCTTAGGACAAAGAAAAAGAAAAGAGCTCGGTCCATTGAGTGACCTTCACGGGGCAATTCCCACCTAAACGATTAACGAGAAGGCTGTTTAAACGACCTCCATGTCACTCGCCTGGATGTTGCTGGTTTTGTCTGGAGTCTATTGAGTCGGTCCAATGCGTTATAGGTCATACATAAATGATGAGGTCGGACGGCGCTGAGAGCCATGCCGGTCCGATTGAAGTGGCCACCGATATCAGCATCCGCAGCTAATGACATCACGGTGACAGTGTACAGGTTACAGCTGTCCGCGATGAATCTTTGATTGGGGCGCGTTGATAATGCGTCCGCCTTCAGGGTCAGTCAAGTCACACATAAACCTTTTTGAGACGGTTTGACATCTGTCCGAGTGTCCCCTATTAATTTGGGTAACAGTGCTGATGAAACATTGATGAGAAGAGGCTGCTACGCGGTCTCTTCGAAGGAAAGAGAGCGAGAAAGAGAGCCTTCTACGAAATATGGCTGCCCTCTTGTGAGTGTGTTCTCTCGTCTCCCCTTTTTTCATGTCTAACTGTTTAATAGCCTATATGTACATATTCAGCCTATGCAGGAGTATTGAATTGCCTATAGGCTACGGTCTTGGAATTTGAAGAGACAAATTGAACGGCCAATAAACGCTTATTTTGGCACTCAGACTATAACATTCAATTCTAGAAATAATAAAGGAATTTATTGTTATGTAATTTATTTCGTGGAAATGATGAAATATATGAGAAGTTCAGATACAAGCCCCTCAAAGTCCATCCTAAAAATGTCTAAGTAGCCTAGCTCTTATTATAATTTCTATGTAATCTCAATTTGAAGTTTAAAAAGTAAAAGTGAATAAATAATATAGGCCTAATAATAGGCTAATAATACAATCGAGCCAAAACAATCTTGGAGTTGGACTGACAATAAAGTTTATCAAAAAAAGCTAATTTAAATATATTTATGTGAATTCATCCAAATTTAATTATTGTGGGTTTGCATCTGAACTCGTATGAAATTAACAAGATGATTAATTCACTACTGTAGCAATGGCAATAACACACAGGCCCAGTCAATTCCAATGCAATATTATGGAGGTCAACCACACTAAAAAAAATCGCCACACTCAGCTCTTGTTCTGATAATTAGCATAAAGTTTCTGCTTCCTGTGACAAGTAGCCTATAAGGATTTAAATAGACTCAGATCATATATATTCTTAAAATATTTTTAATAAACAGCTTTTTTAAATGATGGAAAATAGTTTGGAGTATCTGAATTCAACAAACCATTGGCGAACAACCATCTCAATCGATCCTTTCATAAATGAATATGCTATGTAAAAACAACCTCTTGGGTTAGAACAAGATCTCGCATGTATGGCTTAGGACATTAATTTGGCAATAATTAGCGTGTCAGGCAGATAAGGGTGGAATTCTGTAGGCTAAAGGAAAGATGAAATGGCATTAGTACTTAAAAATAAACTTCAGAGAAGGCTGTAAACGCCAAATATAGGGCAAAATAACCAAACTAATTCCTTGAACCCTGAACCAGATTCTCAAGGAGTTCACTCTTTTGTTAGTCGCTTCCTGTTGGGAATCGGTCGTTTAAAAAGAATGTTCTTAAGTTTCCAATGAGCCCCACACGCTGGGTGTCCTAATCTGCCGATTACACCAGTAATGCCCGTCTCCGAATGGGTGAAGTGCTATAACTAATATGTTTGACACCATTTTCAAAACAGCCTATGAGCCTAATTCACTTTTAACTAGCCTACCTGTATTCATAGATCGAACAGCACTGGAAAAATGACAACACTCAGATAAAATTGTGTGCAAAAACAAATTCAATGTTGGTCCTATACAATTTGACTTATAATGACACATAAACTATTTGCAATTGTAAACTACCTTATCGCGTGCTTTTAGGCTACAATACAGTTTGTTAATGTGATGGACCATGAGAAAATTATGTTGTCATATAAGCGTCGCCATGCTTAAAAGTCTGACTAACGGCCAGATAGGCTAATCTTAGTGTCCGAGAATAAGATTGAACTGTGAAGTTAAAAAAGGCAAATGGTATTTCACAATAAATCAGCAAACTCATGGATACTTAAAATGACAACCGTTTCATTTCCCTTTCCCTTGCTCGAGTTCAGGCTACCTGTTGATGCAGGGGGCGAGCGGAAACGTCCCCGGTCTCCCTCAGCGCCTCGACGCTACGCGCAGAGCTTGTACCTGTCACAGCAGTGCAGCTCGCGCTGCGTCTCCCGGCGCGCTCCAGACGTCCCCTATTGATCTCGCCGGCCCCGACGCGGGCACAGACATAAATCGCATTCGACAGATGCCATTCACCCGTGAATAACAAGTTCCATGGAAGATGCATCTCGAGTTATTATCCTGTAAGCTAATATCGAGTAAGAAAGGTCCCCCGACGTATCGGCGTCTGTGGGTCTCCTTCTGGAGGAGTGAACTGTCGAGATGACCATTTACACAGACATTACAGAGATAATTGGTGGCTAAAGAAACAGTGTCAAATATAAAGAACTATATAAGACCGTGTTTTTTTAATCATTGATGACTAATATTGGATTGCTGGTAACGTGAGCTGCATAGTTTTAAATTTAAAATTCGAATGAACAATTTCATCCGGTTCTTTTTTCCCTAAATGATGCAACTTTAAGATTAGATAATAATCCCTCTCTTCTCTAAGAATGCACTGACACAGAGAGAGGACACATTACCTGATTAGTTATGAAATATTGATCAGTTAAGTCTTAAGACATGTTTAGGGACCTTTTGGGTTTTAGACAAAGAACAACTTGGCGGTGCATTAACTCCCATTGCTCCTGTGTGCATTGTAATAATCACTGAAATAGGTCTGAATGGAATTCCTCGAGGTCCCTGCATAGTTTATCTGTTCCTGGCCTACCTGACATGTATAGTTACTCTCACAAACAGCCCGACCTGAATACGTCTCTAATGCACATCGTCATTATTGTATTACAGCTCAATGCATAATGATGCTATCTCTACCATCTCAGATAGCTGCAGTGAAGTTCCATCTCTCGGAACAATGAATAATTAGCCTGACAAGTCAGATTTTACACTTAGATTTTGCTATGACCGATAGACCTGGCCTGGTCTTTCAAACTGCCTCTGCATGTCTGCAATAGTAGTCTGGTAATCTACTTGGGGTTTATCGGTGACTCCCTACAATGTGATTGGTCCGACCAAACTTGGGACATCAGCTAATAGGTAATGGTTCATTTCTGTGTATACCTGCATAGCAAACCAATTGCTACCGCTAGGATGGATCTATATTTCTATATGCACAATAGAACTGGAAACTTGAATTTCATTTGTGAACTTAAGACCCCCTTTCCTTTCTGGAAAGGGGGCGGGGGCAACATGAAACGCCATGACTCCCCATCACACTTGGTAATCACTGTCATCTTTGATCGCTCTCAACAATGGCATGGTACGTCCCTTTTAAACTGTGTTGTTTTTGTACTTGCATAATTTCCCGGTCACTTGACGCCTCAGTGGATGACAACAGGCAGCGAGGGGTGATGTCAAAAGCTGGCGTCCAGGCGATGTGTGCCACGACAGGTAGTATTTAGTGTCTGACTCATTCGAAGACCATGACATTATAACAAATAAAAGCGAGACAATGGCTGACACGCATGTAAGCGACACATTAACCGCGGCTTGCAGGAGCCATTGTTGCCGACCGTATCCATCTCATCGGTCGATGGAAGGAATAAAGTTCGGGTGAGGGCCCAAGGGTGCTTGGATATAGCAATAGATAACTGCATTCGCAACCTATGTCAGAATCGGGGAACGTCATTACACCCTACAAATCCTCTTAAATGGTCAGAATCGGAAGCCTATGTGTCAAGCTTTTGGCCGCACTGAGGTTCGTCTGTTTTTAACCCCTGGGAGGGGGTATGTAGCCTAGAGAAAGAGGAGTGTATGTGGTAGGCCTAAACCCTAAGGGGTGTGTGTGTGTGTGTCCACGAGAGGGACGGTCCAAGTCCTTCAGCAGGTCTAAGTAGGCTAGTGTAAAGTGGCAAGTTTCAGGATGCTCCAAGTTGTTCCATAGACACAGCAACTGGGGCTCGAGAAGAACAGCTCCAAACACGGGTAATTATTTCATCAACTTCGCCATCCTCATCCACCCGTACTGAGGACCAAGCATGCCTAATTAAGTTTGACAGTGGAACAGCTGAGCTTTGCAGATCCCCTAATGTCGACAGAATAATGGCCTAAACGAATGATATGATAACATGGAAATTCAAAATATTATACAGTTCATGGAACCTACATTCATCAGATATAGGGCATATAAGCTAGGCTACAGGCCAGATACCAATTCAATGGGGCATGATAACAGTAAAATGAACGTGCAAAACTATAGTTCATATGTACCAGTCAAATGGCCTTGGCTATGTCTAAAAATGAAAAATTTAGGATTCATGTGTATTAATTCCTCTATGATATCTGACACTAATCACTTATCCTTGAGGTAATTCGGGTGTTATGCTCAAATCACTGTGATGATTTCTTTGTTGAGGAAAGTCAGATTCTCAGACAGAGACCGATGGGGAAAAAATAGAATGTTGCGCACACTTGGCCCGAGGAGCGTTTCCATTTAGAACATCATATGTTAGGCTGTGGGGCGTGCGAGCAGTGCATTCATCATATTAATTCTGCATAAAGTGCTGAGCCCAAATACCTGGAAGAGTGATAATCGACTCCTCTGGCAATTAGAGGTAGCTTGGTTGCAGTGCCTTGCGTCACTGCGGTGCAGCCGACCTGACCTTGCAGGAAATTGCCGGTGAGCGCGTGGAATGGCGCGGAGTGACCCTGGTGCTCCCACTCTCGATGACAGCAAGTGTGTTTTAGTGATTATTTACTGCAAAGGAAATATGATTTTGGAGTAAACTGACCATTATCGGGAATTTTGTTTATTGAGTTAGGGGCATACATCTATCGACACACTATACTGTCCAAAGATGAATTGCCATACACCATGATCTCGAGAGGGAAAATCCTGAAATTGAAGTGTATCCTATTTACAGACGCACAAATTTTGCTAAGTACTTTATCGCTGGTATGCGTTTCAACTACTGTACACTATGGTACACTATGGTATTGTGATATAATCCTTGGCCAAGACTCCCTGGGAGAAGAGATATTAGGCCTAGCCTATATCTTGATAGGACCGAATTCCTGGATAAAAACAATTCAAATAAATAAAGTATTCACGGTGTGATTATTTATTTTTTGCCATATTTCGTTAAATATGGTATTGTTCCCAGACCAACGACAATTACAAAGTGGAGGAAGTTGATATGACAGTGTGTCAAGAGTAGCTTAATGGCCGGATCAGAAAGAATCATGGAATGATTTTGAAAAACGCTACTCCAGCTGAGATTTACGCTTAATATCCAAAACTAGGTGGAATAAAAAAAATGAATATCAGCAAGATGTGTGTACCTGAATTGTTTGCAAAACCCATTACCTCTACATTTAGGCTTACACGTGTATGTGTGTGCAGGAAACGGAGAGTGGGGTATAGTCTGATTTCTTGTTTGTTTTGGGGTGCACTTAGACCCAACCCACATTCAGTGCTTTGGAGACTTGGCGACCTAATCTAAAAGGCCGTGAAATTTGTGACCGCCACACTAACTGAAATTTACAGGGCAGCGAAAAAACTCCCCACATCAAACTCCAATGAGCAAATAGTAGCGGGCAGCCACTCACCATATTACCCATAGTAATTCCCTCTCATCAAACTACTGCAGTCCAAGGTGCCTGCATACTCAAGCACACAACAGACAATTAAATTCTCGGTTGCACACACACACACACACACACACACACACACACACACACACACACACACACACACACACACACACAGGTTCCCCCTTCAACCCTTTTCTCTGGCTGAATTCGAATTACGTGGGACCCCCCAGACCCCCTCCCCTCCTTCCCTCCCTCCCTCGTCCACCCAACACATCATGTAGGTCGGCTGAGCAAAATCTCTCCTTAAAGGAACCGGAAGAAAGAGGACCCGCGGTTCCAGTCGCCCGGCTCCATTCACAGCCGAAGCTTCCAATGGCTTCATTAGAAGTAACGAGTTGACACAAGGTAAATCTAACATTCAGACGCCATTCTCTCCGTGCGCAGAGAACCCTCATTAACTGTCGCTAACAAGCCGTGCAACTGCCCTGATTGGACAGCTCCAATGCAACTACGTGGACTTAGCAGGATACCCACTTAATGAGACCACACAAAAAAGAACAGGAGGTTCAGGACAAAATCTTTACTTGCGAATAGTTAGAATCTCTCAGGAAGAACAGTTTTGTAAATTCACATCTTTTTTTTCCAGGCGCTTGCTACTATGCTGCATATCAATGTGAAATTGAACTCAATTTGGAATTACCCAAACGAAGGCAAATTTACAAAGCTTAAATCCGCATAACAAACTGCACTATGTATTTATCTTTAACTTCTAATAACAATATTTTTTTTAACTAGGTTTGATCTCGCAATCTACTCACTTTCTGAAACTGTCGACCCAACAAAATGGGCGATGAATTTTCTGCGAAGAGATGTCCTGCGGTTTAAGCCTTGGTGTAGAGAAATGTGGACAGGGTGCTAAGCCGATGCTGGGCAAAAAGAGAGGGAGAGAGAGAGGGAGGAGGTATGGAAAAAAGCAAGACAGTCAGCGAGAGAGGTTTGCGCTCCGTCACATGAGCTTTGCACAACTGTAAGTCACCAAACGGAATCTATCCCTAAATTGTCAGAGCACAAGTGGCCGAAAACTAACCGTCATACCTACTTTGTTGTACTATATCTGATACAAAACGACAGGTGACGAAAAATTATTGCTTAGGTTTTTGGTCACTAAGTGAACTTAGTCTAAGTGAGCTGTCCATGCATACATTTTGTTATTAATCCCAAAATTTACCAGAATTATCCAACATGCCCATGTATGTATACGACAAGCACCAACTGGAGTGCCCTGACAGATAGAATGAAACTTACGGGATCCAGGAGGCATATCCACCTTTGCACTGGACCAAAGCAGCGTCGGTCAAACATTCAGGGTCACGGGGTTTCATTGTTACTTGTAGGTGAAAAGTCCAGTTTCGTTCATCCGCTCGATGTCCACGGAGGGTGAAAGAGAGGTAGACACAGAAAGGGGCGTGGAGACAAACGCAAAAAAAGAGATTTTAAGTGAAAAACAAAAACAAGAGCAATAATTATAAATCAGATATTAATTTTATTTCATTGGAGGTGGTACTTTAAGGTATCCACCGACGTATGTTTAGCCTCAAGAAACTTCTCTAACTGTTGTCTAAAATAAATACATAGCCATCTTCAATCACATCTTCAGTACAGATGCGTTCTTGGTGACCGCAGAACTCTATGGATCCAAAATACGACGGACACTGCGACTTTGTCAGATTAAAACAACTTTTAGCAAACACGGAGAGGGAGAGAAAAAAAGGTACCCAGCCATTTGCATTCCTCACAGGCTGTCCACTTGGGAAGAGCCAAAACTATTCACGCGCGTCAGCCGCGTGCACGTCGATGTTGGCGAGGACTTTGCAGGCAAGCGCTTACATGTGGCGAAAACAGTCTTGTGAACAGCGAGCGAAGTGAGGGATGGACCGCTGACCAGGTTTTTCTACGAGCCATTATCAATTTAGCGTCCCCTCTGGCGTGACGCAAGAGTTTTGTTTATTTTACTTTAAATACAGACTAAGGTGGAAATATAATGAAAACCGTCTCATCTAAAAAAAATGGCAAGGTGTATGTTTCTGTGGCACCTCAAAAAAATCAATGGAGCGCGTGAAACGTCACTGACAACTGGTATTTGCTATGATGTCAGACGCGCATCAGCCCTAACCACGGCCGACATTATAATGTTGGCGGCTTCACAGAAAGTAAACAAAGACGGAGCTAATAGTTTGCCGGCTTTGAGTAGGCTGTCTCCCGCTGGTTATCGCTAAGCGAGGAGAATTAACAGCGCCCGGATAAACAGACAATTAGGGCAGGTGAATAAACTTGTTTGGTGGTGTTAATTACACGCTTAGCGCAAACAAAAGCTATGGTAAAGAATGTGAATTACCAGTAGCTTTTGTAAACCCATTCAGACTTTACACTTCACCCAAACAGCTAATTTCCGAGCTGCCTCCAAGGCCTCGTTCATAATGGACCATAATCTATTCTGCATGTAAACCATTCAAGTCTGTGCCATGAAAAATATGAAGCACACCTGGCTATTCGGGCCCTGAAATATTTAGATAGTAGTCCAGCTCCTCTCCACAATATTGGCAGAGAGAAGGAGTGAGGGAGAGATATTTTTTTACACTAGGACCACAGCCAGCCTCGAAATACCGCGGGTTATTTTCAGTCCAACAAGCTTTCCAACAAGACCAATTCAAGTGCCACTTGGAATTACTTCAGCAGAGTTTCGTATGACAGGAGAGCAAACAGGTTTGATCCTGGAGACACAACCTGCCCCAGCGATTCCAGCAAGATCAGCTGCCACCCTCCTCTCTGTCTCTCCATGTCATGTACACACACATGCACACACGCCAGCGCGCACACATACATACACACACAAGCACAAATCTGCAAATTAACGTAATTACTATCTTTGATAAACAGAACATGCTATTTTCATTTGGGAATCAGCGGCAACTACTGACACAAACAAATGTTAAAGAGCCTCGCCTTGCCACTAAGAAGGACAAAGACCCACACGGATGGTTGTGGAATGTAATTTTTTCTTAAGGAGGAAAAGTTTTGAATTCCTCAATGATTTTGTAAAAAGGCAGCTTAGGATAATTATGTCAGCTTTACTGCGAACAGATTAGCTGTAGTCTAGATGCTACATTTCGCTACGCCCAATACGTGCCCTCACAATGTCCGCATTGTTCTTACCGGAGTGAACGAGCACAATTTTAACACCGACTAAGCCCTGTCTAAATAGCATATAAGGCAGTTTAGACGTTTTGTGTGAAATCATGAAAACCATACCGCCGTGACCTCTGACACAGCCCTCTAGCCAAACCTCGTGATAGAGATGCAGCCATGCCATCTAGAATAAGGTGGTATAAAGGAAAAAATAGGCCTGTTCAAAGTTAACATTTGCCATTCCATAATTTTGTTTGTTCATCCAGTTTTCACAAAATCAATTCCTTGCATTGGTTGGAAATATATACAGTACGCATTTTGGTTTCATCCAAAGGGTTGCTGTACAACGTTTAACACCGGGTAGCCTGCGACAATATGGTCTCACACGGGCAGACTTCCAGGATTGACCCGCAGCGCAGAGCAGCGGCAACTGTAAGCTGCCGGACAACTAGAAGTGTTTGTTACGACGACCAGCCCTGATGGCTTAGCTGGTGTCCGAGTGAACTATTTCGCTAGACACAAAAATATTATGCAATGCGATTCTATGATAATATACAACAGACAAAAATACAATAAAATACAATATCGTCCAATTAACTATACGCATTCGTAAGTATTTGCCAGTTATCCTACAATCAGGAAAAAATGGTACATTTCACTCCCGACTGATGGTACTTAATCTATGAATTCGTTATCAGCTGTGTCAAACTGGACCAATAATCTCCCCATACAACATAATAAAAAGCTGGCTAACGGAAGGGGGATCCGCGCAGAACATGTACGAATGGACCCCGCCATAAGCCTTTTATTTAAAAGTGGATTCCCATCTTCGTATACCTGTCACCCCGGACCCCCCTCCCTGCCGCCTCTCGCAGCCACATATCTTCTTTACCCTTAACGAGCCTCGTTAAGATCGCAATAATATTCCACCCACTAATTGCCCATTCCATTCAACAAATAGGCGAGCCTCGGCTTGGACTTCATGAGCCCGTAGTGGTGGAGGATGGCGAGGAGATTGGAGCGCCTGATAACCCCCCGTGCGTGCAGCAGAAGTGGTGAAAGCCTCTACGTACTGGCTAATGATTGGCACGCTTGACAGTGATTGGCAGGGCTGCCATGACAACCTCACAACGACACCAAGAAGACCAATAGAAAAGCGAAACAAAATATTTCAATGCTACACTCACGGTGGATTTAGGGGGAGATATTATGAGGCTGGTGTCATTAGGCGATAGCTATTGAATCATTCAATCTTTACTCGTTTCTTTTCCTTGATAATTTTCTTTCTCTCTCAGGTCATTTCCATGGTGTTCAGATCCCCTTTAGAGCTTTATCCCTCCCATTTCTTCCTGCCAAACTTCGCTGATCGCCCTCTGCTCTTGGCGAGCAGCGCGCCCAGCACCAGGTCTCCCGAAGACTTGTCAATGTTTCAGCTACCGACCCTCAACTTCTCGCCGGAGCAAGTGGCGAGCGTCTGCGAGACGCTAGAGGAAACCGGAGACATTGAGCGGCTGGGACGCTTCCTGTGGTCTCTGCCAGTGGCACCGGGAGCCTGCGAGGCGATCAACAAGCATGAATCCATCCTCCGCGCTCGCGCCGTGGTTGCCTTCCACACAGGGAATTTCCGAGACCTCTATCACATCTTGGAGAACCACAAGTTTACCAAGGACTCCCACGGCAAACTTCAGGCCATGTGGCTGGAGGCGCACTACCAGGAGGCCGAGAAACTCCGCGGTCGTCCCCTAGGACCAGTTGATAAGTATCGGGTGCGGAAGAAGTTCCCGCTTCCCCGAACCATCTGGGACGGAGAGCAGAAGACGCATTGTTTCAAGGAGCGGACGCGAAGTCTGTTAAGGGAGTGGTACCTACAGGACCCATACCCAAATCCCAGCAAGAAAAGGGAATTGGCACAAGCCACA
Source organism: Sardinella longiceps (assembly GCA_027497455.2). Taxonomy (NCBI): domain Eukaryota; kingdom Metazoa; phylum Chordata; class Actinopteri; order Clupeiformes; family Clupeidae; genus Sardinella; species Sardinella longiceps. Next base: position 19,302,235 of record JAODXP020000006.1, on the reverse strand, counting down.
GGACTGACACCCACACAGGTCGGGAATTGGTTTAAAAACCGGAGGCAAAGAGACAGAGCCGCTGCAGCCAAAAACAGGTCAGTTTCTCTTTCTGTTTTTCTTAGTAAGAAAATAGTTAAAGTCTTCAACTAATGGGATTTCCAATGCCAGTGTACTTGGTGTGGTTCATAAAGCAAAGAGGCGGAAGTGTAGACAGATATGGACGAGGGGGGAGAACTGAGGGTGCAGACTGGCGACATTTTTGTTTTTATCTCGAGTGAGAGGCAGCCACATAGTAGCTGAGGACATGCGGTCCTGGCTACCCTTTGGGCTGGCATTATGTATGCAATATTACTGCATTAACTGACAGTTTCAGAACTAATATTGCGATAATAAGACTCCAAAAAATATAATAATTATAAGGTTTGTTGGCTCTATTAAGCATTGCAAAGCAAAGCTTTGGCTGTGGTTAGCTACACTTCAGCCTCATCAGCCATAGACTTACTAAAGCCAAATAAATATTTCTGCACGGATTATTTTGGTTTTACAAAGTTCACTAAATTGGACGAATAGAATTCCTATGCTTTTTGATTCAGCAGGGCAAAGTCAAGAGGGCTGTTTTTCTTAATCCACAAGTGAGAATGTTTGGTTAGAAAACCTGTCAGCGTTGCTTGTGTGTAAAAACATTAACCACTATATTTAAAAAATAAAACTAAATATATATATATAAAAAAGCAAGCCTAAAATGTTGTTTAGCCGAATTATATTTTTATAGTAAAATATAGTTTATTGTAACTAGGAAGGCTGCAAGAAACAGCCCTATAGCATTTTATTATTTCTGTGGGATTTCTTAAATCCCAAAAATAATTGATATAATATTTACGCATTGCTAGCAAAAAGCTCAGTCTAGGCTATACCTCCACAACAGAATGGATATGCTAGTTTGGGCATTTTAGTTGGCACTTTATTAAGCTGCATATTATAAACATACCACCTCGCAGCTAACATTGTTGCAATTGCAATTAATATCCGTTCTTAGAAATAACTTTTGTCACTTCTGTTTAAATTCTTCATGGTTAAGGAACATACAGCCTAGCCAGTAGGTGGGCATAATTTACAACAACAATAACTCTTATTATTATTATTATTATTATTATTATTATTATTATTATTATAGTTGCTGTCGTTGTGTGAGACATGCCCTTTTAGCCAATCTCTTACAGACCTAACTTGGTTTAGTTATTAGTTCACAGTAACAGAATAGTTATAGGCCTTATATTTACAGCTGAATGTAGATCTAACCAATACTCATCTTTATAGTTTGTATCTGTCAGCCACAATTATGGGATGTAATGTAAAAAATGTGACCTCGTCTACTATGAAAGACTAACAATCACATTCTTCAGACAGTGGATTTAATCTTTCCCATCGACTGCAGATTACGTTATGGAGTCGTGTTGATCCAGAATATTAAAAGAATGCTACTCGCATTAAAGAGAACATGGCAATGTCCAAAGCCAGGATATTTTGCCATTCATTAGTCTTTCTGCCGTATAATTGCAAAACCTAACTGTGGTGCACTGACTATTTCACACCAGTTTTGTGCTGGCTGCTTTCTGTTCACAATAATTCACATTGGGCAGGAGCAGCTGTCTGCAGTCGTTTAATACCACATTGAATGAGCGATAAGCCAGTAGCGTGCATCAATGCGTCCCCATTCAAATCAGTGACGGGAGAGGCCTCTGTTAAACGGAGGGATAGCCCTTATTCTGGTCTAATTGCGATGCTATTTTCTCGCTTTCTTTGCTCCAGGCTTCAACACCAAGCAATAGGACAGAACGGTATGCGGTCCCTTTCAGAATCCGGCTGCACTCCACACAGCTCGGCGGAATCGCCATCCACGGCGGCCAGTCCAACCACCAGCGTGTCCAGTATGACAGAGCGAGTCGACACTGGCACGTCCATTCTCTCAGTAACATCCAGTGACTCCGAGTGCGATGTATGATACAAAAAGAGAATTACTTACAGGGAACATGGACCTGATTTACAAAACAAACTATGAATATCGGGGAAGATAAAAAAGGACCAATTGATATAATTATTAAAGTAACAAAAAAGCACGTCTTTTTCAAGCGCTTTCTATGGACCCACGACTCCTCTTGCCCCTATCACTACTTGCATGATATCTATATTTTTTGTTATTTGGGGAAGACAAATAAGCCCCGAGAAAACATTTTTACAAGGATCACCGCGAAGAGGGAATTACCAGAATCCGGTGTTTTGTCGCCTTTTCATTTTAACTTCTGTTCTTTTTTATCAGTTCTAGTCCAAATGGTAACGCGCAAACAAGATGCAATCTTTTTTTTTTTTTTTTTTTTTTGTATTTCTTTTAAGTTCATCAGACAATCATTTGAGTCCTAAGCACCTTTTTACTACACTCTGTCACTGCCTGTGTGGGTACTGGTTAACATGTGGAACTGAATCGTTATGACTGTATCAGATTTTTATTTTTATTTCAAGATTTTATATTGAATTATGTATATCTTAAATAATGTGATCTTTCTCCCAGTCTGTAATATAATAAGTGTAGAAACATGGCTGTATATAATAATGCTCTACCGTTGCCATTCTCTTTTCTCTCCCTCACTTTCTTGACTTGGTGTTCCTTCATGAGATATTTGTCAAAGCGTAAGACTAAGTGCTCTAGGCGTTCTGTTTGATTTTATACTTTATAAAGAAGCTAGCTGAACATGTATTATCAGTCAATTTTATGCAAGACAAAAAGATAATATAAAAATTGGAGTTCTTATTCATCAACAGCCTATAAGTCTTAGCCTGTTTCCCCGTGCTTCGTTCAAAGCGCTTATTATTAAATGTTTATTTCTTGCGTGTTTATGTTAATGTATACATTTCTAAAAAATCAAATACAGTATTCCATTTTGTTACATGGGCTGTAGTAAGTCTTTCTTTGCGGGTAGTCATTTTCATGTGGACAATACTCTCGCTCTAAAAGGTTCCGGAATTCAGACAGAGTGGTTGTTGACATGCTGGATTGGTTGTGCAAGTGCTTTCTCTCTGGATAGGCCACATATTGTCTTAGAAACCCTTACTTGTAAAAGGCATTATGCGCGGATGAAAAATGCCCAGGCGTGTATTAACCAAAGTCCCGGTCAGTGTGGCGCACCACTGGACTTAGCTTTTGCTAATGGTTATAAGTGAATGCAGAAATTAAGCAAACGCGCCATTAAATGGGCTAATCGTCTTCGGCTCCTCCCCTGGCCAGATCTACCATTGTGGGCCGCTGAAAGAGCTTTTCTCTAGCGAGCAAAGAAAGCTTTCCCCAGGCCTTCCGCCCTACAGAAAGCTACATTCGCAAAACAACTTTCACACTAGCAGCGTGAAAAAAACATGTTCCTGCTTTTAGACAAACCCCTGAGTTTAAAGATTCTTACCGTCCACTGCCCACCTGCGCCCAAACCGCTTGGAGTTATAAGTGTTTCTATAATTAAATGTCTAAAAATGGAACTCGCAAAAATGGAGCAACATGTTGATTTTCTGTAAAGAGGCGACCTTCTGTTAAAACATACATCATTAGCCTACACACAAGCATAGTTTATGCCATATTCAGTAAACTTTAGTAATAAATATGAGGCCGCTACAAGCCCACACCCAGTGCGGAGACGCAGCCTGATATTAGGAAGTGAAGTGAAGAAGTTGTTTGAAAAAAGCCTTAACTAGGTGTTTCATATTGTCCTTCATAATGTATTGCACATACCTGTAACAAGGCAAAACACAAATTATTTCTGGATTAATGAATCTTTCAGTGACGTGTGTGTGTGTGTGTGTGTGTGTGTGTGTGTGTGTTTGATCTGAGGAAATGTGAATTTATATGTATTGCACTAATCTTGACCAACTTTGCGATTCGTTCTTTCCTGACATAATTCGTGTCTAGAAACGCATTTTATCCAGTGGTAGTATAGCTATTGACAGAATAGACAACCAATTAAGTTATACAATCTAGACTTAACTGATCGATTGCCAAAATGGCACCTGTCGCCCGCCCGACCCCCCCAATCCAACCCACACACACCACCCCCGAGAAACACGGAGGAGAACAGGAAAAAATCTGATTGGAGTGCAATCATCAGTAGTTGATTGCGACTGAAGTAAATCTGCATTTAAGCCCTTTTCACCTTTTAAGTCCATCTGCAGAGGGAAGATAGGCCCTATCACCCACACTGGGCCGCTCAGCTCGCTGCTTTGCCAGGTCCTGATCCTTATCTATGCCGCCCCTCTTATTTGACGTGATAGTATATTGGCCGCGACAAGTCTGCGTTATGATTAAGATTAATTGGCCCTAAATTGGAGGGCAGTTTTTTTGTTCTTTCTTTTTATCAATAAATTTAGGCTATGGGCATTTGGAGGACTGACTTGAAAGAAGGAAGGCAAATGGCATGTCATCGCCAACCCCAAATCTCCAGAAAATCACTTGTTTTACACAAACTTGAATTAAACCTGGATGTGTGAATCGGAAAAAACTATGGTAATCTCCCCTTCCCCAGTTAAAACAGGGTCAAAATGATGAAAGTAAAATTAAAATGACAAGACATACACACATCACTCCGTGAAATGACATAGGCTAAGCTTAATTTTTCAGGAACCTATTTCCCAGTAGCGACCTGTTAGTATTATAACTGTGTGTTGCTGCCAAATAGTTGGTTATAACAGAAGCCAAAGCTAATTGCCGTGCCAGTGTTTGATGGATTAGGTCACTGCTGAATTATCCAGCACTATCAATGGGAGTGATGTGTGCCTGGTGTGTTCATGCCGTTATAGGCTACGCTCGCATCCACACACAATGGAACTTGGGTGAAAGCTATCGCGGTGAGCGATATTCATACGTGAATGCGCGCAGAAATAGAACCAGAATGTGAGACAAGTGCGACGACAATGGAAGTGACATTTTTTCTCTCTCTCCAATCTGTACATGTGTTGTTCACGGTGCTTGTGTCAGAAACGGCAGAATGGGCTATTTGTCCTATTCCCATAACCTTTTCCGCACAGAGGCTACTAGGCATTATTGGACTACAGACTGCGTCGAGAAAGGCCTGGGCTGGCCTGTTTTTTCTCAGATTTCATCGGTTAACTGAACACAACTTTTCTATTCGTGTGTATTCATGCAGCTCTCAAAGAACGGCAGCTCCCTTTGACCCGGATTCAGAGCATGTAGTGGGCTAGATGAAGCCTAGGCTACAAGAAGAGCTGTCCCTGGCAGGTCCGGATAGTTTTCATTCTGTCCGACACCACTTTTCTCTCGGAAAAGCCCCGTGAAGAGTTATTTACCGAGAGAGAAAATGTTGGGCCTGCATTATTTTTAAGATCAGTCAAATCTCTTGTCAGTGTGGGGCCTTTTAAAATTAATTACACATTACTAGGCCTACTACTTGTTACTAGTGCAGTGCGTCTTCATCGTAGAGTTTAAGTTTATCAACTTCTGATACAGAATGCATACTTACTTTACATTAACTATTTTGATTGTTCTTTTAGCCAAAAAGACATACAAACGAATAGGCTTACGGACCTGCAAGTTACAAAGGAAAAGCGGAACGTATAGCCTACAGAAGACGCGAAAAATACGACCTTTGCATAAATTACAATACACAAACGACTTCAAATAACACATTTGAAGACAGACAGAAACAGAGGACAAGTTGTCTAGCTAGAAAACATTTCTATTCTGCATCAGTTTTCTGCTGTTGTGTTTAAAGGTTGTAAAGAAAGAGAAAAGGGTGGAGAAAACGATAAAGTGAGGTTTTTTGTAAGTTGGAGAGGGGACTTCCCAGTGCGCTAAGGAGGCAGCCCCTTCACACGGAGTCTGACTTCTGGCTCGGCCGCTATGGCGAGGCCTAGGATCAGGGTGTCCTCACTCAGAATTCTACTGGGATTTAAAACTGTAATTCTATTAAATAGTAATTGGAGGGTCACGAGAGGCTATGATACAGGCTCAGCGGTATGAAAGCCGGCCGTTTGAACTTTAATTTGGAGTCGCGGGCAGATGGGATCATAGCCTTTCCGGGATGCTTACCGTTTTAAAACTGGTCGGCACAAGGGGAAATGCTCTAATGCAGATTAGTACCATTCCAACCACATCTTACACACACACACACACACACACACACACACACACACACACACACACACACTCCTTTTTTGAAAATAACATGAAAGCAAACCAAACTTTAGCCTGTTTCATCTGAAACACACCTCCGTTGCACACATCATTCTCACACTGACACATACACACACTCACAGAGGTTAGCGGAGGGGAGGGGTGTGGGGAGCGCTCTGATCTCGCGCCTGCTGCACACTGGGCAGACAGAGCGAGAGCAGCTTAAAACGCCGCGAGCACCTGTGTTTTCAACAGCTATTCTCATGCCATCTTAATAGCATTATACTAATGTATACACAGATAGGCCACATCAGAGCAAAGCACACACACACGCTCTCTCTCTCTCTCTCTCTCTCTCTCTCCCCCACACACACACACACACACACACACACACACACTTCTGTACATTTTTTTTATCCATACAATGTCGATTAGCCTATATGGTCATTATCTTTCTCTTTCACTTCGCATTCCAAATGATTAGTTTACACAATAAATATGGCGACAAGCGACTATAGCAACTAATGTATTAATTTAATTCCATGTAATTGTGGAGTGTTTAGACTGTGAGTGAGTTTGAATTTGAAGGACCATGACTACCCATATACATGTGGACAAGATGTGCCAATACAAGACAAAATGTGTTTTATTCATAATGGGACCTGTGTGGAATATTTATAGTGAGAACAGTAGATTTAACAGTGCTTATAGTTAAACGTGATATATCAATTACATTTTACAATTAGGCCTATATTAAAATTGCCTATTTTATTCTTCAAATAGTGTTACAATATTTTTGATAAACTTGTTTTCCATTCTAAATTTATTGTTTGGGATCTAACCCCCCCCCCCCCCCCCAAAAAAAATACCTTATGTGGCCTATTTAAGTTGGCTGTTTAAGAGGTCATCTCGCTGTTTTACTAGGCTGCAGCTCAAAATAAGTTGAATAGATTAGCGGAATAAATTATGGCGATATTAATTAGAGCTGTGTGTGTATGAAAATAAACTGAGTGTGTCTGTGTGAGATTGAGGGAGAGGGAGTGTGTGTGAATGAGTGGCATAGTGAAAAACAGACAGAGAGCGAGTGATAGAGAGAGAAAGCGTGTGTGCATATGAACGTGTCGTGAGTGAGTTGGAGAGATTTTGTCTTGTGTGTCATGTCCCTCAACAAAACGCCGTATCACTCAGTCTGATCTGGACCCTGCCCCTGCGCTCCCTAGACCGTCCCTTACCGTCTCGGCCCTCTCAATTAGCGGCGCTCTTTTCCGGGCCCCACTACGACAGAGGGGTCGCCCCCTCAGCCGCCTGCAGCCCTAACTGCTTCTTCAGCTACTCGGCACTGGCAATCATGAAACCATTTGTAAATTGGAGTATTCTGTAAATAATCTTTGACATCCCGACAGAAGACGCCATTGGTCAGTAGTTTATTAGCAAGAAATCATAGTCATGTTAGCTTTTTTTTTTTTTTGGAGTTTCAGGGGAAGACATCTCTCGTATGAATTGGCGATTGTTTCAGACTAAGGCAAGGAACGTTCCGCTCTATTGTTCGACCCAAGAAGGTTTTTCAAACCAAAGCGGACCCCTTTTTCAAGCACACTGAATGCGCTCGGTAGACAGGGCCACACACACCCAAACCCGCTCAGCCGAGGACCAATTTTGAGCGACAGATTGCCCTTTCAGCTGAAGGCAATAATCACATTTTACCCTCTCGTTTTACCTTCGGGAGATGACACCAAATTCCAACTGGTGTTTCAGAGTTGGTTTGGACTGCAGTGGAAATTGACTGGATTAATTCAAACACCATTTTGTAAAGTTACATTTGAGAACTGCAACGATTGAGCCTGTATCTTTTAATAAACACAGGCAGAGATTGACACAAGTGTAGGCTATATCAAAACAATAATGGCAAACTTGTTATAACCTCACCAATAGGCGCGCACTGTCTCGCCTATAAGCTATTAAGCGAAATAGGAGGGGCTCTAATCACAAGCTATTTTGTTACAGGAGTCTAACCAGGAACAAAATAACACAATTGTTTATTTGAGTAATAGAAAGACACTTAGTAAAACGAATTTTCATAGCTTATCTAGCCTATTTTAGACAGCAGGTTATAAAAGACTAGTCTATAAAACGCCCCTCTCCATCTATGTGATGAACACGTCCAGCATGCTACATGGCTGAACTCATGTAAGAAATAATAATAGGCTAATAATAATGATCCAGCATAATGCTTACATTTCAGAACTCTCCAGGAATATTGGTTTAATGTTAATTTGGAATTTTAAGACCTCCTTTAAATTGTTCCCAAAATATTAAACTTGAACAGATCTATAATTATTATTATTTATTTACTTATTTATTTAAATGACATGTACTCTTAAGCAGTATAATCTGCTCTTGTAAAGTCAGTTTGTAAATATTTTACTCCGAGTCCTCTATGATTACATACGAATTAATTATTCTCACATAAAGTAAAAAGTCAAATAGTTGTGCATAAAATACGCTGTGCCACTTCAAGTCCGTTGGACTGACTCTTGACAAAAATGGGACATTGACTCGGGCCTGGTTGCCCTTATCAATTTAACCTCCGTTTAGAGCGGGGAATGGATTACCCATGGAACTGAGCCCATACTCGCAAACAACCCCTGACAGCGTCGATTCTTTACAAACGCTATCACACTATTTACCGAGGCTGGCGGGCCTGGTAGGTCAAACAGTAAAGAAGCCTTCTACCGCCACCTTGCGGATAAACACTTACGCACGGAGGAATTTCACAATAGCAAGTGGAACCCTCGAAATCAACTCAGCCATTGCTTCTTACTTAGCCTACAGACAGCTTACTGGCACCCTGACAACCAGTAGGCTATGGAAGGGAATTTGTCGCATTTAGACGGAATATAGGCTACTGAGGTTTCCCAGCAGAGAAGTAGGCTAGGCTACGTGTTGACAGTTTTATGGGGAGAAAATCATCACCCAGATATACTCAGGCAAATTTTGGCAATTTCTCAATCCCAGACAACAGTTGTCTGACGGGCTAACCAGAGATGCACAGCAGCGCAGTTCTCAAGCGGTGCTGAAGAAAATAATGCATAAATTACGCTACATGATCATCATATGCCTATCCATCTCCCTTTTCGGGGCGCCAATGTTGCTGCTATGTGTGACATGTCAAAGAAATTCTCATTATGCCTATGATGTAGGCTACACATCTATGATTGTTATGAGGGTCCAGCTTTGAGTGGAGCACATGGGGTGAGCTATGTTGTATGTTGTTATGGAGACCTACTGTATATTTACCCCTGAACTGCAACTTTATGGATGCATCTTTGTCATGGAATGAGTAGTCTTCCCCCTGCAGCATTTCATTTCCACGTTTCAATGTTCAGGGTTTTATTTGACCCATTTCTCTCTGGATGGAGTTCCAAGGACGGTAGGCCACAGTTCAGAAGCACCTACTGCCCTGGCCTGACAGGGCGACGCCCACACGCTTCTGTAAATACCCGCTACCAGGGGACAGCTGTGAACAAGCGTGTGCATAAATGTTTCATCTCGGGGAAGTCAAATGATGTTGGAGCACTGAACTGGTTTTCCATTTGTGCAAGATCTAGGAGCAGGACGACACACAGTGTAATGGAATCCTGGCTCCCTGGTTAATTTATCACCAGTGATACCCAGACTTTTTGAGCTTCCGACGTGAAAATCTAATGGGCGTCGCTGGAGCGCGGCCTTTCAGAGTTTAAACTCCAGGGTAAGAGCCTGTGCGCACGCGGTCTTGCTCTAAATGGACAGCGAAACATGCTCGGGGCTACAGGACAACCATTACTCTAAAGTCCCGATAGGCCATCGGCATCAGCACTGCCACAGACAGATATCAACCCATGCATTTCCACTTACTGCTCATCTTCCAAAACACTTTTGACCCTCTCTTAGTTCATAAAAGCATGACAGAAATAGACACCTAACATGATGGCTTACACCCCAAACAACGTTTCATGCTCAGTCTGAGCAAATCTTGCAGTTGTCCTTGTAATATGCATCTAACCATGGCCCACCATGTAGATATCAGAACATCAATGCCCCATTGTCAAATTGTGTCCCAAGTTCTTCCAGAATATACCAACATGGTACACATACAGCAATGGCCTCATAAAGGGAATTTTTACAGGACCAAAACATAAGCTAAGATGCCTGCACCAGAGGGGCAAACCTTTTATCTGCGTCGTTACACCATATGACGTTAGGCCTAGGCTTACAGTACGCTACATATAGGCTTATGTTACAGTGTAGTGCTACAGCACATCTAGCAAATATTCCCAGTCTTATTGTGACTGCCCCATCCAACTACCTATATGAAACAGAGCTGTCCCTTGATAGCCCTTTCTGACCGAGCTTTGACACTGACAGCCTTGATTTCCAACAGTGCGTTTTCACCATCAACTGAGTGCAATAGGCTATTAAAAGGAGGTCTTACAACACTGATAGCCCACATAGTCCTAACACACTTTTCCAAAAATGCCTATAGCCTACTGGTATGCTGATCTAGCAGAAGGCAGTAGCTGTGTTTGAACTTTCATACTACAGGCTATATACTCAATTGAAGTGAATCGTTTGCAATCAAGCTAGCTTCTTTGGGCATTCATTTGAATGTAAAGCCAAGTTCAGTTGCTCACATGCGAACCAAATCGAAATTATTTCTCGTACAAATGAACAAAGCACAACTACAACAGTCATATGTCCAAAAGATATGTTAATTTTGCAAGTTAAAACGGTTATTGTGTCAATTATGCCAGTCACTCAGACCACTACTGTCCGCCATGATTTCTTGAAAACTCTGGAACAAAAGATTGCGTTGCATCATGGAAAATTGCGTTGTGTTATGGGATTGAAGTATCCGAGTAGTGAGCTCCTCTTGTATGCTGCCAATTTGGCCACCATCAGTATGCCGTCAGTATAACAGGGAAACTTTTGCATACTGGTGAAATCATATTTTCCACATACTACTTACTATTTACTACTTCACGCCAGGATCAGTATACGAGTAGTATCTAGTATGCAACTTCGAACAGAGCAAGTGTGTGTATGCAATAGGCTAAATGAAAATAGCATGGGAGTAGTATGGGGCTCAATTAACTTTCAGGTAAAGCACCAGCTGCAGTCCATTAATTAATGAGGTACTGGTCATGTGATTAGTGGGCCTTTTCTGCTTTATGCATAGACGAACCATACTGTGTAGCCTACACCTAGGAGTAGTGCATGGAGCTCAATTAAACTTTGCGCCAGTGAAGCAGAGCACCTGCAGCCAATTAATTAATTGGGGGAGGCAGTAATGTGTGCTGTACTGTGCACAGGGGCACATGCAGTAGGCCTATGTGCTGTATAGCAGTGTCATTTTCCCCTTTCACACAAAATCTGACTGCAGTGTGATACAGTCTCATGGATGACTTTGTAGTGACATGATAGTGTGATCATTCTTAAAAAGGAAACGCTAACAAATTCAAAGCTGGTGGTGCGCATGCATATTTCATGTGAGCTCGAATATGGCTGAGTCACTGGATTTGTAAACTAGCTGTGTTGAGAAAGGCGCTCACTCACCTCTCTTTCTCTTGCGCTTTGGTCATGTATAATTTAAAGCGTGCTGTGGTCGAGTGCCCTATACTCACTGGAAAGTCATAGCCTATCGCTAAACAGACTTTTGGTAGGAGATTAGCTAGGGAGACAAAACTGGCGGGAGAGCGCTCATTGAGACTTACCCCAGCACGTGACTATTCCTTATAGCTGCAAGACATCACTACCACGACAAGTTGTTCCAAAGCCAGTTTTTGAAGGTAGGCCTAAACGAAAAAAATATAATAGAGTTATGCCTGTGTATTAGCCTAGGTTTCTAAAACACTCCATGTAAAAAGTGAGGTCCTTCTTGCCATGACTTGCCATGACTAGCCACTCTGGCCTGTCGATTTGATATGGCTGTGAAAGTTGTCGAAAGCCGAAAAAGTCCAAAGCGGTTTCCGCCTGTTCTCTCACCTATTCGCATTTGTCACCATAGAGGTCCGATCTGCACACAACAGTGTAGCCAAGGGAGGGAAGGCCTACTTGACCCATGGGGCTGAAAAACACCTTCTTTTCTCAGCATGCTGTCCTCTGCTGCCATCTACCTGAGAAATGTGGTAGGTTACAGCGGATATGAAAACATCAGTTATTGCAGGTAGGTCTAGTTTTTATATCTCACGGTAGGCTAATGCAAAAGTTTTAAAGTTTTCCCTAACTGACATTGTTGATTTTTTTCAAGTGTTGCTTTAAAACATGAATTAGTTTGGTATCATGAATGGAAAAACACAAAAGGATCAAAGTGAATAATTTTATCACTTCATATGAGACACTGAAAATGCGTTGCTAAATAAAACACTTTACAAGATTATAATTTGTAGAATAGAGATCACAAGACATAGGCCTACCTCAGTCCAATAAAAATGTAGGCCTATGGTGAAGTAGGATACCCAGTCAGATAAAAAGGGACAGTGTTATATTAGCCTATTCAAGGATTCAAGGAAATTCATAACTTATCTGTAGGCTACCTACAACAGTTGTAATAGCAGTCATGTAGGCTACTAGCCTTTATATCTTCTCATAACACCCATAAAATAATATTGAAGATAATACAGACATTTGTCTGTTCTAGGCCATTTTAGAGCAGGTTATTAAAGGACAAATCTTGAGAAAATCTCTGTTCAAATCAGGCTTCATCCATGCTCTAAAACAGCAGTGGGAGACATGATATTGCGTAGGCCACAGAGTAGCCCTAGGCAATAATTTTAAAAACATAACACATTAATGACCAACGACTACAAATTGCACCTTAAAGCAGTGGTTCAGAATTTTGGACATAGAACCTCATTTCCAAGTAAGCCAGAATGATATTTATTAGTGGAGAGTGTTTTCAGCACATTTCATCCAGTCCTTTTATCTGCCAAGCTTGCTGTCACTAGGCTAAGGCCAGTCAGTATAAGGTAAACATAAAGTACTACATGTATAGTAACTACTTAAGGTAGCGCATTCTAGGACAGACAAGAGATGAGACAGACAATATGACATAGGGACTTGTACTACAGAAGTGGCTATAACAAATTAAATGGAGATAGTGGAATGGAGGTAGAATGTAAATTGAAAATTGGCAGCAAAGTCCTGGAGTGTATTCCAGTTCAGTTTAAGAGGCTTTGCATCATATCCAGTTACTCAGCAGTCTGACTGCGTTGGGGAAGAAACTCTTTTCCTGAAGTTAAAGGTGAAATATGAGTTAATTAATGCATGGTTTCCGAGCGATTTCACTTTTAATTTCAAGTCATCTCCCCTTGATTCACTAGCCGTCTGCACCCTAAATACACAGAAGAAATCTGGTCTCGGGAGACATCATAGGGGCTGGCTGTAATCGTTAAAAAAAATAAAAAAAATAAAATAAAAAACAACAACAAAGCATTGTTGTAACAAACGAACAAACAAAATATAACAATCCACATTCTAGAAAATCAAGATGGTTTGGAGTCACAAACTTACTGGCTTTGGCTGGAAACTGCTTTGTTATATTTTGGTGCACAACGTGGCCCCATATGTTTGTTTGACGAATACAGCATTCAACATTCAGGAGGCAGACAGCGGATCAAGGGGAGATTCCTATGATCACGCTGAAACCATGCAGGAACTCATATTGCACCTTTAAGTTGAATATACAGTGGTACAGTATATAATGTAAATACAATGGCTGGAAGTAGTGTGTTTGTAGTGTGAGTGGTGTAAAGGAAATGTTACAACTCCACTATAGTCATTAATAGGTTAAAAGGCTCAAACAACATTGCGCTTTTTTGGTAGTGAGTACAGGGGTTTCTAAAGATAGCCTACACTTATAGGCTATAGTATTTCACACACATTAGTGAAACCATGTGCATAAAAATGTGCATGAAACCATGTGCCTTTTTCTGTCATTCAAAAATCTGCTCAGATCTTGTGTAATTTCCCTAGCCTGGCTTGCGCAATCAGATATGAACTGTGGTCTGGCAACGCTAGCATTGCACAGGAATTCTGGGCAGGATTAATTTAAACATTTATCAAATGCTATCAAACTTCTATCAATGTTATGGGACAGAGCTGGACATAGTCATCGTAAACTTGCCTCGTTCAACCTGCTTTCTCATTAGGTCCTGATTTTTCTTGGCTCGAGAGTTGAGGAAATTGCCTCCTTGGCCATACTGACTTGATCGCGAAATTTCATGCTGCAACAGGAAGTATGGGCAGGCCCACACTATTGCCCCTCTCCAAAGCTCTAAAAATGGCTACAAATTCTACGTGTGATTGGACATCAATACCTTTCAGGGCTTCTTATTCAAAAAGTAAAGTGAGACAAACTAATCTCAAATTCAAATACAGAAGTTTTTTTCCCAGTCATATGGATTTCACGGTCCTGTTTGTGCATTAACTTTTGTTACAACTGCCAAGGAGGTTATGTTTTCATTGGGATTTGTTTGTTTGTTTGTCTGTTAACTTTACGGCAAAGGTTGTCGACTGATTCTTATGAAATTTTTACCAGAGGCCCAAAGGAAGAACCCATTACATTTTGGTGCTGATTAGGATATGGATTCTTTAGACTACCATTGGCAGATGTCACGTCCATCAGTAAACACCAGAACTGTAGGGGGCACAATTGTACATAAACAGGTCTGGATGTACATAAACAGGTTTGGAATGCCATCTGGAATTTATAGTGTCAGCGACCATAATAGTTTGACTGAGGTCTGCACTCTTTGAGTGCTCTTGTTTCTATTGTTATCATACTGTCAAAAGTGGGTTCAATTTTTTAAAAGGCTGCACATTTCACCATATGGACAGTTGACAAGATTTTTTTATTTTATTTTATTTTATTTTATTTTATTTTATTTTACCATGAATCATTCAGTATCTGAGGAACGTCTTTCCAAACTTTGGTGTTATTGCAGAGTCTCTCTATTGAGCTATGAGTTTTGGAAAATATTGTGAATCCACTGCAGTACCACTTTTCACCATGTGTGGTGCTTGTTTACAGTGGAAGTCAATATAAGAGTGTGGCTTATTTGCTGCACATACTGTATCACATCTAAACACACATTTTACAGTTTACATAACATTTTCAGTTGCTGCATCTCCCTACCTCCCCAACGGCAGCATATGTTCTGTCGAACAATCCTTCCTAAAAAGCATTAAACATCTGTTTACAAAGGTATGAAACCAGGGTCGGACTGGGACCAAAAAATTGCATTTTTGACTATGAAGGCCTACCATGATTTTATTCATAATAACTTCTTTGCAAGCTAAAATAACATTGTAAGTTGAACACATTGCATGAAAATTAGAGATAAGGATAGAAAATGATGACTTAATTATGACAGCACTGGCCCAAAAATGGCCATCGGCCTACCGGGCATTGCCCTGTATGCCTGTATGAAACTCATTGAGGTGTCTGTAGTGTTCACTGATATGCTGACATAAATATCACTGCAAGTTTCATTGTAGTTTGCTATCCAACCCCATTGACTACTGGGAAGTATACGTGACTCACAAGAAATCAATGCTAGAACCTGTTAGAAGTCATATTTTGCAGTTATATTTATGTCAACAATGTAATCGGACGTTTGATGCATTTTAGGAAGGATTGTTCAACTGAACATAGGCTGCCATTGTAGAGGTGGGGAGATGCTCTAGCAACAACCAAAAATTCTCGGATCAGAGGCATTTGTCAAAATGTCAATCTTAAGTATCTTTTTTCATCGTAAACAATCCAAAAACAAGGCTTAATGGTTGAATCTCTTAATATCATCACTCAAAAGACTTCACAGTTTGGGTGCCTCATTTTATTGTATCACGTGAATAGATACAGTTTCATGGTGTGTTTTTTTTTAGTTATCTGTGGTGGCATAGTTGTTTGTGTAATATGAGAGTCTATTTTTAGTTAACCCATAGGCTCTTTTTTTTAAAAGATTTTGTAGCACTTTGTAGATAATATAAAAGCAAATTTAAAAAGGAAACTTTCTTAAAATCAGTGTGAAAATGTATGTGAAAAAATTAGCAAAATTGAAGTGCAATTGAAAAAAAAGTAGGCTAAAATTGAAAGGGAGCTTATTGTGTATTACTTCATTCAGTGCTTCAACTATTAATTATAATACCCCCTATAGTTGTCAATATTCATTATACAGTACATACGTTACAGCTTTGTGCTTTGTGCCTGCGTTGAAGGAATGAGGGAGAGAACATGAGACAGACTGGCAACTCCAGTTGTGAACAGAAAAGGAAAGTGCTTCCATAAAACTGCCACTAGATGGTACTATTAGGACACTTCATGAAGCTTTCAAGTTCAAATGTAAACATTTGAATTATGCTAACCTCCGTTCCCTTATATGCTCCATCCCTGCATGTGTACATTATGGTAATGCACAGCAAAAGGTGATTCGTAACTAATTAATCATAAAATGAATTAGTATGGCAGTCAAGGCTTCACAGGACATCAATATCGAGGGGGTAGTGGTGCCATCTTCTCCTTTTCCGGTGTAGTTGCTTGACTTCTGTATGTTAACTGAACAAATGAATACTTGCTAAATAAATTATCAAATGCACACTTATTTATTGTTGTTGTACAACAATACTACTACTACTACTACTACTACTACTATTACTACTACTACTAATAATAATAATAATAATAATAATAATACTACTACTACTACTACTACTACTACTACTACTACTACTACTACTACTAATAATAATAATAATAATAATAATAATAATAATAATAATAATAAAGGCTAATTAAAGTAATAATAAGAATTCAATATTGACAAGAATAGAACACATGGAGATGAAATTGACATTGCTAGTGCACATTCTGCAATAAACTCAAAAGACTTGCATTCAAGTTCAAGTTAAGTTCATATTTTCCAATGTTCTCTGTGGTGAAAAAGCTTCTGCTGTTGTCCCTCCTGCAGAACACGATCGCTATATGTATGATTTTCCACATGGCTGAAGTGAAACCCTATGACCAGACTGATACTTAAGAGGAATCTAATCTAGTCCAAGAAAGTTTCTGTTGTATTCACAGTTTATTACATTTCTGATGTGATCAAACTGTTTTTTAGATATGTTATAGATTTGAGATACTCACAAATTCTTCAGGTTAATATTCATCGTTCCTTATACCTTATTAGGCAGGGATATTAATCCTTTTCCCCCTCAAATTTCCAAATACTTGGATATCCCCATCTGAAACAGAATACAACCAAACTAAACTGACAGCCACAACAGCTTTCCATTGCTACGACTCCTCCAAACTACGAGTCCTATTATCAAACTGCTGCTCTCATGTGGCTTGGGCTTAAGAGGGCCTATGTAAATGATAACAAACCTAGAGACATTTGGTACATCCTCTCGCTGCATTGCACACAGCATAACAACTCACATTCTTTGTTCAAAATTACAAAGAGAGCTTGAAAACAATTTGTAATCTAGAGGGACAGGCATTTTGGCAACTAAGTAGTTTCAGGAAAGTGAAGGGTATTTTCTTAAGTAATCAAATATGTCTGACCGCAACCAAAGACATGTACATCAGTCTAAAAGTGCAAGTGGCCAAAACCTCAGACAGCCGACACTTATTTTTCATTCCGCAGTCTTCATATTTTCATAACTCTGAGAATTTCTGCAGCGGCATTCCATGTACTGGCAGATGAAGTGAAATAGAAAGCAAGAGAGAGAGAGAATGTTTAGATTTGTGAGGGGTTTAGATTTGTGACTGCCTTTTATCTCCAGTGAGCAGCAAGTCTTCTGGACAAGATAATATATTTGATAGCCCCACCTGCACCCAGCCCACAGCAATGAGGACGGGTGAGTGGGTGGGCATCCATCTTTTGGCCAATGGAAAGAAGATGAAATGGCTTGGCTTCAAATGTACAAAATTTCTTTTGCCTTGCCATGTAGAAAGACACATGTAGAGTGCAAGGACTACGATGCAAATGTATGAAATCATGAATGAAGATAATGTAGTCAGATCAAAACAAATTATTGTGTCAAACCAGTGGTGCTTTTTTCACTCAGAAATGAACCAGCCCCATTGGGTAATCACTAAAAAGGATATGTTACATGCCACAGGTATTGTCTGAATTAAAAACTAAAGCAGAAGCTAGGTTTAACCCCAAGATAAGTTTTAATTTTCAGTTTTAAAAACATTTTAAGATTGCTTATAGGTATACATTAGTAGGTCGTTTGGAACTGTTACTTGGCAACACTGATAAGATTTCAGCACCATTTCCAGCTGTCAGCATATCCCCTTTGACCCATAGGCTATGTGCTGTATGAGACTAGTTCTTGTAGTTCTGTGCTCATGTGTGTACAGTGCAGAAATGATTGCAGGACACAGAGAGAGTAAAAACAGGCAAGCATCTAAACCCAAAATATTTTTATAAAAATTGGATTTTTTTTTTTTTTTTTTTAATGTTTGTACCAGTGTTGTAGTCAATTCACTAAACCTCGAGTCCACGTCCAGTCTTGAGTCCCCATTATTCGAGTCCAAGTCATTAACACACACATTACATTATAGGCTACTGTATTTAAAATAACCCCAAACAAAGAAACATTGCTGATCATGTGAAGATGTAGGATACAAATCATACAAATCCTTTTTGGAAGGCCTTTCTGGTTATTTTATCATTTGTATTAATTTAAGTCTATGTACCTTCATGCATTCTGATGATGGTTTATCTTCTAATTTGGCCAATATCTTAAGGTATATAAACTTATAAGTTATATTACATTTGGAAATCAGAGTCCTTCCTCGAGTCTGAACACTGTAAACACACAAATCTTAGTTCAAGTCTGAGTCATCAGTATGCAAATCCGTGTCTAGTCACAAGTCAAATTAAGTTAAATTAAGGAGCAATTCAGACTTGAGTCTTGTGACTTGAGATTTGTGTTGATTTACACCAAAAGGAAGTTTGAAAACACTGAAATCAGATGGGCAGTGTAAGTATGTCGATCTAGGCTACACAAATGTACCCATCTCTTTGCTTTCACAGGAATTCATTTTCAATAGAATATTTCAATCCCAGAAGTACACAGGCTCCATTTAAAAAAATAATATGAAAGGTTATCATTATTAGAAGACACTACACTCATCTTCATAAATTGAACTGCAACGTCATTTCTGATCAGAATACCAAAGTTTTAAACATAACATGAACAATTCAATTCAATTCAATTTTATTTGTAGAGCACTCAAATACAGTACATCGTCTCGCGGCGCTTTACAGACAGTACGGGAAGCATCCCTGAGAATCAGGGGCAAGGAAAAACTCCCTTTGCTTTGTAAATAATTTGTTTTGTAGGAAGAAACCTTGGGCAGATCCACGCCTCATGGACTCAGCCTACCTGCCTGGGGCCTAATAAAGTATCCGTAAAGTCTGATGCATAGATTGACCATGGTTAACACAAAACAGTATGAGTACTGAATGTAGTCAGAGATGATATACACATAGTTTGTGTGACAGTCGGGACCAAGGGATGGAGTCAGTAGTTGGAGTGTGGGATTAGTCAGTGGTTGGAGTGGGATTAGAGTTCATTGGGTGTTGGTCGCCATCTAGGTAGTGGTCATCAGGGGGCCATCAGGCCAGTTCCATCACAGGCCTCAGAGAAGAATAGAATTTACACAGCCGTTGCAGTGACACTCTTTATTCGCCAGGGGGAGCAGCAGGTCAAAACAAACTCTCAAGAGTTGAACTATTTATTTGAGGCCTTCTAACAAAAGTTGGCTTTGACTTCTACAGGCAGATCAGGGCTTTGTGTTTAACACATACCCTCTCTGACTGACTGTCTTTTTATCATTGTTGGAGTCTGTAGTTTATTCTGACACCTGGTAGTCTACAATTGGTCATTATTTTGCAAGATGATAAAGATGATAGTGTGCATAGTGTTCATTATGAATTATTATTAAATGATGGTAGTAGTAATCAATCACACAATCTACATTGACTGATTTACTAACTGACAAACTGATTGGTTGATTGATCGATTTAACTGCATGTATGTAATTGTTTCCCAAAGATTTTATTGTGCACTTATCTTGTAGACTAGTCAAGGAGAATTAATGGTGACCAGCCCAGATTGAAACCAACAAACTAGGACTGCATTTTATGAATGCATAGTTGATGAAGCACCATATGAACAAGAAAAGAGAGTTTTCGAGGGAATAGTCGTTTAGTTGTTCAGGCGGTAACACGCTTAGAAAACACATGGATAAATAACACAACTTTCCCAAAAGCACTACCGCCCAACAGCCACAATAGCTAAAACAGAATGTTCAAAATGATCATTGTTATTCATTTACTATTGGCTGCTTATGATAATGCTTGAGGGACATATAGTGTAGATGCAGGACAAAAAAAAGAGAGAGAGAGAGAGAGAGAGAGAGAGAGAGAGAGAGAGAGAGAGAGAGAGAGAGAGAGAGAGAGAGAGAGCTCTTATAGAATCCTCTCTGTTCAAATATTGGCAAGAAAGTCTCTCTCTCTCTCTCTCTCTCTCTCTCTCTCTCTCTCTCTCTGACTCTCCCTCTCCTCTTTCTCTCTTTCTTTCATGGCTGGAGGTTAATGAAAAGACAATCTGAAAATCTGAGACGTAAGCTTGAATATCACGTTATATACTTTCAAGATGAACAATAACTTCAGTAACTTTTCAGTATTAAAACATGCCAATAACACTTCAGTACCAAAGTAACAGGGTTAAACCGAGTTTTAAAGGCCGCGTCGACAGTCGAGTAGCCTAAATACTGTCTGTACAATGTGTGGACTGTATGTTTATATAATAAATTTCACACACTGATTGTACATTGTTAGGCAGGTTGCTTATCATGCATTGACAGTTATGTAAACATTTCAAGGGACCTTAATTTCTATTAAACAGTTAACGGTTGTCTTTCACAGACAGAAAGTCATGACAGAAACCGCTATTCAACCTTCAAGTCCTCTGTAGTTCTCCAACTACTAGGCTACAGACAACTGAACACACTAGCACTATCCAACTTCAGGCTCTCTGGTCCTGGGAGTGAAGGAGATCTCTTCTATGGCAAAATGGAAAACGCCATTCATGTTAAAGCCCTCAGCCCCACCGCTTTTGACTGCTTTGATCCAACTGACTGGCAAGGCAGCGTGGGGTTTCCACAGTCCGCAGCGCAGCGCAGTCCTCCCTCTGCCATGGCCATCAGCTTCCAATGACAGAAACGGAGGGAAATGACCAGACTTTCAAATGGAGAGGAATAAAGAGAGTACGTTTTTTTCCCCCTGTATGAATCCATATTTATGTCACAACAAATAAACACCACATGATAATAGCAGAAAAAAATAAGAAATGAACTGATTGTAATTAACCCACTTAAGCACACAACACTATTCATTTAGATCATGTTAATCCATCCTTTAGTGGATATGTGGCAAGATAATTGTACTGCTTAGTTATGGCTGACCAATGCAATTATGCAACTGTAATTATGGTTACAGATGTAGCCTATTGTTGGCTACTGTTAAAAAAATCTCTTCAGATGTGTGCATTATCTGCTACTGAAATACAAAAAGGAAACTCACAATGACGCCACCAAATATTCTAACATTTCTTTGGTGAAATACAGCATTGCGCTGAATATTATATGACATTAGATTTCTTATTTCTAAATTTATTGTGATATAATTGCAAATGGCCCTTGAATTAATGATGTTATACTTTGTAGGAAACAATAAGCTTTCTAAGTGAAAATGTATTGCAACTTTTCAAAAGGCGATTTGATTATATTGTTGACACTTTCTGACCTTCTGACACACTCATTTTGACCTAATAAAACATTTGTCAGTCAGTGTCAATACTGATGCAGATGTACTCAAATGGTTGACACTGGGAAGTGGTGAGGACTATAATGCATAAAATTATATTATGCATAAAGGCATGCTCCTTTCCCTCTGCGCATAAATTCTGTCATTTGTTTAAAACGTCATGCTGTGCTATCATGATGTGCTATAAAGTGTAGCCAAATGCTGTTAACTCATCAATTTTCACATAAAACAAAGGGAATGACATTAAACCATTGCACATTCAGAAACCTCAATAGTTTTTATACTAATACCAATACCAATAGCTTTTATGGGACTTTTGTTACAGCTCATAAGTAAACTGGCAAAACAAAAACAATCATCTGAAGTGTGCAAGGACAAGTAAATTATCCTATTTAAAAAGGAGAATAAGAACTCCTGGTTGTTATGATTGTGCAGTTCCTATACAGTAATACAACTAGGCTATCACAATATTTTCAAAAAATAACTGCAAAATATAATGCTATTGTGGTGTAGTATTCTAATGTTGTTACTTATTTATTCACATTTTAATGCATTAAAGCATATTGGTGTAGGCCTACATAATGATTATATTTCATCATATTGCATTATCTGTGGACATAGGCCTATAGCAATTGAGTCAAGAATAAATAAAAAGTGTTGGGGTTGTTATAGGCTTACATTAAAGATACTGAGAAAACTATCCTTAAGTTCAGTAGCATCTCATTAATCTCATATTCTGTTTTTAACTGTATTTCCAAAGTTGTCCTTGATATCAATGTATTGAGCGCATAAGATCAACACTCATCAGGGACAGACTCGGGGATGCTCCACATCACCTTCATATTAGAACCAAGATTAGAAGCAGTCATCTGCATGGAAACTGTGGAGAGGTATAGACAAGCAAAGGTGTCCCGACTCCCACATCTCTCTGTCCCAAGACTTGTTGACTGAGAATCAGTGGAGAAAGCCCTTACATTACAAATGGAGTTGCTACAGTACAATATAGTGAGCCTACAATAATGTTTCAAAGTATCAAAGTAGAACTATTTGAGTGCACTGAAGGCAACAGAAATAACTGATAGCCATTGACTATATCAAATATTATTTATTCATTGTCGGATGGGTAAGCCTAGTTTTTTTTTTTTTTTTTTTTTTTTTTGTGGGGGTAAGGATATTTAAAAAGTGAGGAATAGCCAAATGATCTGTTCCAAGAAGTGGGTGGTCTCCTTACCCACCAAGGAGTCCAACGCCTACTACCCATGTTCAGTAAGGTTTTTTTTTATGATAAATTTGTGCTCAAACAAAATATGTCAGATCATTAATGATAGTCATTTTCTAAGGACATACTGTGAATAGGACCTTTGTTAAATATCTCTGGCAAGTATGTTTGAAGACATAACATGTAGCCTAACACCCGTGCCGTGCATCAAAAATCAATTCGTAGCCTACTTGTTGAAAATATTCTCCTCCTGTAGGCTACATATTTTCTTTGTGTTTCAGTCAAGTCGAAAATAAAAACCTGAAATAATGCATTAGGAGGTTAAACATTCTTATTTATAGTTTTATAAACGCATTATGCATTCAATCTCAACGTTTATTTTAAAGTGCTTTTCTGTGTCCAATGAATACCATGTATAGCCTACGGCTACACATCAGTCTGAGCCGCATGGGCGTACAATACACAATATTATGTGCGCGTCCATCTCACGGACATGAACATGTGTAGCCATGTGCTACTGTCAGCAGGAAGTTGTTAGTATGATAATAGACTATCTATCAACCTGTGGGCACGGAGGGTGTGTTCACTTACATGCGACAGTCAGTGGCACTGGCACATCACACTGTCATTGTGGTTTCCATTCCAGTCAGGAAGGCCGGTGCACATGCATCCTTCTCTGCCTGCGGCTTGTGAAAACACGGGTGTAGCCGACCCCTGAATCCATGGATGGGGGTCCGGTGCGCCGTTATTCTGACGGACTGCTGACACATTGTCACTGTACATGTGGAAACTGCACGAGGCCAATTCGAAGACGATCTGTTTGTCACTGGTCATTGGGAGGTCAGAATCATCTCATCACCAAGACGGTCGTTTTGGAGTCCATTCGACGCAAGCTCCCCACAAAGTGGAGAAAGTGGTGCGACATCTGATTTACATGTGACCGCCATGGAATCTATATGTCAGACGTATATATTTACATATGTGCTCTTTCGAAAATACTTTGTGAACCGCGTACGTCGAACTCGAGCCAAAAGTTTGACACACATGCTCTGAACATGACAGTGGCCATAATCAGGATGAAAGTCATGCAAACAATTACCGAGAAATACACTGCAACTAGGTTTGGCCTTTCACATATGTTTTGGGAAACTGTAATTTTCAATCCGATGGTCAGCTAAAGCACGCAATACGCCAACAGTATCTCCCACATAGGTCTATACAAAATATGTAAAAAGTTCTCTGAATTTCTCTGTTATTTTAGAACTGTAACACAGGAACTGTTGTCGATCATTGAAAAATGACAAATGTGAATGGCTTTACACTTGCATTAGCATTACATTCTGTTTTCCGGATTGTGCGCTACATAATAAAATGTTTGTAGTGAATCTGTCAAAGACGAAATTGTCAGTTTAATCAATTACTCGGGCTATGTAATGTTTTTAGGATCATATTAACTACTTGTGTTTGACTGTGCAGTTCTGTGGACATATGTGCATTTGCTTCAGTGGGTGTTAAAAATAGATGAGTGTCTTTACTTGGAATAGGATTTTGTTATTTGCAGGCTGTGTTTGTACGAACAATTGTCTTTTGGAAAAAAATGGACCTGGATTTCAAATTCTTCACCAGATATGGTATTGTTTTAAATGACTCCCTCCTCTTCAGCAACACTGCCCAGAATGCGTTGCCACACTTTCTAATATTTTTCGTCTCTGTCTCTCTCTCTCTCTCTCTCTCTCTCTCTCTCTCTCGCTCACTCACTCACTCACTCACTCACACACAAACACTCAATTTTGATGCATCGTCTTTTACCATCCCCATGAAGGTCCTGTTTAATATATGCCTGTACAGCAACACTTTTAAATAGGCCTAGGTTGTCTGCTGGAGGGTTCGGTTTGACTCTTATCTCGGTCAAGAATTTCAGATTATGCACCCAGGCAAGCTTTATAACCTGGATCTGTTAGTGGGCCTTCTCCACCGCTTGATGCCCCCCTAAAATAAAGTTAGACGTAACTCAACACCAAGCCCGTTTCTCCTGGTTTTTATCTCGCTTTCTGACGGATGCGAGCGCTCTCTCACGACCGATGCTTGATATCTGATCCACTCCAGATGCACAAGTGTTCACAACATGGCCCGCCGTCAATAAACGTCCAGGAACATTATACCTGCTAGGTTTCGAAAGTAGCCTACGAAAATGTCTGAACTCCGGTTCAAGTTGATTTACCCATTCCAAGTCCCAGAAAACATTTTCTTTGTTACACGATTAATGCGGATATCAATAATTTTGATTAAATTAAGATTATTCGAAGATTACGCAATCCTAATAGACTCCACCATATCATTCGATGTCTAGGAGGAATAGTGGTAGGCCAACTGTTTTAACTAAGTATGTGAGTGACTAGCCTGACATGACGCACCACATACCATTTGTCAGCTGGCAAAATTAATATGAAATTCAAGACTGAGCAAAAGGCATAAACGAATAAAGTCCAATATGTGACAGTGTGCCACCGAGACAATAATAGCCTAATTATAGGCCTAATAATAATTACAACAATAATAGCCTAGGCTAGTATAACAACAACAACAACAACAACATCAACAACAACAACAATAATGATAACAATAATAATAATAATAATAATAATAATAATAATAATATCCTAGTTGTTATTGTTATTATTCATGTAGTTCTAGGCTACTGATAGGCTCTATCAATATACAAATGTATTGGTATTGGGCTATCAATTTATTCTTTCATTTGTTGTGATGTAGTTTACATTGATGGTATAAGGACATATGACTGCCATATCCGTCTGAAGGAGCAAAGCGCATCAGTAGGCCTATCACCCAGTTGTTTAAGCAAAGCTAGAGTTGGCGGTGTTCACTTTGGGCTTTGGTGGAGAGGCACTTCTTAATCTGTGCTACCTGGTACGCCTTTGTGAGTCGAAACTCCCATACCAAAACAGGTAGGCAAATATTAAAAACAGCCTCACTCCAGTAGCAGTGTGACGTAGCCTCCAGTCATATCATGTAATTTTAAAAGTGCTAACCTAACAATTATGTGCCTCCTCTGTTCCTTTGTTCATTAATAGGCTATTTGCAAATGTGGAATATGTTTTTTTACTTTTCTTCCTGACACTTTATTATCAAAATATCATGACAGATTTTAAGAACTGTGTGTCGGAACTTTGGCAGCGGGACAAAAAAAAGTTTCACTCTAGCTCATGAAAATAGGCTTAAGTGTGGTGTAGGCTACATCACAGCAGTAATGGCACTTACATACATTTTAGATTCGACCGAAATAATTGAACAAAATGGACACGGGGCTTCATAAACACACATGCTAGGCCTGTTTCATTCAACTTTTACATAGGCCTACACTTATTGTGTTCCCAACCAAAATGAAGGGCATCAGTAAATGTAGGCTATGGTTAAAATGTGTCTGGACAGTGTACTAACACAGAAACACACCCCTCTCTTCCCTATTGCCTCCTTATCGACAGCCTCCACAATGACTTTTTCCCCAATAGAATCTTTCCCTCAGATATGAAGTCGGCTCAATGAAGCCTGCAGACTATAAAAATAGTCTACAGAGGTTCTGAAGTTGTCATATTCAAGAGAAATTACATTTGATACAACATTTTTCAGAATAACCCTGTTAGATGATGCGTGTGTTATGATCAAGTCAAAATAGACCTATAATTAGGCTATTGTTTGTCATGTTTGTATTAAGCCGATAAAATTAAATGGATATGGCTAGGCTATCAATTAAATTTCAAACTGATTTAGCAGATGCTTCTTGACGAGCTGGCGACTTGTTAGCCTGTATTGTGTAGGCCTAACTGATGTAATTCCTATGGGGTTTGTAGTATGTTCTTAAAATGTTCCCATAATTGCAATGCCTGTTTGTTATGAGGGAAATAAACATGTAAACGCATGCATTTAAACTTACGCACGGTAAATTAACTTTACAATCCGACATTATTCAAGACATAGCCTAATTAGGTAGGCCTGTTGTATTCTTTTGCATAATTAAAAAAAACTGCGAGCATTAAATTGTTTAAGAGATATTACAAGGCAATCTTGACCTATTTGCAATAGTGAAGCCTTTGCATTTTGCGTTTGTGTTTTTGGCATTGTTGCCGGAGGCGTATTAACGTCGGTATTTTGGCTAGAGGAAATGCACGGTGGTCGGATAGGCATTTGAGGCCAAATATTATTCCTGTGGCTTTAAGTTTGCTCTAGCGCGGTGATACAACCAATGCTGACACCCTTGAAAACAGTTCGTTCGTATGGATTTCGTATGGATTTAAGGATTTAGTTGTTAGTACAAAGGTTCACGAGTCAGTCAAGATATTTTATAACCATTCCTTCTTTTTCATTATTTACTGGCCAAACTTCGTCTAGTTGAGACCTAAATTAATTCAGGCCTATGTCTATGCAACTGACGTTGATCGCAAAATGGACAATGTATTTTTCAGTCACATGCAACTCCAAACTATAAGGAACAATCTCAAATTATAAATGCAGGCTGTGACAAACGGGACTGTTAATGTGAGATGGACATTTCTGACACCAAACAGATTGCCCAAGAGATAGCCCTAAGAGAATGCTGTTGCATGAATGCATACATTTGTAGACAGAGACGCTGAAATAGACTCCAGAGAGAAAGTGCAAGAGCTCAATGTGTTTCTTAAAGTTGCCTGCATGCTATACCCAATAAGCATTCTTTCCTATATTAAACCAACATGCGCGACATTAAAAGCGCGCACAGCGCCTTGTTAGCTCTGCAAATGTGAGAGATTCTAAACATCTCATGCCTAAAACTTTTAACAGCATTCCCACCCTCTCTGCGCATACCCCCCCAACCCAACCCCCCCACACACATACGCACAGACGCACGCAAGCAAGCACCCATGCATGTAGGCTACGCAAGAGGACTTATTAGGAAAACGAAAGAATAAAGTTTTAACACTTGAACAATGGAAGAAAAGTGCTACAACAAAGTTGGAACTGTAATCTGTAATTAAAAGTAGGCGCCTCCACTGACTGTCACCTAGGTTTTTGATGTCAGGCCCACATGAGCATAAAACATGGACAGACAGGACAAATAATACAATGTACTGAAAGTAACCAAATGTAAAACTGTCATAGATGCAAGTGTATTAGGATCTGTCACTGATTATTGATTGATCAGAGGGGTAGGCTAAATGGAGATGCATATGGAGATATGCAGACCGTGGTTCCTTTCTATCTGTCATGGTCAAAACCAAGTCAAGAAATTTTGTTAACATTATTTTAACTTTGACAGACATTAACAAGATAAAGAAAACGGATGTACAATTACAAGTTGTAAATTGCTGCTCATGTAGATGATCTTCGAGAAAGAGGGCGCGTGTGCATACGTCCCCGTGCGTGCGTGCGTGCGTACGCTCAGCCATATGTGTAGGGCTGTGTATAAGCCCTGTGTGTGTGGGATGGTGGTGGTAGTGTACCAGGGTTAATTTGAAGCTGTTCAAACAAAGTGCTGTCTTTCAACACGCATCGGTAGCCCTTGTTCAGTGGATCTCCTCGCATGCACACACACACTTACGCACACACCTTCTGCACCTCAGATTTACAGCGCACAGGCAGATAAAATATCGTCACTTGGACAGCACGTTGGGGATTTACGCACGAGCCGAGATGTTCTGATAATTCTTGCTAATTAATAGAAAGCCCACATCTCTTCAGTAATACTCACTAGTGTGCACTTATGAGAAAGAGCATTACATTTCCGTGGATCAAATGTTTAGTAGCCTAAGCAGCCAAGTTATTCATTCAAATCTCTACAACTACTAGTAATCAAAATTAATCAGTCTGAGTATTTTAAAATTTGCAATGGACTAGGCCTATATTAACCTGTGATATGAGTTGTTTTTCAAAAGACTTCAGCTTTAATCTCGCAAATGCTTTAATTCTAACAGTGATAGCTCAGCAAAACACGTGCAGAGAAGCCTGTAACAAAACCGTTATAAGTCGCTCTCGATTTTACATTTCGTGGATATTGATAGAGGCCTTCATAACTGTAAATCGTTAGTGGATCCCTTCAAGATACACAAAGGCAGTCTGCTCTACATCCGATTTCGGTTCGAGGGCCGTAGGCAACGCCGCGCCTTGGCAGTTTACAGTGGATAGCCCTACAAGACTTTACACAGGCCATTTTGTTTAGGGGTATCGGAAGTATCTGCGTTGCTTGTAAACAAACATCTGACTGTTGTATTCAGACTCCTTTTTAAACTAAAATGTATCGTAGCATACTTCTCAACGTGCAGATAGTAAAGCAACCGTTGTCTGTCACAGTCAGGAAGAACTTTGTTAAGATGAAGGTAGGCTAAGTTGCTGTGAAAGGTTTGAGGTAACAGCAGGCCTTAACGGAGTCATTTTTAGACTGTCTTCGGAAAGCACAATTTCACATGCACAGTGAATAAAATAAACACCCTCGCCGCGAAAACAATTCATTAAATACGTTTTTATTGTAAAGGGTATATGAAACTATTGACGGGTCGAATTCATTTATTAATCGCAAGGTTTACATGCAGTCGCTCTCCAACGTAAAATACAAGAGAAAATTAGATATTATGTTCTCAATACATGATAAGAGGTCTCTCATCATTTTAAGAACACTGTACTCCATACAAAATCATACTGAAATTGGCCTTTTGGAGAGAACCTAAAAATGTGCACTGTCTGGGTCATCATAACCCTGATAGATTTCACGAATCTGTCGAAAGCTCGGCTCTAAAATAATAACAATGATAATAACAAGAATTAAGACATTTTATTGTATTGCATTTCGTTTACCATGCTCTTACATTCTAGCAAATACCTTCAGTCTCCTACCACGTGTGCTTTCTCCTTGTCGACCACAAACTTCCACAAAAGCGTTCTGTTCGCTCCTTTTCCATCAATTCATAGTGATAATGTGTCCGGCTGTTTTCATATCATCTCTCTCAAGTTTTACTTCTTCCGTTCATGTTATTGTTCTCTGAGAATAGTCCATACGCACACATAGTGTCCCTTCAAAGTAAACTAAGTCCATTTTAGGAGCCAAGGTCGACCAGGTTGGACGACATAGGGTTCAGTATGGTCTCGTGCAGAGAGTGATGGTGGTGTACGGAATCCACACTCGGTACCGGTATAGCACTCGGGCCAGGCGGAGGGGCCAATCCGTGAAGCGACTGCAGTCCCGAGTTCGACGTCAGGAGTAAAGCCGGACTCGACGAGGTGTTATCCGGCGTCCCCGAAGGCGTTTTGTCGTCGTCCGAGCTGCCCAGTATCGTTTTATTTCCGTTCATCGAGGACGAGAGAGGGTTGTGGCTGTTGGTGTTGGAGTTCTCGTTGTTTTCCCTGCAGGAAAAACAGTGGCAGATTTAGACGGTACACGACCAAGGAAAATCCACATAAGTTTTATAGAACAAAGCAGACAAACAGACAGCTCAAATAATAGGCTAACAGTTTGTTTATAGTAAGTTTGTAGACTGAATGTTGTAAGAATATATGTGATGCCTACATGAGTGCAGCCCTGAGTAGGCTAAGTAAGGCCTTCTCCCCTTCTTGCACTCGAGTGCATACGTTAACACTTTAGAGGACTTCTTAGTTTTAAGCAGCACCAAATGACTTTTTGTTTTACATGTATTATCGATTGCTACATCTTCTCGTCGTTCACTTTACATCTTTAGATAAAAGTGCAAACAGATAAACAAATAGGCTCTATATATTTAAATCTAATATGTAGATAATATTCTTAAAATAAAAAAAAACAAATAACAAATATCACCACTCTCTGTGGTAAAGGAAATATTATAACAAAATAGTAGTCATAACATTTTAGCTAGTCAGTTATTCTTAAAAATAGACTTATTTCAGTGTGTGTGTGTGTGTGTGTGTGTGTGTGTGTGTGTGTGTGTGTGTGTGAGTGAGAGAGAGAGAGAGAGAGTGAGAGAGAGAGAGAAAGAGAGAGTGTGAGCGAAAGAGAAAGTTTGTGTGTGTGTGTGTGTGTGTGTGTGTGTGTGTGTGTGTGTGTGTGTGTGCATGCGTGCGTGCAGAAAGCCAACTTTATCACTAAATATCAGTGAACTTCTAAATAATAAGGCCAACTATTGGTGAGACCTTGCCTAGTAAAATAACTATTTGAAAAATCTGATCTAGGTTTTACGGCCAAGGAGTTTCACAGAACAGTGGATTAATGTTTACACAAGATGAAAGGTTCATAATGATCCAGAAGCTGTTCTTTGTGCTCACTGAAGTCGTGTATTAAAGCTCAATTACGTTTTAATTCGCAGTTACACATACTTTTAAAGAGTGGATTCAATGATTTATGCTGCGGTTTCAGCTCCAGTCACCCGCCGGCGGCTGAAACCAGACACCGTCTCCCCGAACACCTGACAGCACAGATCTTTCTGTTCACTCCAAAAAGCCAACCTTTAAATGCTCACACAGATCCTATAAATCCCACAAAACGCAAATACGTGGCCAATGTGCAAACTAAGTTGGGAAGGAGGGATAGGTTAATGATCTAAAATGGCATGTAAATCTACAACTATATTTCAATTTTTTTTACATGTCAGCATAGGAACACAAAAGGACACTGAAAAAAGTATTTAAAAACACTACCAAAAATAGCCTAATTGAAAAGTAAAAAAATAAATAAATATCCACAACAAATTTCCCTATATACTAGGTATTTTAGTTACATTTGGTGTGCAAAACAATATTCATAAAATGTACAAAACACAAATAGTTAAATGTATTATCCATAAACACACGTTGAAATATCTTCCTATAACATCTTGAAGGGTAATTCTGAATTTTAAAAACACCCTTCGATATGCATAAAATGTCTGCGGGACCCTTGGTCAGAGCGCAAGAACTTAATACTGAAGGCTTAAACTGGTGTATTTAAATGTTCGGCCTAAAAAATCTTGGAGCTCACCAAAACTTTTACGCAGTGTTTTAAGAAACAGTAGAGTGATATCCGAAAGGTACTCCAGCAGTACTGAGCCTTTGGCGCATTATGTGGTACTTGAGTTAACATCCACTCACTCGTACCTCTCCTTCGCCTCCGCTGCACGGTCTCTTTGTCGTCTGTTTTTGAACCAGTTGCTAACTTGTGTGGTGGTCAGCCCCGTCGCCTCAGCCAACTCCCTCTTCTCCCGCGGGGAAGGGTACGGGTTGTGGGTATACCACTCCCTCAGTACGCTCCGACTCTTCTCTTTGAAGCAGTAGCTGGTCTCTTCACCGTCCCAGATCGACCGGGGCAGGGGGAACTTTCTGCGGACACGGTACTTTCCCACAGCCCCAAGAGGGCGGCCCCGGAGCTTCTCGGCTTCAATGTAGTGCGCTTTGAGCCACAGCTGCTGCAGTTTGGGGTGATTGTGCGGCGAGAACTGATGGCTTTCGAGTATTTTGTAGAGCTCCCTGAAGTTACCCCGATGGAAGGCGACCACCGCCTTTGCTTTCAGGACGCTTTCATTCTTGTGAAGGTGTTCGCACGCCGGGAGGGACCAGAGAAAGCGCCCGAGCCGTTCGATGTTACCACCTTGTTGCAAAACCTCGCAAACGCACGCCACTTGCTCTTGTGTAAAGCCAAAGGTTGGAAGCATGGACATGATTTCGGTTGCAAAGACGCGTAGCTTCCCTCTACTGGGTCGTCTTCTGTATTAGTGCTGGAGCAGTAGTGCGCAAACACCCCAAGTCCATGAACGGCAAAAAGTTTAGAAGTTGCTTCAGAAGTTCAGAAGCGTCTCCAAATGACGAGGATACAATCCAATACGAAGCGAGAGGGAAAGCGCTCTTCTGCCCCGCTTAGAAATGTAAACACTGAATATCCATCAAATAGTTTCGAGAGAAAGTTTTACTCCTTCAAGAGCGCTTCGCCCCCTTTTCTGTGTCCTTTCAGCATAACGCTCTCCCGAAGTCCAAGCTCGCTCGCTTGTTTTAATAATATTATTCTAAGCTGGCAAGAAAAGCGATTATGTGAACTGTGATTGGTTGGTTATCTGACCCGGGGATGGTGAGGATAAGACAATAGTTTTAGTCAAATTATTTGCCATGGTTACGCTGTCATTCAAAGAAACCCGATATCCTTTGAGGTGGCTCCCCGGCCCGGCTGACTGATTGTTCCCCTCATTTCTTACCCGCCTACCGATAGAAATATAGCTCCGTTTTTCCGTCTATAATGGATTTTTTCCCTGCTTCTTTGATTGGCATTTGAAGCGACCAAACAGAGCAGAGCTCCAAAGCAGTGATGCCACACTAAAGGGGAGGGTGGCGCCAGAGTGCAGCGTTGTGCACGCCTTGCGGCGGCTCCCCACGCCAATTCCACTTATGGGACAGCCCCTCTCACTATCCATGTCCATAACCAGGAAACGAGGACTCTCTACACGGTTATGCTTACTCACTCGTCTTATTAATCCACGGCGTGTGCTGCGTGTGTTATCATATTAAATAAATGACTGGGCGTTAATAACATTCCATCAGAATTGTGTGTGTGGAGAATCCGTTTTGTTATTCTTATAGTACTTTAGCAAATCTAATATGTTTGTCATAATGCATATCAACATTATGCAATTTAGTGCTCCCATCTCTCACGGATGCATAATTGAATGATAGTTAACAGCAATAACTCCTTTTCATGCATTATGCATTATTGAAAAGGCACGTCAAGGGTATGACATTACTAGGGGGGGAAGCATTTTGTGGGTCTCTCAAAAGGAACCGTGGCATAAACCTCAGCTTGATGGCTGTATAGTTTTGCGATCTACGAAACCTCATTGGCAGTTGTAGAGGTGGCTTATGGAGGTGAAGCATATATCGACCAGGAAACTTGTTTTTACAGAAGACATACAACCTCAAGTTTTGCTTGTGGCGAGACCTCGTCGCAAGATGCCGGTAAGACAAAGTGCATTACCAGCCGTACATGCTGGAATTACAAGAAGCTTCTCTGGAGCTTGTGTTTTTCTGCTAAAAAGTCTGGAAAGTTTTTGTAGACCCCCTGTTTCTAACCTCTCATCCCCTGTACCCGCGGGCTCACGTTGCTTATTGGACATTGACCACTTGATGGATTCACGGTGATAGCCTCTAATTAAGTCAGTAGCGCAGAGTAATGAGTGGCTGAGGCTGCTTCAAACATCTAAGTTCTCACTCTCGCTTCCAGACTTCAAACCTTTGCGTAAGTGGCACACACCAGTTGCATCTTTGATCACAAGAATCTTCAGATCTCATCCACTTCATAACTGCTCTGGAAAAAAGGAGAGAGAGAGACAGAGTGGTGTTTGCTTGAAATGTTGGAATCGCTGGCGCTTGAGATAGAAACGCAAAAGGTACCCTTTAATATGGATTAAAGGCGAGATTGCTGCTTTCAAGATGGATCAACGACCAAAGGGTAGCTTTTCAGCCACAGCTGACTCCCAAAAGAGATAATATTCTGTGTTCAAAGTTCACTAATGAGCAAAATATAATCCTAAATATAAAAACGACTGTACAGATCATCACGCAGATAGATAAACATTTGGACATTCAAAATGATGAATTATTCAATCAATACCAACACAATTTATTATTATTATTATTATTATTATTATTATTATTATTATTACACCACTAATGTATCGTTATTCACCCACAAATTTGTCACAATTGCGTTTTATTTGATTCCAATTATTGCATTTACTCTTAAGAAGAAATTTCATCCATACATGATTGTTATAAAAATACAAAACATGATCAAATTTGAGTTGCTAAGAATACAATGCTAACACTATTATGGACAAAATTGAAATTATAATTTGACTAGTACCCCATCAAAATCTGTTAATAATAATAATAATAATAATAATAATAATAATAAAAAAAACTCCCCAAACGACTGGGATGGGAGAGAGTATCTTATCTTATCAATATGAATGAAAGTAATATGGAAATAAGGTACTTTATTTTCACCCGGAGACGAAAGAGTATTTAATAAATTGATGGAGGTTTATTTAGCCTTAAGCAAAACTGACTGAAAGATATATTCGGCTGTCTTTAGACGGCAGCCAATTACCAAGGGAAAGCGCTGGTGAAATTGATATCCATAGTTCTGAATACCAGGACACTCGTACCCTATGGGTTTCAAAAAAATAATAATAACACGACATATTTTTTAAATATGAAATGAATAGTGAACAGTGAAAAAAATCTGCCGGTGTTTTGTTATTGTGATGCTAACATTATTGTATGGGCCTGGGTGGTGCTCTTCAACTGAATAAATAGCAAAGCAACAAAAACAAAAACAATGTTTAAAGGTTTCTGGAGCACTTGTCAGTCGGTTCACACCAGTAGCCTAGCCTTTTCAGGCTACATGCATCTATCTTTGTTGTTGGAAATATTACAGAAACATGGACCAATTGTCACTGAAGAACAAAAACAGAGAGCTTTTGCACATATCCAATGTATAACACAACCTTGTAGTATTCCCAAATTCGTATATTTTTATATAATTTATAGGCTCTGTATAAATGACTCAATTTATTAGTCTATGAGACTGATTTTTAAGAAAGTCTATTAGGCTATGTATTCATAGGTCATAATTTGGTCCCTTTGAGGCACTACAATCCATGTCAGGTGTTTCGGAAAGGAGGGGCTGACAGTACCTGAATGAGCAAGACGTAGTGAGTGACTCTCTCTCTCTCTCTCTCTCTCTCTCTCTCTCTCTCTCTCTCTCTCCTCTCTCTCTCACTCACTCACTCACACACACACACACACACACACACACACACACACACACACACACACACTGAGATTATCTCAGCTGCCACGCGTGGGACACACTCTTCATTACAGCAATCTGATTGAAGCATCCTAATAATCAGCCCTCCTGGCCTTGACCCCCCCCCCCCCCCACACACACACACACACACACACACACACACACACACACCATCACCTAAATTCTGCCTCATCATATCACCCCATCACATCCTAGCAGCTCAGACCGCGGAGAAGCCTAAAGCCTATAGCGACAGGCCAAAATCAGGGCGCCCCATCTCGACTTTGACAATGTTTGTAAACCTCTCGTGCTTCCACGGATCATTTTGATCAGAGCCTCTCCCGGAGACCCGCGTGGCCCGTCTGAAGCGGTAATTATTACAGCACTGATGAATGGGGATCGCGTTTCGCCTAATAGCCGCCCTCTATTTTCACAACCACCCACGGCTAACCCGAGAGCGCACAGCCACGACCTCCACTAATTGGGCTGATTATTGCAAGATGTCGCATACCCCCTCCCCTCGCTCTTTCCCCGGCAAGGCCCCGTGTGGTCGGAGGGGACTTGGCTGTCTGTCTCACTCCAGTGCGTGTCCTGCGAGACCTGCCCGACTTGATGAGCCGCATTCCCTTAGCAGACATGCCATGTTAGCGGAGAGATTCGGACTGAAGGGCCTTTGAATGAAAGCCAGACCTCCAGTGTCCGTGCGGTCTGTGGAACTACTAATCATCGAGTAATACATGCAAATTCTGAGGGCGAACATTTTTCACAGTGTGACTGTGTAGGTGCAACGCGGGCCTTGGGATGAGCATAATATTATCCTGCATGACTGATGGGAGCAGCTAATATCACTGTAATAGCGCCACCCGTTTACAGAGTTGGTTCCCCTCAATTGTTCCCCACTACAACAAGGGCTCGTCCTCTTCTGACCATATTGATGTCCATGGGACATTCCTAGGCTGTGGTATGGGATACAGGTGGGTGCGCGCGCGCACGCTTTCACAGAGTCTTTTTCAACCAGTTCAGCAGACCAGTTCGAGCGTTTGAGGCCATTCATTTTAACGCCTGACGGGAGGTCTGTTTATTTTCACAGGGTGCCCTGACATAGGTTGTGTGTGTGTGTGTGTGAGAGAGTGTGTGAGTGTGTGAGTGTGTGTGTGTGTGTGTGTGTTTCTCAGCGTATATGAGCACGTGTGTTTTTTGGGCCATGTGTTTTTTCATACATAGCCTACCTAGACAGACACGCTCTTCAGCGCAGTCGGATGTTGGGTTGTCTGTTCCTCCACCGACTGTGTGTGTTTCACGGGTGCTAACCTTTATTGTCCCCTGGGCCCCAGGTCGCGCGTGACATCTCAAAAACCTGTCTTCTGTCAAAGCAACAGCGCGCGAGCTGCTGACTGTGCGGGGCAAGTGCAGTAGGTGGGAGTGGAGCGTGCGCAGAAGAAAACAGAAGAACAGGTTTAGATAGACTCTCGGCAACGTTATCAGCCCATATACCATACATAACAGACCAATTACCAGACGAAACAGACCGATAAAATATCCTCTGATTATCTAAAAAAAAAAAAAAACTACTGCTGCCTGATCTAAAGGGCGACTAAGAAATTCGTTAAAGAATACTGAAATCACATAAATATTGTAGCTATAGGCTGCATCATTGTAGGCTATAATATCACTGGTAAAATTGGCAAATTAAGTCAATTGAATTAATGCGTTCTCCAAGGGGGGTTGAATCATACAGAGGCCAAACTCAAAGATAGGCTACCTGATACCCGGCCCTTCCTTAAATGGCTATAGCTGATACCCGGCCCTTCCTTAAATGGCTATAGCGCATCTTTGGGGAACACGTGGGGAATGGTTATCTTATTATTAAATTATAAGCCAGACACAGTACTAAATTATGACATTAAATGCAAATCTTATAGGATATGATAGTTTTTCTTTTTTTCATTGTTCAGTTAGCCTAGCGAATGCACAAACTAGGCCTGCCTTCTGTCGCTTGATTTGAGATGAATAAGGAGCAAATGCCCAAACTAAAGCCAAACAGGTAATTGTAATTACACTTGAGAACAGTCTTTGGTGGTGCTGTCAAAAGAACAAGTCTTGACAATGTCATATGGTTGCTTTAGAAGTAGGCCTATGTCCCAGCCGACCTAAGTTGTTTTTACAGCCGTGGAGATGTGATAAGGCAGCACTGGGTGTATCTCTCAGGAAGATCGGGGTGAGGCAGGGGACTACTATGGAATTTCTGTCAAGATCAGGTGCAACGCTTAAGAATATTGGTGTCTTCTGACTTTAAATGAACGCAATAACATGGTAGTTGAAGCAACAGCTGCATCTACATCTTTTTCACCTTAAAAGATGGCTTGATGTGCATTGGAAAGCACCAGTCTTTGCAGTTTCGAACACAGCACTTTTCCTGGGTCACCTAAACTGAGTCACAAATGATGATGATCCAAATCCACCCCACCTCACCCCTCCTTCCCTGTCTCGCTGCCTTCCATAAGTGGGTTTTTCAGTTACCATATAATACCATCTAACCAAACTGCGCCGACCTGTCCTGACTCTCCATGATTCCAGTGGCAGCTCCTCTGCATTCAGCAATGAGTCCTCTTACAGAAAGCCATTGTATCACTTAATGCCTTTTCCTTTCACCGATCGCCGTTTCCATGGCTCTTCAGCTTTATACGTTAGGAAAGGTTTTATTAAAATCCCGAGTAATTA
>JAODXP020000006.1:19210976-19260976 GCA_027497455.2 Sardinella longiceps | reverse complement strand
AGGCTTGGCTATCAAGTCAAACTATACAAAGATTATGGCCTAGCTCCTGACTGTCCAACAACATGTTTGGGGAATCATAGGGGGTAGGGTGTACAGGTGTGAATTGCCCCATTTGTGACAAACAAAGCCAACTGTTTAGTATCAGGGCCTTTACAGGGCAAAATAAGGAGCATCCAAATTCTTACTGGAGTA
Source organism: Sardinella longiceps (assembly GCA_027497455.2). Lineage (NCBI taxonomy): Eukaryota > Metazoa > Chordata > Actinopteri > Clupeiformes > Clupeidae > Sardinella > Sardinella longiceps. Next base: position 19,260,784 of record JAODXP020000006.1, on the reverse strand, counting down.
AATGAGTTGCGATTAAAAGTGATTAATCACGATTAATCATTGAAAAATTTTGTGATTAATCAGATTAATTTTTTTAATCGTTTGACAGCACTAATTAAAATATATTTTACAGGTTTCATAGATATTTGTTCTTAACCTTTTCAATCATTTTTGTTTCTCCTTATTTCTTCACCTTTTTCACTCTTTTAATTCTTACACATCTTTCATTCTCTGTCCACTATTGTCCAGAATTGTAATCCAGACACAGTGCTAAAAGTCTAAATATTGAGTGAAATGATTATTAAAAAGTGCTTTGGCCTGTGTCAATGCAGGAAGGCAATTCTATGAATAGTTTGAGTGGAAGACACATAAAGTGGACAGTTTTTCTACAAGTGTGCTATAAAATTGGAAATTGAGTCTCATACAGTGAGTTGGACTGTATTTACAGTTTTGCACAATTTTACTGTTCAATATTGGGCTTTTATTTTGGCATATTTGTGAACAGATTTTAGTTAATAGTTTCAGAAACCATGCCAACAGAATTACTGTTAGTGTGTAAGAATTCAGAAAAAAACAAAAATTATGGTTCGTTGACAACATGGTTGGAAGTGCATTTGACCACATATTGTTTGTAATGTTGATGCTAAAAACAGGTGGCTTGAAGCTGGGGTAAAATAGCTCGTAATGAAATCCAAAAGTCAACAAATCTCTGCCTGTGTGTTTTCGGATATCCTACAGGTGTCATTGGCTCGTGTGTGTTGCTTGTCCACTTGTCATCTGATCGTTGAGGACACATGTTAGAACCAGGTGTACATAGGGACCGAGAGCGCCAGGGTTTTAACAGATAATAATCAGGGATATAGAGGGCCTACTGGGGACCAGTGACACTGTCAGAGCAGAGAGTCCAGTTCTGGTCACTGATAGCGGAGAACAGCAGGCTATCACAGGAAAAATCTACAGGAGGTTTCATGAAAACAAGCTTGCTCACCGCATCCTCAGAGGATGTAATATATGCCAGTGTATGTGTGTGTGTGTCTGATATACGAGCTGTGTGTATCTGATACAGGAGGCAATAAGAATAATGTTATAATTTAGAAGTAATGAGGAATACTCACGTACTGTAACTTGAATGCACCCTCATGAAAGCAGTGTTGTTATCACAGTAAATAGCAACACTGTATAACTGTATTTATTTGAGAGGTTGAGGCGAATGATCAATGATGTGGACATGTGAATGTCTAAATATTGAGGGTGAGGGTTTGAATATGTGAGTAATATTGCAATATTAAATGGGCTATGTTGATTATTTTGTAAAATTTCTCTATTCCAATATTTTATATTACATTACACTCTACGGTATGAGACCTCGTATCTTAAATAAATATATATTTTTACATAATCTATGCTGTGCTTTAATAACTGACTACTCACTGGCTAAGGTGTATTCCTGTGAGCCTGTGCTCAATGTCTGCTGGCCTGGTTGAGTACTTAGCTAGACTGCCAGCTCTTTCCCCAAGCTCTAGCACCAGCTCTACTGAGACACATACTGTACTCTCTCTCTCTCTCTCTCTCTCTCTCTCTCTCTCTCTCTCTCTCACACTCACACACACACACACACACACACACACACACACACACACACACACAAATACATACTTGCACATGTACACACACATGCATATCCACACACACACACACACACACACACAGAACTGAAGAAATGGCCTCCAGGTGCAGATGAAAAGCTGTAACTGCATCTGGACATCCAAGAGTGTGTATGTGTGTGTGTGTGGTGTGAGAAGGAGAGACACAGTAGCGAGGACAGTGGGGCAGTTTTTAGTGTTGGGGCATTAAGGGGGTATTTACACTCTCAGGTCAGGGCACATGAAAGGAAAAATGACGGGTGCAGACTGTGTGATGTGTGTGTGTGTGTGTGTGTGTGTGTGTGTGTGTGTGAGAGAGAGAGAGAGAGAGAGAGAGAGAGAGAGAGAGAGAGAGAGAGAGAGAGAGAGAGAGAGAACTTCCACTACAGCTGGCACAATCTGTGACCAGTCTGTGATCTGTGTGTTTATATGTGTGTGTGTGTGTGTGTGTGTGAAAGAGAGAGAGAGTGTGTTAGGGGTTTTGGAACCTTTGGCATTAGAGGGAATGTATCTGAGGCCATAACATCCTGCAGATCGCTGTATCCGTCTCATCTTCCCGCAGGCGATGGAGGCAGCAGACCCGGTGAGGCTCACGTCCAGCAGAACACCACTTTATTTATGGCGCTGTGCAAAATCAACTGGAAATATTCAGCAAACACACACAAACATACAAACACACACACACACACACACACACACATACACATAAACATGCAGCCATATATATACACACACACACACACACACACACGTTGGGGGTTGGAGGGGTCAGGTTGGATCTGCGGAGTAGCCATAGCCATACCCAGCAGGGGGACACATCGGAGCGGTCATATTTACATCAAGTGTGGTAATATTATCAATAAAAAGCGTCGGCTGAGGCACCTTGCAGTAACTCAAGAGAGACAAGAGGCTCTGCAGCTGTTCCCTGTCCTTTTACTGATGGCCCCAAAGGGCAGCAATGGGGGAGAGAGAGAATGAGAGAGAGAGAGAGAGAGAGAGAGGAGTACAGAGAGAATGAGAGAGAGAGAGAGAGAGGAAAGGAAAGAGGGAGTTGAAGAGAGAGAGTGTGTGTGAGGAAAAGGAGGAGAGTTGGGGGAAGAAAGGAACTTAGAGAGGACAATAGAAAAGTAAAAGACTATACAGATGATACATGCATAAAAGGGAAGGGGAGAAGGTGAGAGAGAGAGAGAGAGAGAGAGAGAGAGAACGAACAGAAGTAGGCTACCAAGTGGGGGATTATAAAGAACAAATAATTGCAGTGGGGGACACTAGGTAGAAGAGAGTGAAAATGCATGGGAGGGACAAAGAGAAGGAGCTGAGAAGGCAATGAGTGACAGAAAGGACAGACATGAGACGTGATCCCAGAGAGGAGAGAAAATGAATCCCAGATGCAGACATATTACACAGGGCAGGGATGAGGAGCTGCTGTAGAAATACAGCGATGATGTATGATGATGATGATGATGACAATGATTATTTTTAGCAATATTGATGCTAATGTTGTAATTGTATTCTGTCTGTATTGTATTCTCAGACATCACATTGCAAACAAAAGGAGTTATGTCAATTCTGCTAATTTCAGTTTAGTTAATTGCCAAAAGTGTAAACATGCTCATGACGTCTTTCTCAATGGACATTATACATGTCAACAAGCTGAAGGACATACTGAAAAATAAAAACAAACCATTTTTTTTAATGAAACCTACCTATTACATTGTTCTGTGCAGAACCTTAAAGAACGTTGCAGTGAGGTCACATTCACCACAAAGACACGTAGAACCCCCTGAGCATGGACTGTGGCACACCTCTATGACCTCATCACAGCAAGATGAAAGGCAGAGTCTTACTCTGATTGGCTGGGACCACCGCGAAGGCCCGGAAAACCAAGCCCTGGCCCAATCAGCCTGGCCAATAACTCAAACAAACTGGCCCTGGCATTTCCCAAACAGAGGGGGGGCTATCGCACATCTCTACAGACCTGAGCTCCTGATTAAGAAAAAATGGCAATGCAGTAAGAAGATGATGCTTGACAGCAGCACTGGGTGAATTGCTATGGTGTGTGTGTGTATGTGTGCGTGTGTGTTTTCTTTTTTCGTGTGTGTGTGGGGGGGCGTTATGGGTGGTTGAGGGACGAGGGAGTCGGTGGGGGTCATGGGGTTAGGCTTGTATCTGTTGCCCCGTCCCAAAGGGGAAGTGACACGGGATCCTTAAAGACGAAAATTGCCCCACTTAGCCAAACAAACTGCACCGCCTTAGTCCAGGGCCCTCTAATGGCCAATAAAACCAGGATGTGCCCCCCTCCTCCTTCTCCACCCCTCCTCCTCTCAGCAGCTATGAAATACAAGGGACAAAATTAGTGGGAAGGAATAAATTCCTGTCGAAGCTGAGCTCAGGACTTAATGACCGCTGTTATTCTGCCCATCTCGTGAAGGTCAGAGGGCTCGCCTGCAGATAGTGCAGACAAGTTAGAGCCTCTTAAAACGGCCCCTTTTTCCCCCTCTGAGGTGGAGTGGGGTGGGGAAGCGGTGGGGACCCTGGAAACTGAAACTGGTGTTTAAGAACACACAAAGTTCCATATAAAAATACATTCCAACATACTGAACATGCAATGGATGCTCAATGTGTTCTTAGAATAATGTTCTTTTCTGTGAACTTTCAGCATATTGGTCAATCTTTTCTCTCTTTAAGTCATTCTCTTTCTCTCTGACCACCCCGTACCCAAGTCCAGAGCGGGTACAGTCAAAGCACAAGGTCCAATAACTTCTTGTTCTTACAAATGATTCAAACAGCCCAGTGCTGTATCTACTCTGCACTGCGCTTGTACTTTAGAAGTGTAATAATTTTATTAGGGGAGGAGGCAGCCGGGATTTAATGTCTGTGTGTGTGTGTGTGCGTGCGCACACATATGTGGGTGCATGGTTGTACATGTGTGTGTGTGTGTGTGTGTGTGTGTGTGAGAGAGAGAGTGAGTGAGTGTTTATGTGCATGTGTATTTAAGGCCAGCAATTTTGGGCTGGTGTTTTGGGGCCAAGTGTCCTTCTAATGGTTTCTTTGGAAACCATATGTCCTTCATGTCAGCTCCAGCTCTACAGTTACAGTTGAAGTTAGTGTGAAAGACGGACAAGTTGTATAATATGAGGCCTTGGGGCTTTTTAAGCAGATCTCACTGTATAGCGTTACAATCCATAAATCCAGCCTTCGCCATAGTGCTGACATAAATTAGAGGCCCTGTCCTCCTGTAACCATACTTCCAAAGGTGTCATTGTGCAGTCACCAAACTCAACACACACACACACACATTTTTAAAGACAGACAAACACCCACACATGTGCAAATGTGGACGTCAGAGAACATAGTACATGTACATTTCAACACACACACACACACACACGCACAGTGTTCACTGTTCCATGCAATTAGTGGTCCACTTCTCCAGCAAATGGCTCCTCTCTCTGGGTCAGTGATAGCAAAAGGCTCTTAAACTTTATCCTCCCTCCTGGAGCGGAAAAGCTAGCACAACAGTGCAGTCTGATGATTTGGCAAACTCATTAATGCGTCTTGGGTTTGCAGAGCCCTTGGAGTGTTTAACTACAGGCATGGGTATGTGTAAGATCCAGGGTGTCGTTTCCATTCGCCAGCCCCGTTTCGCGAGCTCGTAAACGCGCCCAGATACTGCAAAGCTAATTTAGGTTTTTATATAAAAACCCAATACTGTACATAAAAGGCAGAGGGAGGAAAAGGATGTGTTTTATGCCTGGTTGTGTTAGAGTAAAATCCATCTTGGTGCCTTTTTGAAATTAGATACAAATATGAAGTCACTTTTAAATATTTCATAAACATAAGGTCATTTAAAAGGGAAGTGTTTGTTTTCATTATCATTATTATTATTATTATTATTATTATTATTATTATTAATAATCATGATCATGCCCATGTATCTTGTATGCATTTTATGATTAAAAGGTGCCATAGTTCAAGGATGTTTTGTGTTTTAAACAAAAACAGAAAATAGGTACAAGACAGAAATATAGTTAAATTCTTTTCTGTTACCCCAAAAATCAGAAATATAATAAAAGCAAAATAAATTCACGTTTTTTGTAAAGGAGTAGTTTGTTTTCCTTTTGCAGTAAAGCTAGTGGCATAGCCTTGTGGGAAATGTGATTTGAAAGTATGTGTTACAGTAAGCAAGAACATCTTGATAACCACAACGTCTACATGCTAAATGGCTGAAAATGGTCTCCTTGTACTCAACAGGATGGACAAAAACACACACCTCCGACAATATCTTGGGCACATCAGCATATTTACAGACTTTTTAGCCTCATGTAATCTTTGTAATCTCTCAGTAATTGAATAAATCTTGCCCAACCCAGCCAAGTGCAAGTTTCTGAAGACGTCGTCTAAAGAGTCAGCAAATGCTTTTAAGGGATGACATCCAAGCTCTAGTCAATGCTAATGGAATTAGCGAAGGCAGTTACCTGTATCTCACCTTTCCTGTTTGGGTTTCACACTTAGACCGGCGTTCATGACAGACAAAGAGCGGTTTGTTTTTGTAATTTATTCCCTTGCTGCCAAGAAGGGGAAAAAACCTTCACATAGCACACGCCAATGTTCTACACACACACACACACACTCTACAACTTAATGCCAGCTAAAGACAGATAAAGTATAAATAAACTCTCTATACTATGTAAAAAAGAAGCAGAAACACACATAAACACACTCTCCTAAATGTTCAGATATGATTAGACACGTAGGAAATGTTCCAACTGCCACTGAGCACCCATAGATCAGATCCTCTGATGCCCAATGCCAAGCCACATCAGTGGGCACAGTCACCATGTCCACATGCCCCAAGAGAAAGAGTGCTGTGGCTCTGTTGCTGAACAGAGAAGCAGACATGGCGGCCGTGCTGAAAAGCCTGAGGTCAGGAAGAAGACATCGGCAGCAGGAAAGCAGGAAGCCAACTCTGGATCTTCCTCCCCTGTGCTAGTCTGGTTTTCCGAAGCTGCCGCAACTGAACCCGCGTGACCCCGGGTGTGAGTGACGGCCGCGCGGAGGCGAGCTGACATTGTTGAAGTATGAATTTCACCGTTTGTGTTTTTTTGCAAAACACAGCATCGGATCAGTCTCTCTTGATTGGAAAGAGGGGCCTGACCCCAGGTCGAACCGCCGGTCTGGATAGGGGGGTTTATTGGCCAGTCAGCTTCAATTTATAAAGCCTGGGTGACTCAATTTGCAGCTTATCATACACTATTTGCTTGTGCTTTAATTCAGGAAGAGAGCCGCAAACACGCACGCCATCAATTCAAAGCCGGGGAAGTCACAGGCGTTTTGTGCACTGTCTTGAGACTGTTCGGCAAATGCTTTGATAAATGTATTCTCGCTGCGTTTCAGTGCATTTGTTTTATGAGACATATGGAAGGAATCAGGAAGATATTTCGTAAAGTGCTGCCTCTCAATCTTTAACGTGTTTCTCTGCCAATGCATTTGCCTGTATAAATATAAGAGTTATACTGTTGTTCCAAAGCTGAAACCTTGATCCTAATACATACATTTGTTTACATTTCATGATGTTATCATTATGCGCACACTTTCTTTGTACTTTGACAAACTGAGTTGGGACACAAGTGTGTACTTACAGTTACAGTGTTGTTTGCTAAAGTGCAGAAAGCATGTTATGTTGCATATCAGCTTTCACTGTTTTACTTTCTATTGTTATTCATTAAATGATCACTTACTGTTCAGTTTCCCTTTTTCTCACGCATTGAACCACCTGCTCTAAAGAGACTGTTAAGTCTGTTACAACTAACACCAGGTTGTTTACATTGCTTGTCATTTACTTTTATCTTCATAATATGCATGCCAAATTATATTGTAGACTAAATATATGCCATTATTTTATGCCAATATATGCTAAATATATGCCAATGATCCAATTCCATCACATTCTATACTCACAAGCTGTTGCAAGCATGCAATATGCTCAATATTTTCCAAAGGTCATACTCTTGTGGTTGTCTTTTAATTGCTTATCTTTTTTCAAATTCTTTCCCCTCATACAGGATCTGTGATCTAAACAGCCAGTGTTTTTTTGTTTGTTTGTTTTTTTTACAATAATAAAAAAAAACCTGTTATCCACCACCCACACACTTCATCTCAGCCTAAGGGCTTTACTGTGGTGGATCCTGGGCACGACAACCCTATTACCAGAGAACTTTTAATAGGGGAGAATTAGCACTCCCCTTTTACATCCGGTGGTACTGCACCTAGATGGCGCGTGCGAGTAAGTGAAGGATGAATTGGGTTCTATGCAGCTGCACCCTCAAATGCTGTATTTCTTTAGATACAATTTTTTCTTGAATAAATGCATTCATGCATGCGGTTCAGAGTAATTTGACTTAATTCTCAGTCCACACATAATATTTTTTTAGCATTTTTTGTTAATTTTAAAATCCCTTTCAAAGTGTCTGTCACGTGACACAGCAAGTCTTTCCCTATGGCACCTGCCTATCTGTAAACACCTATCTGCTCTCAGGTTACCACGGTGGCATATGGTCTGACTCAGTGGGGTCCACACATTGGGTCCACATCAACTGGGGACGTCCAACGTCATCTTCCGTCGACCTGGGCTGTATAAACAGTTAGGAAACTTCCTGTTTAGTTAGAGCAGCAGAGCTGATGGATTTTTGCGGGTAGCATGCTGTCTCTCCCTTGGTGCACCATGGTCTTTGTTTTGCTTTTTGTTAATAAACTCTGTTCCGGATCTTTTCTAAACCGTCGTCCGACTGGCTCTTTACATAGTTTCTGGTATACTGATTTAATTACTATCACTTTCAAAGTGTCTGTCACGTGACACAGCAAGTCTTTCCCTATGGCATAGAGTAGCAGAATGCTAGTGAGTCAGGGGGAAAAAACTGCTCACAGATGAAAAACGTAATGGTCATATGTATTAATACATTTCATTTTGATTGACATCCATGTCAAAGTTGCTTAAAATAAAATGCAATCTGTGATATGTTGTCCCTAAATATGTGAAAATTATACATTTAGCCTTATACCTCATAGGTGCCCATTGATTTTCCACTGACTCGCGATCGCCCCTAGCGGATTTGCAATTTGAATTGCAGGTTGAATAGCGTAAGGGAGTGTCATGGCTCGCCGTAAACAGGCTCTGCCATTACTGTACTATCTGGGGAAAACCCATCCTGACCCGGAAACAATTTGATTTGGGGTGCAGCTTAGTATTAGTCTGGCCCAATCCACATTGTTCCGTTTACGTACGGTTTAGCCAGTCAGCACACGGTAGAAAGGGTGACACAGAACTCACCTGCCGAGTTGCTTGTAATCCAGCGAAGCTTGTTGTTAGACTTTATAGGAACTCGCTTGTTATTCTCCCACATACTTTCAAATTACCTTTACAAAATCAGGTTAGCCTTTTGTGTTGTTTGTCTCCGATATTGCCTGGTTATAGCCAGGCCCTCAGTTTACGCTTTGTACGAGGGTCTGGGATTCAGGCTTTTGAGAAACATTTGCTTGTTGGAGGTGCTTATATTCTAAAAGATTGGATCAGTCCCTGAAGCTTAACCTAGCCTAGTCTTCTTGCACTGCATTTTCAATTTGCTGATAGGCCTTTTTCACAAATGCGTTCTACTTGTATTTAGCCTCCCTGGTAAGGCGGCTTCCGGCTGAGAATTCGATAGTAGTAAACACATTGGAGGTCTATAGCTCTGGCGCTGTCAAAAAAAAGCCCCAAAGTTTGTGTTGTGTTGGCTACGGTACCTTAATGCATATTCAAAGTAAAACCAAAGCAACCATATCTTTTACTTTGCCTTACATTTACTTGCCAACTAACGATATGGAATGCAGCAGTGGATAAGGGCGAACACATGGAATGTGACATTAAAATGCAAGGGGACTACTATCTTTAGTGTTTCGGCTGATTATGAATAATAACAGAGTTTTTGCGTTGGAGTATTTCATTAATTGTTTACAATCGAGGTGTGAATGTCATTTTAAGCAACATTTTAAAAAGTACTCCAGGAAAACATCACATACCCCACCTTTAATTTAACATCAACGAAGCCAGCTAGACTACAGGAAATTAATGTTAACAATGACAACGTGTTTAACAAACCGAAGTGTAAGAATTTAAAAAAGAACAAATACTGTATATTATCTGGAGCATTTGTAACCTTAAGTTGTGGTCGATAGAGGGAGTACACAAGCTAAATTTAGGAAATGAAGGTTGCATCAAGAAGTCCTTTAAGCAAGTTAATCAGTTTTGGCCTAAGCCAAGTAAATAACAGGTCAGCCTAGTTTATAACTAGCTATAAAAGTTGGGCAGCTGAAACAGGCTTATGTTTTACAGTAGCCTACATATGTTTATTGGATGTTTTAACGTTAAATGCCGTAATGTCGTGTTTGCCAAAAGTACAAAATCCCAAAAAGTGTTGATGACAGATAACTAACGTTGAGCTGGCTCGTAGCCCAAACAGCGAGCCTGCTACTACCGGCGGCAGGGGGGCGGGTTGCGTAAGCATGTTCTCTACCTCGCTGGTCAGTGTTTTGGTCCATTCCTTCTCTTTGCTTTTCGAGCTGACACCTATTTATAAACAGATGTTTTCGTCAAGACTGGTGTAGTTTGTTCAGTAAAAATGACTTGGAAACAATAGAAATGAAATGAGCATTGTACTCGCGTTATAATCATCAGCTGTTATGGTTATGACTGACAAGTCTAACGTCTTCTTATCCTCTCTGATCGCCCTTATTCACTTTCTTTGGTTATCGTTAATTGGGAAGTTATGGAAACATGTGGTTGTTGTTGCTTTGAATGTGTGAGTAGAGGTGCACATCAGGCTCTTGGGGTTTTGACCACGGTTTTGCAGCGCTATTTATTGCTTCAGAACGTTCAAGCGGAAGACGATTTACCCAGTAGGGGCCAAATCGAACACCGAACCCGGAACTTGTGAAATAGGCCTATTGGCCAGGATGTGATGCATCCTAAGTGAACGAGGCCAATGGTCAGAATCCCAGACAGTGTACAGTGTAGAGATGTCGAGATGGATATGAACGTTTAGGGCGTTAATTTCCAAAAATTCTGTGAAAAATAAAAGTTCCTAACAAATGTGGGAACATAGCTGTGGGAACATAGAGCTGACCCCTTCAGTGCAATGGTTTCCATGGGTAAGCCTTGTGTTTCTGAACTGTCTTTCATTTAATTGAGGAAAAATGTGGAAAGTTATTGCAAAGTTTTTGTCACAAACAGTTAATTATGATACACCCCCTCCATTCACTTTCAGTGATGGAGTTATTTTGTTATGCTATATATGTCCATGTCCATTTTTTGCATGTCAGATTTATGCTAGTCAAGCAAGTAGACTAGCAAACAAACTAGCAAATTTTATGCACTAAGCAAGCCATGGTTTCAACCTAGGTGGACATTGTATCAATCTTTTACTGACTGTTTGCAGATAGTTTCAAGCTTAGGATCACTTATGTTTTTCAAGCACTGTCTTCCTATATCATGGTACATCAATTGCAAAAAATATTATAAACAGAATTCACACAGTTTTCTCCTACAATTCTATTACAGATGGAATGGAGCTGTACTCTACATACTCTAAAATGCTGGTCTGTCTTCCACCAGCTAGCACAAACCAAACAAGAGTATCTGTAACTTAATTTGGCTTAGTCTTGAGTTGCCTTAGTAACTAACTAACATTGATAATAAATTGACATAAAATTTTATATTTTTTTCAGGGATATGCATTCTAACCAGTTGTTAGAATGACACTGAAGGTATCATTTTACTCGTGTCAGGTAATTGTATAGTCAAATAAGTCTATTCAAAATCAACCAAACTCAGGAAGATGATATGATCTTGACTGTTGATTTCAGACAAAATTAATGACCTGTCACTACAACAAGATAACAGCACTTGAAAATTAGCACTGAACAGGTGCCTGAGAGCCGAAATATGTGGGCCAAACATGATGCTCAGACAGGTTGGCCATAGAAACATATTTTGGAGTGTGTGTCAATGTGATGCTTTATGGCAAACAGTTACAGATTTTCCATGATATGACCTCACCTGATGTTTTGTGACTTTGTGTGACTTTGGGTTCTCCACAGGTGTAATTGCATTGCCAATGCACAAGCTGCTCTAATTTGACGCCAAAATGTTCCTCACAAACGCGTCAGCAGAACATTTGGTTTGGATCTGATCAGCAGTCAAAAAAGTTTTATGGTCTTGCTTGTCAATTTTCATAAGGTTCCACAGCTTTGGAAAATTCAAACGCCAAGAGATAACCTTTACGTCATGATTGGAAAGATCGCTAATTTACAGGGAGCTTCAAAAACAAGGTAAGTGCACAGTTCACAAACATTCTTTGAAACACACATCTGCATACACCAACAAAGGATGCTTTCAATGCTTGATTCAATGTGTAGGGATTCTGGTATGACCGAGGTATCACGCAGTGCTACATCAAACCGTTTTAGTTCTTTAAAAATGTTGGGATGTGGGGGGCAGTGTTGCACTGGTACGCTCATTGAAATCCATTGTATGGCTAACAGTAATCGTGGTAGATCTTTAAAACCCAGCAACCATTATAATTTTCATTTTGAACAAAAATTTGACTTGTATGCCTATACATTATAAAAAAAACGCCGGTGTTACTTTAAAAGCTTCAATGTCAAAGTTTCTCCTAAATATTTTGTACATCACAAAGTATTATCTTATCATCTTATCTTATAAATACCTGGTAGTTTAGATGTGAATTATTTTAAAAAGTCTAATTTTTCACAGAATTGCCCATTGAACGCCCTCAAAATAAGGGCAGAGTAAAGCCAAGAAGTGATGTGAAGTGGATGTGTGATTTGTGAGGAAGTGCTGATGGACATGGCGTGAGGGGGGAGACTGAACTAGAGAGCGAAACGAAACAGAGATTCTTCCCGGGACTATAAAACAAGCATGTGTCTGGAATCAATCTGGGAGCGCAGAGTGATAGTATGGCCCTCTCCACTTCACTCTGTTCACCACTACTTTATGAGTTTGGACCTGCAGCTTTAAGACTGTTGTGGCTTTATCTCTCCAGATGAAGATTCTCAGGTCAGATTGTTTTTATTTATTTATTTATTTTGGAGGACAGAAGAAGGGCTCGGAGGGTGGGTTATCCCTGCGTCCTCCTACCTGTTCACAAGTGCTTTAGCAGAGTGCCGAAACCATAGAGGTGTCATAAATAATGAGGGGGACAGAGTTTTGGCCTCATTGTAACCCCAGCCCCAGTCCCAACACCACCCCCAGGGTTCTGTCCTTTTGCTGGCCCTTACCACCAGTGCACTTTGACAGTGCACACACACAAACTCACTCTCTCTCTCTCTCACACACACACACACACACACACACACACACACACACACACACTTGTGTACATACACAGACACTTGAGTGTGTGTGTGTGTTGGCTGCATTGCATTACTGTAGCAGACCTACGCTGCCATGCTGTGGGCTGTGGCTAGGGTAAGCCCCGGCACAGATGACTCATTGTTCAGTAGTGGCCCTCCTCAAGCAGCTTAATTAAAGTCCAATTGGGGAAACGGCCCACAGATTAGCCCTCATCCACCCAACATAGACACACACACACTCACACACGCCAATGGGCCTGTCTGCAGTCTGTCTTATATCAGCCTAAGAACACACCCTGCTTCATAACCTGGGATGAGGGAAGTAACTCATACACACACAAGCGCACGCGCGTACACACACACACACACACTGCAAACATGTATTTGTGACCTGTGTTCATAAAGAACATGTTGTGCTACTGTACATAAGGATACAAACACAAATCACAATGGGAAGCCAACATTGTAAATCCATGCCTCCACCCTGTGAGATGTGCATTAAAGGAGAAATCTGGTGTGATAAGGACCGCAAGTACTGTATATCGCAACATCATGAAAAGTTCAAACGTTTCCCGGGGAGCAGAATGTTGATATGCTCGTGCTGACCAGAGGAGGCCACTTGCTACTTGTAGGCTCCAGGTGCATCGAGCTAGGTGGTAAGTAGCTAACTGTGTACGTTTTCAATGACTCGATTTAAATGTTGGAACTGTCATTATACTATCTGCAATGTTTGGAGCTACTTTGAGCAGGGGCGCTGCTAGAAATTTTGGGCCCTATGACCAAAAAAAATTTTGGGCCCCTCAAATAGGGATTTTAATATAAAAATTTTCGCTGGGCCCCCTTGTCTGTGCTGGGCCCTTAGAATCATCCTAACTTTCCCCCCCCCTAGCGGCGCCCCTGACTTTGAGCCTTTTTATGGTTTAAGCAACTACAGTGATATGGCCACTTACACCTAGCTATATGCACCTAGAGGCTATAACTAGCAAGCAGTTTTCTCCTACCTGCACTAACATATCAGAAGTATTCTCCCCGGCAAAAGTATACTTGCGGTCCTTATCACACCAGCTGTCTCCTTTAACGCTGTAATTCCTACTATAGGCTCATTTGTCCTGTCCTAACTGTACGTTCACACCAAGGGCTACTAAAGCTTCAAAATCGCTTCTGTAGCTCAAAAAAGCAGCTGCTAAAAATGTCTGTGTTCGCCCAAATCGCTCTATCGCTCATGATGTGAATGTTGTCATTCCATTAACATCACAGCATTTAGATTTTACAGCTGAAATGCGTCATAGCTAATTTGCATTAAGTTAACCTGGTAGCTTTTGTCGCTTTTATCGCTTTCGTCGCTCTTACCCATAGAAAGTGAATGGCTTCCAGCGATTGTACAGCTTTAGTAGCTCTGGGTGTGAACATACAGTAAGGGCAGCATTTGCGTGGCATGTGAGATAATATGATGATTCATTCGGTCTCATTTAGTTGTTAATATTTTCATCGTCATTTCAGCCCTCCACTGTAAATTTTATTTTAGATGATTGTGTTGTCCTTGGTCAACTTTATTCATACATAATAATCATATAACTGTGATTATTTTTCAGCCAATAATGGTATCTGTAATCGTCCCACCCCTAGCACTCTTTCTCTCTCTCGCGCGCGCGCTATTTTTCACTCACTCACTCACACACGTTGTATGGACATACAAACAGAACAGACATACAAGCATGCTAATGAACAGGTATCTATGCAAAAACATTGGCTCAAGACCACTTATATGCACACTAATGCAAAAATGAACATTTGCATACATACACAATGTATACACTTGACACTTGATCTACACATAAACACTTGCACATGTGATGCGAGCCTGTGCAGGTGTACAGCACACAACTGTGGCAACTATGCAGAGCTTTCCAACCCTTTATACCCTTATATTACTTTGTTTTCTATAGACTCACACAAATGCCTACACATTCATATTTGTCATCATTCTCTCTCTCAATCTCTCTCACTCACAGCGCCCCCGCATACGCACACATGTCCATGTGGATACGCGTGCACACACACACACACACACAGAAAGAGAGTTAATTAGAACAAATTGGTCATGCATGTCGGTGAATGCCAGACATGCAGGTCTGTGTAATTGGTCTGTCAGTGTCAAGGCCCTGATCTGGGCTATGGGATTGTGACCTTGGTCCTGGATTACGGCCCAGCAGCCTGGGCTGTATAGGGAAAAGAAATCAAAGGGCACTGTTTTGACTTTCAATTTTCTCTCTAGTTTCATGCAGGCCTCTGAGATTGGACTCGATAAACACACACATTTAGAACTGAGTCTGGAAACACATGTAGGCTCTGGTGTATAGGCTAGCACTTGAACTGGCACACATAAATCCTTTTGAATGACACATTCCCTGAGACTGAGCAACAGATCATAATCCAAAAGGTGAGACACTTGAGAATTTCAATCCATCTCCATTTAAAGGGAAATTCCACCTTTTTATGACATTGGATTATATTCAGTTTTACCTGGAGTTACATACGTGGGTAAAAGCATTTTAAGCCCCTTTTCCACACAAGATAGTGCCTACTCAGCCTCGTACCTACTTGGCCTTACTCTACTCCACCCCGCTCTTGGCTTGCATTTCTATTGAAGAGAAACACCAGCTTGGCCTGAATGATTTTCGTGGGTTGGGCGGAGTAACGTCACTTTTCGGCGACATAAATTAGCGGAGAATTAGCGCCGACAGCTAACCCATTGGGGCAGAATTTTAAACTGTTTTGAACATCGTAATACATGTATATATGCTCCAAATCTCACCCCAAAAGCTGTGCAACATCAGTGAACACCTTACAACGCAGAACTGAAGAGTGCATGACTTCAAATGACCAAAATAGTGGTTAAAGCTGTTTGCTTGTCAAAGTAGCAACATAGGCTACCTGTTTACATCCTGGCTTCAGCTGATCCAAGTCAATTCTGCTATAACTACTCCCTCAGTGGCGAAAACATATTCCAAAATTTTCCTTTCATGAACCTTACAATAGCTGTAATGCCAGCACTCTTGACAATGTGTTCTTACGTTGCCAGATCTTGCTATATGCATCTAGCGAAATTATAGATTTATTCAAAAGTGAAATTAATTTATATTTGTCAATAGAAGTGCATTTTCAATGAAAACAGGGACAGTGAATCCAGTGAAAATGCTTTACTATTAGTTTCACTTTTGAATAAACCTGTAATTATTGCATGGTGCTTGCACAAAATATCAGATACTCAGATGGCAACCCAGCAACTTATCGTGAACAGATAGACAAGATATCGATAGCTTTCTTGTACAGGCTCATTACGGGTATTTTAAGGCTTATGTGTTATGACAGGCTATTGTAACATGGTTAGTAATGTTTGAACACAAAAAGGAAGATTCTGGAATATAATTCACGTCTGCAAAACACAAGTTTTCGTCTCTGCGAGGGAGCAATTTTAGAATGTAATGTTGCCAAAGAGTTGCTATCTGACTACATTCCATTCCAGCACCTCTCCTAAGCATAAACTAAGAATAACGTAAAATTGGGATTGCCAGACTAGGGAAATGCATGCACTGAGATCGAAATGCTGTTACCCACATACAGTATATAACTCCAAGTAAGGGGGAAAATAATGCATTTTCATAGGGAGCATTCCTTTATAGGAGTGGATAAAATAAAATAAAAAAGGACTCCCTCTTACGACGCATGCAATGCATAAAAAATTCAAGATTTACCTGACATTAAGTCTCGTAAATCATATCACTCCTAAACGTTTCTTTATTTAATACTCTGTGGCAATTCACTAACAAATTTGAACTTTCACAGCTAAGCAGCAATACATTGTGATAGACTACTATACTTGTAGTAGGCCTATTAATGATGGCTACGAAATACTGGCGGCCCAGTACTGATAAATATTATTATCCTGGGGGCCATATCAAATTATATGCTGGCTAACCAGACTTGGCCTGCAGGACTTGAGTTTGACAGGTGCAGTTTTGACAGGTTTTTTAATGTTTATTCAATCATAGATAATATTAACAAACATTGGCAAATAGTTTTGTGTTTGCCTTCAATTCACCATGAACGTTTGCAAACCTTTTTTTGGTGTCATCTGTTGCTCAAAATTTCTATCTCCTGGAACATTTCCTATGCTGTTTTTCCCCCCTGTTCGTGCATAAGGTGACTAACCTTTGTTTTGTTTAGGCCTACCGTTGGGATTTGAATATACCAACGGCGTAGATTTGCATAGGGGCAATAGTGTCATGTCAATCAATCAATAATTTGGGAAGGCAAATAGTCCATATCAATATTTAGCATTTTATTTTTACATGACAAAGTTACAAATTAATTTGCATATTTCTTGTGAACACTATAGTATACTTTTGTTAGGTATGTTTAGTTTTTTTTCGATGTACCAGCATTCTGCAACCCAGAACAGGAGCATGAGAGTTGTTCATGCTGCAATTTCAGAGCCACGTTCATCTCACATGGATGTAAACAAAGCGAAATCCACTGAGACAGATAGCAAACATGGGGAAGAAGTCTCTGGTAAGGTACTAGCTACAATAGAGAGCATCAAGGTCCTGGCCTCGAGTCGAGTCGACAATAAAATTGGTCAAACAATCATGGGCACTGCAATTTATCTATCTATTACCGCGCGCACGGCTGCCGCCGCAATTAATATCACGGGTGACATGGTTTTCCTTCACTGTCTTTAGGAAGCTTTATGTTGGTATATCTGCTATTACAATGGAGGCATTTGGTATCAAATTAAACTAGACAGCCAGGCCTATCCAATGTTATCACTTGTAACTGCACTACCTTGAGATTTAAGGGTTCAATTTCAGTGTAAAGATCGTCCACCTTTAGGCGAGAGAAATATCTTTATCTGCTATTACAGGCTACATTATAGGCTAAACTGGGTTTAGTTGGCTGACATCTAATCCATCTAATCTAACCTTGCAAACTTGCAAAATCACCACACATCATGATATAGGCTAGACCTATAATTTGCTCAGACAAGTTTTCTATCATCCATTTGCAGGATGAACTTTCATTAGTTGCTTAGATCTAATGTGTGATGTGTTATTCACTGTCATTCATTAAGATCAATTTATAGCCAAAACTACTTTTGGAATCACATAAACCAACCCAATAGACTCAGGAGGAAAAATTCCCATCACCACATAAGTAAAAGCACAAAATTATGCAACGTAGACTAGCCTTCATCAAACCATTGTCTTCACAGTGTTTTTGTACCAGGCTATTCTTACATAGGCTATGGAAAAACTTTATTAATAAATTGATTAATAAAAGTAGAATTGGGGAATTGTCCCTACCAATATTGAGACCAAACCTACGCCCTTGATAGATAATATTAGCAAACATTGGCAAAGAGTTTTGTGTTTGCCTTCAATTCACCATGAACGTTGCTCAAAATGTCTATTTCCTGGAACATTTCCTATGCCGTTTTTCGCCCCCGGGTTCCTAAGGTGACTAACCTTCGTTTTGTTTACAGTTGGGATGTCAAAGGGATTTTAATATACTGTATATGAAGTGCTCAAAGAAAACAATTCCTTCTTAGGAATTAATAAGACTAATAAACATGTCAACTTTCTGACATGTCCCAACTGACTTTCCTGTCCCCGCCACTTACCCTTGGGCTTATCCTTACCACTCATCAACTTCTTGCTCAGCCCCAAAGGCGGGGCAAGGAAAGGGAAGCTTATTTACACACGGATTATCAGTTCAATGTGCCAAACACAAAAACACACACTCCTACCTGTCTCTCAAACCAAGCATTGAAGCTAACAGATCTCTCTCAAGCAAGTGTTTAGGGGTAGCTCCCTTTATTTCCAAAGAGGAGGAGAGCAGTGTTTAGGTGTTTATCGAGCAGCAGGGTTAAACCCTCAGAAGCAGCCAGGGTTATCGCCACCAGAGCAGCCGTTAGCGAACGCTGGCCGGTGGCACAGAGGTGAATTGGGCCGTTTGTAAGGCGATCAGATGCAAGGAGCCACAGGGCAAGGAGATAACGTGGGTGGTCCACCTGCTATTAGGCCCCTTATCTGATGCTGTATCTGCCAGAGCACATCTCGGAAACCTGAACCAAACTCTCCTCCTTCTCCTCCCTTTTTCACTCTCTCTCTCTCTTTCTCTGTTTCTCTTTCTCTCTCTTTCACTGTTCCCCTGATAACAATGGTTTCTTTGGCTGCCCTGTTTACTTCAGATGATATGGGAGCATGTCCTGAGTAGCTGGCCTACATGTGTGTCGGTTGCAGACATGTGATTTAACGCCATGTGTCACGACACAATGTGAAGCATGGCTGGAGGGTTTGGGTCTTGGGTTGTGTGTGTGTGTGTGTGTGTGTGTAGGTGGTGGATGGGAAGTTACAAGATTTCTGGGTGATAGTATTGAGGTGAGAAGTGAAACAGTATACCCCAATTTAAGAAAAAGTTCAACATCATACCATGGTATTATAAAATCCCAAATCAAATTCCAGTCACATTCCAATCTTTTAGGAGTGGTTTAATGCCTCAGCAGCGACCGTATGCACAACCCCCTTCAGCCTGAGGAGTCATTTTCACTCCTTTTGTCTGGAGACTTTTAACGATTTAGCTGTTCCTCACAATGCCTGTACAAAAACTGTGCGAGTTGGTCCCCGACGGCCAAAGGACCAGGGACTGTAGAGCGCTATGGCAACACAGAGCGCGCACCTGAAGACTTATTCAAGCGGACATTAACAAGGGCGCCCGCCAGCCAACAGCCTTGTAACTCCGAAGAGCAAGGTGTCGGGATCATTAATTTTAACAAGCTAGAGCCAATCATAACCTCAGAGGGCCTCTTAACGCTCACATGTCGTGTACCATCACTGAAGCAAGGCCTACACGTCGTATGGCGCTGCGACGCTCTGGAAAGAACATAAGCTGCACGCCGTATCAATAAAGAGTGAGGGACTGAGGAAAATGAAGAAGAAAAAGAACAAGAAAAAGTAGAGGAAGAAGAAAGATGAGGATGACAGAGGGAAAAAAAAGTTGAATCTCCTGTATGACAACACAGCTTGAACTCATTACACATCAGTATTAGTTTAAGCTCAGGGGCGGCGTGTGTATGTGTGTGTGTGTTAGACAGACTCTGAGCTGTGCGGTCTGGGCCAGCAGCAGCAGCAGTGTTGCTAGTGTGTGTGTGTGTGCAGAATTTTAATTGTCTGAGACAAAGGAGGTTTTAATTTTTCCGCAGCTCATCCATCTTTCTCAGTTTGCAACCTCTACCCCATCTCCTTCCCCCTTTCGCTTTCACACACACACACACACACACACACACACACACACTCCTCTCCCTCATCTACTTCTCCAACCCTCCACCAGGACCTACTTGCCCCCATGAAACAATAAAGTCGTCTAGCGCTAAGTTATAGGGAGCCTTTGAAGTGGCGGAGGAGGCCCCCGTAAATTTGCCATGCACCTTTGGGAGAGACCTCTGAGCCACACCGCACCGCACCACAGTGGTCCCGGGCCCTCGCGGCGCTGGCGGTTCATTGCTGCTTGTGATTTGTGGCCGTCTGTGGCCGAGTTTCGCCGGCACTGTAAATCTTATGCTGTAGCCGTCATTAGGAAAATAGGGCAAATCTATTTTCTTCACCTAATGTGTTTGTGTGTGTGTGTGTGAGTGTGCATGTGTGTGTGTGCGTGTGTGTGTGTGTGTGGAAGCATGTGTGTGTGTATGTGTACACATGTGTGTGTATACGTGTGGTGTGTGTGTACAGTATGTGCACACACATGTGTGTTTGTGTGTGTATGTGAAAGGATAACGGGAGCCTGGTGAGGCCGGGCGCTTCTCTGTCTGTTGAGTCTTACAAAAAATATACATCTTCTGCAACACACCTTCACACTTCCAATGTACTTGGGTGCCAGTTTTTGACATTTTGGTCAACTGTGTTGCTACACTTTTTCATCAAGTTGATTTTTTTTTAAGTACTTTGAATTACTTTCAAAATGTAACTTCAGTTAAACCACAGCAAAATACACTTCTCTCTTGGCAATTGTACTGTAGTTCAACTTATTTTCATGTGAAATAATTTATAGCTTGCTAGGCAATGCTTTTAAAGTAGCTTCTCTGCTCCCTATCAAACTCCCAAACCAAAACCCAAGGGCCTGTCCTCCTGACTTCAGCCCACGATCAGTGTCTTCTCCTGGGCCTCGTACCTCCCCAGACTGCCCTGGACTGGCCCAGTACTAGCTGTCCTACACGCTCGTAAAAAGGCGTATTGCTATTAAGTTATAAAAGGCTCAGTAACAAATGCACCGTTTCATAGCTTGAAAGAGTCAGAATGCCGGCACGGGAATAAAAGTGAGTTATTGTTTCCACTTTCAAAAGCATAGCAGCAACAACTGACTTCAGAGAGCGAGGGAAAGAGAGAGAGAGAGAGAGAGAGAGAGAGAAGGAAGGAATGGGTGGAGAAGATCTAGAAGAGGAGAGAGAATAAAAAGATGGTAAAAGAGGGAGATGTGCTGCAGGGTATCTTTGTCCTCTCTTCCTCTTCCTCTCTCTGTCGCTCGTTCCCTTCTTAGCTTGGCTCATCTCTCTGTCCCACTCTCTCGCTCTCTCTCTCTTTCTCTTACTCTCTTTCTGGCTTTGTATCTCTACCTCTTCCTCTCGGCCTCCTCCTCTCCGCAGACACCTGCGCGCGTCTAATGTTTCAGCAGGCCCATGAAAAATAAGCGCATAGCTTGAATCTCTTAATCCACCCGGCTCCGGCGAGGGTGGTCACATGATACCAGGCGGACGGAGCTGACGATGGCTGCATGCGCCATCGACAGGGTTCGGGGGTGGTGGGTTTGGGGGGGTGAGGGGTGAGGTAGACAAGTGTGGCTGTTTTTTGGTGGTGGTGGGGGGGCTGCAGGGTTGAGGAAAACTGGAAATGGTGGATGTGATGGGGGGGTGGTGGGGTAAAGATGGGGTGAGGGTGGGGTGTGTGTGTATATGTGTGTGTGTGTGTGTGTGGGGGGGGGGTGTTGGGGGTAGTGGGGTAGCTTAATCTTTTTTAATTCAAATCAAGGAGGTCCCTAGCGGGGGCGCGGGCGGGGATGATACCCTATACCCTGCAATCAGGCTGACCTCCACTTGCGCCGCACTCTAAATGATTAATGGAGCTGGCTCCCCGCATGTTGCCAGGGCAACGGGAAACCCGATAGCCCTCAGGAATTTGCTGCCTGCCCGAGAGTGAGTGAACAAGGGAACGAGAGAAGGAGGGAGGGAGGAATGGAGAGAAGGAAAGGGAAAGAGAGGGAGGGAGGGAGACTTTGAACCAGCGCAAGAGAGAGAAAAAGTGAGAGTGAGAGGGTGTGTGGGTGGGGGTGGGGCTTTATTTTGGTTGGGTAAGAATATACCCCAAATGTTAAAAGGACCCCAAAAGTGTCACTCATCAACCAGTCGCATCTTAAGAGGGTGCGCATGCAGTCTACTAGAACATTCTAGAACTTCCATCCATCCTGACCCCAGACTGCAGCTCCCCATAGGAAGTCTTTGCTTAGGGCAGGAGTAGGCTTACTTCCAATAGGGCACAGCAATCACGCAGTCACTGCAGCCAAGAGGACAGAGATCTTAGTCCAGCTGAGACTGTTGAGTGGAGCTGAAGTTGGTGGGATGAGTGTATAACACAGGCGGGGAGAGGATGTCTCTGTGGGTGAGAAAAAGAGGCTAATCCACAAGGAGACTGTCCACTACTGAGCAGACAGGGGACAGGCAGGCAGAAAGCACACTGCTGTCCTCTCTGGCCTCTCCATAGGCGTCATTAGGAAAGATTTGTGCTCCCTTGGGCCGTGTCAAACACATTGCGGCAGATTCATCACCAGTCATGAATCACAAAAACGGCTGGTTTCCAGCCCCCCACCCCCCAACTACACACAAACACAAGCACCCGCACACACACACTACCCTTTTTTCTCTCCATTCTCACTTTCTGTCTTGACACTTTGTCACAGTCTTGACACACTTTTACTCTCTCTTTCATGCTCTCATACATTCTTTCTTCCCCTTTCTTTTCTCTCTTTTTCAAACTTACTCACTCCCTTCTTTTACAGTACTTAGGTCTCTGGTGTTTTTATATTAAACAGGCACTGGATTTCTCTGCTGTTTTATCACTTTGCCGGTGGCACGAACTGACATTCGCTATTTCAGCACGGAGGAGCTCGATCAGTAAAGCGTTCAACAGAAGAAGTGTTTATACTCATTTGCAATATATCCTTATCCATGCAAATGTTAGCTTGGATAGCAGTTGATCAATACCAGGATCTATGTGCTGTAACGCTGTGGCTGTGGCCAGTGAAATGCCCAGGAGGAGGTGGGAGGGGCAGAAGGGACAGAGTAAACTGTAAATAGCTGGGTTACAGTCCCAGAGGTCCAGTGTCCATTTGTCTGGACAGTGATGTATGGTGTGTGTGTGTGTGTGTGTGTGTGTGTGTGTGTGTGTGTGTGTGTGTGTGTGTGTGTGTGTGTGTGTGTGTGTGTGTGTGTAATTCAACTAAAGCAACCTGGGATTGTTAGTGTTATGGACTCCAAGAATGCTCAATTGATTGGACCATCTGGTCTAAAGAATGCCAAGGGAGGGGGAGTTTAGGACCATGAGAATAGATTTAATAGTGAATCTAATCATCATCATAAGAATCTCACAGTCACTTTAAGTGTCTTTTCTACAACGTAATTACATAGGTAATTAGCTTTGTTCATGATAAATGCAGACCTACATAACATTGGAAGTATTCATAACACATGCTGATAACTTTGACCATTAGTTTAAAGGACCATATTACATTGGCAAATTTATGTATTAAATTTCAAGACCACAGTGCTTAGAGATATTCATGGTAAAACTCATTAAAGTTCAAGGGCCCAAGAACATTTCATTTTCCAACAAAAATGTTCTGGCTGTGTTTTGTGTGTGTGTGTGTGTGTGTGTGTGTGTGTGTGTGTGTGTGTGTGTAATAAAAGTGATGGATTTGAAATTTGCTCTACAGCTGTGATGAATTCCTACCATTACAAGCATTTCTGATCTCCCTGCTTGATTGCACCACAGCATTTGCCTCTCTCTCTCTCTCTCTCTCTCTCTCTCTCTCTCTCTCTCTCTCTCTCTCTCTCCATTAACCTTTCTTTCTATCAATTTACCCAACATAATATCTCTCATCCATGATCGCAATGTTCACTTGACCCAAACATCATTAACTATGATGGGCCTTTTTCTAGCCCAAAAGAGAAAGTAATCCACACACACAAGCTTTACCCTCCAAGTGAAAGTCCAGGCAGACTGAAGACAGACAGACGGTTCAAAGTGAAGGTCTTACAGCCCTGACATACTCAATGGGAAGATAAACAAACTGTCCCCCCCCTCCTTCCTTAAAGTAGTGGGGATGTTTTGAGATGCCCCCAGGGTCTTGAGACACTCTGCTTGCTCAATAATGGCTTCTGATGGATTGAGATGTGCTGCTGGCAGCGCCACTGTTGTGGAAAACACGTCTCCAAACAACATAACAGAGCTGTTTCATGAGGTCAGTGATTTTTTTGTTGTTTTTCTCTCTCTCTCTCTCTCTCTCTCTCTCTCTCTCTCTCTCTCTCTCTCTCTCTCTCTCTCTCTTTCTCCCTCACAAACCCAAATGTTGACTCTAAAAATCCACAGGTGTTCCATGAGAGATGTTTTCCCCCTTCTTCTCTTCTTTTTTTTCTCCGTCCTTGATTCCACTGCGCTTTCAAAACAGCTTAGCATCACCCTCAGTTCTGGTTTCCCAGTCAGGAACAGACGTCAGGACTTTTTTTTTTTTTCTTCTCCTGTTCCCATGAAGATGAAATCAGGACTTGGGTTCTGAGTGGCAGAGCTGCAGTGAATTAACTGCTCTGTCATGAGAAGTGTTTGTTAGGCCACCGTTCCTGATGAGAAGACTGTGATTTGGGTAGGCTGAGTACCACCTCTAATGGCCGTCCAGCCCCAGTCTCGAGACATGGGACAACAATAGTCATATTTTGTTGTGAAGCTACCCTCCTCTAAACATTCAGACTTGAAAGGTGACAATATAGTGTAATGTGTAAAAAATATAGTGTAATGATCTTTTATTATATGCAAATGGTAATACTGGTAGATAATGTAAAATTAAAAATGAAAAAAGTTCTTTCCCAGGCTACCTCCTGTCGAGGGCGGTCGGGTTGAAGCTCTGGTCCCTCATTGGCTGGGCTGCCATCCCTCCACACTCACCCAGCAAGTGTGCCCAAAGTGGTGGGTGTCCAAACCGGCCAAGTCTTCTCAAACGCTCAAATGTTTGTTTATTCAAACGCTCAAACTCAAAAGTCTGTCACCCACTACTGACCATCTATTGGCCCATCTATTCCCACATCACACCCTGACACAATGTTGTGTTGTTATTGTGTCCTTTTGTGTTGTACTGTGCTGAGTTGTCCCATCCTGTCCTATCCTGTTGTGTTGTGTTGATGCACATAGTGTGGTTATGAGGTGCTGTGATGCTGTAGTGTGTTGTGTTTGTTATTTCACGAGTTGGACATGTACATGGAGATGGTGTAGTGCGAGTAGGAGTGTGATCTGGTGCTGTTGAAGTGTGATCTGGTTCTATTGCAGGACATTTGTTCCTTCGTCTGTATGTTGGCCTGTAACGGTGCTTTCACACTGCATCCATCTGTCGACGGATCTCATTGACTTTGAATGGAGCTTTCGCGAAATGCATTGTAGGTCTGTCCGTCCCAAGAGCTCCATTCCGTCCGTCGAAAAGTTGAAAAATGTTCAACTTTTTAGCTGGCGATGGATCTGTCCAATCAATTGGAAAGGGGTCCCTCCGTCAGACCCCTCCCCCGTCATCTGTCAACGGACATGGACAGTGTGAACGTGACGAAAGAGTGTTCTGGGTTTTGGGAACGGAATAGGTGTTTAGATGTTGAGACATTGCTTTGGTTTTTACTGTTGAAAAGGTATAGTATAGCACTTCCGGGTTTTTGTCCTTGGATTCTTATGTGCACTGTATGCGTGTGTGTGTGTGTGAGAGAGAGAGTGAGTGTGTGTGTTTGTGTGTGTTCACTGTAGACGGATAAAGGTATTAGAGCACTTACGGTTCATTGTCCTCGGACTGGTTTGGATATGGATAGAGCTTGCAGACGCTTGTAGCCTGAGGGGGAAGAGGAGTTCCAGAGTGCACTTGCAGCCTTGGAATGAGAGAGTGTTTTTGGAAAATTGTACTGATTTCCTTCACACTGTCTGTGTGTGTGTGTGTGTGTGTGTGTGTGTGTGTGTGTGTGTGTGAGCGAGTGCATGCATGTGTGTGTTTGTTGAGAGAGTCTCAGATGTCAGGACCATTGTGGCAGTTTTAGGTGGAATCAGCTGCCTGCCTTTCTCAGGAAACCACACAGACAGTTCCATATTGGCCTGCTTGTGTATTGAAATACCATCCGTGTGTGTGTGTGTGTGTGTGTGTGTGTGTGTGTGTACTGGGGGATGATGTGTACACACACAATGAGTGTGTGAGTGTGTGTGTTTGCATACTGTGGGCGGATATGTACAATGTGTGTTTGTATCTGTGTGCATGTAAGCATGTGTGTATTTGTGCATTGTAATGCCATACTCACCCATATCACCTGAGGTAACACAATAGCCTGCGTCGCCATCTCCCCACAACATCATGTCAACTGTTAATACAGCAGAGTGCAAAAGGACAGCCAGACTAACCACACGCTGACTCATACACACACACACACACACACACACACACACACACACACACACACAGTTCCAGAGAATACCATTTTAAATCTGACAATGTGATTTTTCACACGAATTCACCACTGGGAATATCAAAGAGTTCCAGAGGCATTAAGAGGCATTTCAGTGGCGTTAAATCATCTAACAAAGTAACATTACATTATAGAACATTTTGAAACGAGGCATACAGAAAGACTATCTTTCAAACAAACCCAGACAAGACAAACACACACTCACTGTGTGTGTGTGTGTGTGTGTGTGTGTGTGAGTGAGTGAGTGAGTGAGTGTGTGTGTGTGTGTGTGTGTGTGTGTGTGTGTGTGTGTGTGTGTGTGTGTGTGTGTGTGTGTGTGTGTGTGTGTTAGAGTGACCAGACGTACTCTTTTCCCTGGACATGTACTCTTTTTGAGACCTGAAAAAATGTCAGGGGGGATTTCCAAAGTTGTCAGGGTTTTTATTCTCAAACATGCTATTAATTCTGTTTCTCTGTGTTGTTCAATACAGTTCTGCAGTGGTGTGTGTCTGTGAGAAGGGGGGCATGGTGTAGCCTACGCATGGGTGTGACACGGTCTGACTGGAGAGCTACCGTTAAAAACATTTTCTGTGTGCCAATCACTGTCGACACCTCACCTAACCTCACCACACCTAACGCAAGCTTGTAGGCTTGTAGGCAGCTATGGCGAGACGCAAGTGCAAGTTCACCGATGAACTAAAAAAGAAATTTCCATGCTTTCGTCTAAGTCGCGATCCATATGAAACAACATGCAAAGCAGGCACTTGAGTTTAAGTTGTCCTGTAAAGTCCTGTAAAGTATTTAATCGGTAATAGACAACTGCTCTGAAAAATTGAATCGCATGAAAAATACGCCCAATGTGAGGACTGAAAAGTCATGAGCCAGTGTACCCTCCTTTTTTCTAAAAATGTTTTATTTGATATTTTTGAAGGTTTTGTTACCACAATTGTTTTATAGGTACAAAAATTTACATTAGATTTTTTTATGATTTTGATGTGTACTTTTTTTCACAATATCATATCTGGTCACCCTTGTGTGTGTGTGTGTGTGTGTGTGTGTGTGTGTGTGTGTGTGTGTGTGTGTGTGTGTGTGTGTGTGTGTGTGTGTGTCGGAAAGTGAAACATGAATCTATGGTATGTATGTTAATGCCTGTTAAGCTGATGAATGCATGTGTATATGAGTGCAGGTGTCAATGGTGGTGAAGGCTTCCAGTGATTTGACAGTGGATGTGTTTGTGTGGGGGCCCTGATATCTGAGTATTTCCCTCAGTGGCCCACTAGACTACACAGTTTGAGTAGCCTATAGAGTAGGCTAGAGGCTTGAGATGATGTACTGAATGGACTCCTATCATGTTAATTATACAGATTTCTGCCAGTTTCTCTCATTCTCTTATGCTTGAAATGACATTTAATGTAGTTAATGTATTTTTTTTCATAGCAAGTGTCCGCTAAATGCTTAAATTCAAGTTATCATCATCTTCTTGTTCAAATTTCCTGATGGATGATGGTATGCTATGAGTGTGTGTGTGTGTGTGTGTGTGTGTGTGTGTGTGTGTGTGTGTGAGAGAGAGAGAGAGTGCCTCCTTGTACACACAGCATGTTGAGTGACAGATGCAGTGGGGATATCAGTGCATGAACACCAGGCCTGTAAAGTGAGGCGTCTCGGCCTCAGTCCTCCTCTGGGGGTCTCCCATGTTGCCCCTATCCAGACGCTACCCACTCCACACACACATGCACACACACACACACACATACACAACACAAACACACATATATACATATGTGCACACACACACACACACACACACACATATGCATGGACACACACACACACACTCCCAGTTGCTTTAGCTCTGGCTGTTTCCTGTGGTCTGACAGAGGCTGCTATAAACCCGTGTGTGACCCTGTGAGACGTGTCGCACAAAACCCCCGACTCACCTCCAGTCACACCTCTCCAAGGGACTTGTACACCTCTCCAGTGTCACCTCACACACACACACACACACACAACCAGCTCACTTTTAATTATTTTGTGTTGAACAAACATTCATAAACCTCCACACAGCACATTTTATACTTAACCTTTACCAAAACCAAAATACTGTACTTTTGCCCAGAGTAAAAATAACTGCTGGATTAATTATTATTATTATTATTATTATTATTATTAGTAGTAGTAGTAGTAGTAGTAGTAGTAGTAGTAGTAGCAGTTGTTGTTGTAATAGTAGTAGTAGTAGTATTTGTTATTATTATGTCCTTATTGTGTTATATTATATTCTTCAAGTAGAAGCATAGGTATGTTCTTCGAGGGCACAAGTGATGTAAAGAAAAATAACATTTCCTTCAACACAGACTGAATAGTGAGCTGGAAGCTAATGCTAACTGAATGAAGCACAGAAACCCACTTCCAGTTTCAATTTCCTTGTCCTGTATCGGTAAGTGTTTGTTGCCAGTTGGCTACTCAGTCTGTGTTGTAGGCTACATTTTTCTCATCCTTTTCCCTATTGGCATCACTCAGTGAGCTCAAAGGAGAGGGTTATGGGTTGGAAATACTCCAGAACCAGAACTTAGTTCTGCAGTCAGGTTCACTGTGAGAATAAGGTGAAGAACAAGGTGATATGGGTTGGACTTACATGGATCCTTGCCTAGTTTTACTTGGCATACATTTGAAAAGAAACGAGTAAGTTTAAACTTAAGGATAAAGACATTTACTGTAAGAATGTGCGTTTACGTACTGTTTTGTTTTGTTCAAGATTTATAAATATTGGCCAAGTTGAGCATTTTGTCATCATCACCAGTGGTGAACTGTGCCAGGCTATGTTCAGATGGGAAACACCTTTCTGTGGTTTAAACCATATTATTTGTCATA
Organism: Sardinella longiceps; assembly: GCA_027497455.2. Taxonomy (NCBI): domain Eukaryota; kingdom Metazoa; phylum Chordata; class Actinopteri; order Clupeiformes; family Clupeidae; genus Sardinella; species Sardinella longiceps. The sequence continues at coordinate 19,231,102 of JAODXP020000006.1, read as the reverse complement.
ATTCACCTCCATTATGGTAAGACCAAGACAAAGGCTGGTTAACACAAAGACCTCTTTATTGTTGAAGAGTTTTCCTATAGGCCTAATTCATACTGGTCTAATTTGAAACCTACAGTAAGTTTCAGATAGACTTTACAGAACCTTATGAAGGTGAAGGTCTATAGCATGTAATGTCTTGTGTCTCTGTGTGTGTGTGTGGCAGAGAGAGAGAGAGAGAGAGAGAAACTGCAGTATGTGTGTGTGTGTGTGTGTGTGTGTGTGTGTGTGATGGAGCAGTGGTGGTGGAAAATGAGCAATCACAGTCAAAGCCATGAGCCAATTAACCAGCGAGGATGAGGCCTGAGCCATTCATTTCAGGTAAACACAGTCAGGGGAATGTTTATAGTTCACCATCTCACAGGAGGTGTACTGTGTGTGTGTGTGTGTGTGTGTGTGTGTGTGTGTGTGTGTGTGTGTGTGTGCGTGCGTGCGTGTGTGTGTGTATTTCCATAGCCATGTGCTGATTCTTGCTCTCATAAGCTTGTGGTCTTACCTGTTGATCACCAGATCACTGGCCATATACCACACTGCCATCTCCTCACTGGAGTTCCATTGAAATTGATTACCTGCCCTCTTAGGAAACACGCACACACACACACACACACACACACACACAGGGTCATGGATGTCCCCAGTGGCCTAACCTAACCTAATCTAACAATATACAAAACAGACTGAAATACTTTGGTTTGTTTGTTTATGTGTTAACATGCACATGTGATGTTTAGTGGTTGGCCTGACAGTGAGTGTGTGTGTAAGATCACGTGCACACACTGGCTTGTGAACAGATTCATATAGTCCTTCTGTATGTGTTTTGTGTGTGTTTTGTATGTGTCTGTGTGAGTGTGTGTGTGTGTGAGAGAGAGAGAGAGAGAGTGTGTGTGTGTGTGAGTGTGAAGGGGTAGTCAGGTTACATGAGAAATGAATGGGGGAAATGGGGTCATGTTGTAGTAAGAAAATGTGTGTTTAAACCCCAAACCGGCACAGGCTGCGCAGGCTAATGCATCTGCTATCGACTGGACACCTGAGAGCCAGAGGCTGTTTTCTTCCCCAACACACACACACACACACACACACACACACACACACACACACACAGACACACACACACACACAGACAGACACACACACACACACACACACACACACACACAGACAGACACACACACACACACACACACAAATGCTCATACACTTACACACAAATGCTAAGAGTCCCAGAGGTTTACAAACCCATCGATCTTGGAGTGAAGGCATAGAGAAAAAGAGAGGGAGTGAGAGAGAGAGAGAGTGGGAGAGAAACTCATACCTCAACACCTTTCCCCCAGTCTCTTTCCTTGTATTTTCTCTCTCCATCCCTCTATCTCTCTCTGTCTCTCTCTCTATCACACACACACACACACACACACACACACACACATTGTCCTGGTCTGACTGTCTGGTAAAAATATCCTCCTTTTGCAGTTATTTTTCACCTTGTGCTTACGGCTTAAAACACACTTGAAACTAACAGAGAGCAAGGCACTCTCTATTCAAGGCCAGACTGTTCTCTGATCAGATCTCAGTGCAGTAAAAACAGCAAAGCTTCAGCCCACTTTCTCACCAACACTGCCGTGTGTTCAGCATCAAAAAAGCAAAGGTTCAGCTCACAGGATTCGTCGAAAAGATGAAAAGAAGGTTCACACACTGCACTCTTGCCTTCAGATGGTGCTCTATGTGTGTCTCTAAGGCCTGAGTCTTGGCGGGCTAAAGAGGAATGGATGGCTCTAAGCAAAGAGATTAAGGCTAATGGAGAAAATAGCTGATTTTCAGACCAAAACTGATCTTTGGCAGTCACCAACTATTAATGTAATACAGAGTATGGCATGTGATCAGAGTTCTTGGAAAGCTTGATACTCTCTTTCCATCCCTCTCTCTCTCTCTCTCTCTCTCTCTCTCCCTTTGATTGGTTCAGCTCCCAACACAGTCACCGTCACAAACTCTCAAGTCTTTCTGTTATTAAAGTCTTTGACTTAACTCAAAGTCTTATAGCTGAAATTATGTGATTTTTACAGGTTTCTCTTTTTCTCTGATAACTTGGACAAGAGACACTATCACAATATTAACACAGTGGTGGTTACATTAATGTCTTTATATATATATATATACAGCGTATATATATAAACCAATACTTAAATGAAGAGATGAAGGCCTACTAATTACAAAAAAAGCGTTGGCATCGGGCAGATTCTACTGTGGCATGCCAGAAGTCAGTCTATGGAAGTAAAGGCCAACAAATACAGCATCATCCCTATTCTAACGTTTCCTCCATCACACTCCTTCTCTCCCTTCATCTGTCTCTCTCATTTTCATGCACCTCTTGACAAGCATGAGCCGTCCTGCTAATATAATTTCATCAGTCTGCTGAGGGACAGTCTGTTTTTGCTTTGGTTCGGTCTGCTCAACTGGACCATCATTTTCCGCGGCACAGCGTTTACTTTTAAAAGTTTGGTGGTAAAATAAACACGGAAGGTGGACGCTCATTAAACAAACACAGCGAGGCCCCGAACAGTGTTCTCATGTCACACACGAGGTAAATAAACCAGTTGGAACAGCCGCCACAGGCAAACGGACAAATAAATAAAAAACAAATCCGGTGTGTGTGTTGCCAACCAGCTGGAGTTTGGGGGTAGGGGGGTGGGGTGGGGTCAGATATTTCTGATTATGGATGAAGATATTTCCATTATAGCTGAGGTCATATGCTAACACTCATCAGTCATAACTGTAAAGTAAATTATGGAGATCTAAAATGGCTTGAGAAATTCCACTTCTTCACAATCAGCCCAAAGATGAAGTGATGGAGTTTGACACAAGCACAGGCAGGGTAGCGGGGATGATGCATGTTTAATGTTCTTATACAGTGATCTTGTGTGTTTGCCTCCTATGCATATTTATCAAAACAGCTCATTTTTCTTTCTTCCTTCAAATCCTCCTCAGTGAGTCCCAAATGGTCCATTGCAGGAGAGGAACATACGTTTGTCATCTGTTTCTTAATCCTTTCTTTCAGCTTCCTGCATGGCAGAGTCCGTTATTAATACTTACAAAACACACACACACACACACACACACACACACACACACACAATAAAAAATTATAAAATAAGCCAAAACCATAAATGACTAACATAGACAATATTGGGAGATTTTTTTTTTTTTTTTTTTTAAGAGATCTTTTAGGGTTAGTCTGACACACACTTTATGTGTGTGTGTGTGTGTGTGTGTGTGTGTGTGTGTGTGTGTGTGTGTATTACTGTAAGTGCTTTTTAAAGGAGAAATCCATAAAGGAGAAAAAAATCCATAGCCCTGTTGTTAAAACTCACCAAGTGCTGTAGACCAGGAAAAAGAACAAGAAAATTTGATACAACATAGATAGACTGAGCAGTGAACCAGCAACTAACACTGAGTGAATGGGACATAATAACTTTCTTTCAATTTCATTCATTTTGCCCCATTCAGTCAGCATTACTAATCATTTGTTGTTATTCGGTCTATCAAATTTTCTCATTCTTCTTCTTAAAGACAGCATTCCATCCCTGGAACAACAGGGCTATTGACTGATTCAAAACGGATTTCTCCTTTAAGTAATTGTGTCATGCTTTTCATTTGACATCCCGTTGTGATTTATGAGTATGGGTAGGAAGCATGGGACTAGAGGCAACTGGAAGTATATCTCCTTTTGTTTATAATAGGTTGGACAAAGCTCAGGTATTTAGTGAAGGAAAAGGGAAATAAAATACGTTGAAATTCAGAGCTTCGCACAGAGATTTGCGCAAGGCTCATTGTGCGTATTTGTTGTATGAGAATTCACTGGATGTCTTTGTTTCCATGACATTTGTTGACGTGTGGCAGATTGAAATCGAGACAGTGGAGATACGCAGCCCTCGTGTCCACTGTGCACGTCGGAATGATGGGAGGATTCCACCCGATACATACTTCCCCGTTGTCATCACCCACTTCAGGTCTAAGGTCGCCGATTAATCAAACCTGCCTCTCGGCAGTGAGACACACATATGTGTCTCTCGGGATTACGCGGGGATGAAGATGGGTCTCGCTTGTTTACAGTAAAAACTGGCAGGCCAGTAAGTTACATTAAACTCGCAATTTCCCCGGGAACACCTTGAACTCCGTCAACTGTTCCATTTTGCTCTTCTTCGCTGCTGTGACCACTTGCGTCTCTCGACGCGCATGATGGACGCAACCGTGCTTTTTTTCTCCTCGGCTACATTAGCTGGTGTTTGGACATCTGTAGAAGCTTGGCGCGGCGAGGGGGCTTGTCATCATGGCTTTAGGAAGTGGAGAAATCGCACAAACACTCGGACACGCCGTAACAAAAACAAGCCCCCGCTCATTGCATTAGGTCTCTGCAATGTGCCATGGCCTCTGGGTGAAATGATACATCGGTCCTGTCAGGGAGCGATTCTCACTGGTAATTGGCGACTTCTTAAATGTTTCCTGGTTTTAAACTGTGTGGCAGCACAGCGCTCTCAGTCTCCCTCCCTTCTCCTCCTTCCCCATCTCTCTCTCTCTCTCTCTCTCTCTCTCTCTCTCTCTCTCTCTCTCTCATCGCTCTCCCTCTCCACCCTCTCCATTAGAGGCGGTTAAATTATGGTTTGTGGCCTAATAAAGTGAAGTTTGTATACATTGGTGTAAAAGATGCTTAGCTTTACTGCTATTCTACTGTGTGGAAGTGTGCGCAAGCTGCTAAAACAACACTGGAATGGAACACTTGGGCCTGCACTTTCAGCGGGAGTTTTCAACACAACCCCACCATTTATTTACTCTAAAAACCTTCCCGAACCAATGAGTCTCCTCTTTAAAGGACACAGGGCGATATTTTGTCATGGGCAAAATATGAGCTGCTTAGGAATAATGTGGAGTTAGACAAACAGAACACTGACCCTATCACTCACAACCATTATTCAGCGTGTGTGGTTTCATTTCAATATTATGTCACAGATAATTTGAGGCTTTAAATGTTTTCTTTTCCTCGGTCGGTGAGGAAATAATGAATTTAAAGAGTTTCTCTCAAAGACTACATGTTGTGCTGGAATACGAAATGTATTTTACACCATTTCATATGAAAGGCTGTTTTATATATAAATGCCTACATAACAATGGGACGTATTGATCCAGGGGTGGTCTGTTTTGCAGCCTGGTGTTTAGAAAAACAGTAAAGATAGTGTCATCATATCTACGTCCGTGTAGTAGGCTAGCAGCTCAGACTTTGGGCACCAAACTAATAGCCTTGATCAGAGTAATAACGCTCATTTGTGCATAGGTTCACAATCGGCTTTTACGCTTGGATAGACTTCGGTTGGTAGCTTGTGTGAGCTGTGGGCCTGACTTTGGGGAGATCTCATTTTTCAGCGATGCAGTGGGTACAGTAGGCTACATATGACCGGCAACTTATTACAGAGATGAGGGCATGGAAGTATGAGTGTCACTATACCTGATAAAGGAAAACTCAAATTCAGTCCAGATTTTGTGGCACCATAACCTTGCCTCAAAGATAACATGCCTGTGATGTAGGCTAAACTATAAGATTAAAATACAAAGATGGTATTTTAGAACAAGAGTATCCTTTCTTTCATTCTTGTGTTGGAACGGTGGGCTAAATCCTTGCTCACAACATATGTGCAACGTATGAGGCAAAATGTGGCTTGCCTTGGTTAATGCAATATGAAAAGTAACAATAGAATTTATATTACTTTAAGAAATATCAGTAGGGCTATCCGACTAGGCCTATATGGCATTTTCTTGATGAAAACTCCAATAAGCTAACATGTAGTTCTATCGACGCGAGAGCAACGGTAAGATCATTTAAAATGACAGAAATGACAATAACTGTCGGCAAGGGGAGATAATATCCTCAGATTGCAGGGTCTGCACCGCTGGGAGTGACAGAGAGGCCACCAACATAGTTAGAACGATGAGAATCCCCCGCGTGTCTGTTATTAAGAAGCCGTTCTGCCGCTGAGTAAATTCATTATCTCACTCCATCTTGTTACCGCAACATTGCCTATGGATATCTAGACACTGTGCCCCCTCCCCTCAGCCTGCAGGCTAAGCGTGTTTGCAATATTAATACCCAAACAGACTCCATCTCTTGTTCACTGGTAAACAAAATAAACAGACATTTATTCTTGCGACAGCGTGTCTGTTAATGTAGGCTATAACACTAGACAAAAACATCAGCCGCGCAGTTAATAAGGGTGGGGAAGATAGTTCATACAATATCACAGCAAACAGGGTTTTTTAATAGCCTTTTTCTGTCTCCTTTTGAAAGACCAGTGACATTGTATATACCGTTCAGTTTACTTTGACTTTTATGAGGAAAGGTGTTTGAGTAAGATGTTTCAACAACTTTGTCTCTTTTAAACCGTTCTTTAACCTCGCACTTTCATCCCGAAGTGTGTGTCATCCCTTCAGCGTTCAGATGTCTTCGGAGACCCATAATCTCACCAGGAGATCAGCTTTCGCACCAATTCGGCACGGATCTTGGCTTGAGGTAGAACGCTGATTTTTAATAATTTTTAAGAAGCTCCCGTCTGCCTCACGAGATGCAGTGGGTTGATGAGGCAAACATTCTTTTTCAGTGTGTCTTCACATTTTGTCACATGTGAGATATCCCAACACAAATTACACATCCTGAAAATTCTATCGAATAATAAAAATGACTGACACATGGGCAAACATTTATATAAAGTTTGTGTTTAATTGTATTGTAGGCCTACTAGGCCCTACTACAGGTATAGGCTATAACCAAACTTGAGTGAAAACGTGGAAAAAATATGGCAAGAGACAGTCTGACAAATCAGTCGAGCTTTCAATTGTAATAATATGGCCCAGCAAATTTGATTCACATCAACTCGGTAAGACCTCAGCAAAGGAAAAGGCCTGTGGTACAGGCGCCTAGAGAGGAACGTTTTTACGCGTCATTACACCCCACCAAAATATTTCTTTCTCCCTATAGGACCAGATTGACAGCGTTGGTGCGAGGAGATTTGACATGAATAATTTGTCAATGTCTGTGTGACAAAAAAGCGAGGTACCAGCGTCGGGAGGGGTCTTCTCGGGTTTCTGAGGCTGACATGCGCGGGAAGAATCAGGGCGCGCACAAGGTGTTTGTTCTCCAGGTAGCCAAAGGGGGGGAACAAGGAACTAGTGTTTATTTACTACAAGCAAAGCCATAAAATATAATCAGCTTGATTATATTTAGGCCCGACTGTAGAAGTCACATAAGAAAAGCTAATATGATTTTGATCGAGGAGCTGTGGTGCGTAATGCTGGCTTTGTCTATAGATCTACTTTTCTATATTTCTTCTCTACCACACTGGTACTGTTCAGTAGGAAGATATAGGGTCACCTCCTCAGCTGGAACAATCTCAGCACTCTTTAAAACTCTTCATGGTGAATATCACTGACTGGAGGAGAGATTCTGACACGGCCGACCTGGTACACTATTTATTTTCTCTCTTTCTCTCTCCATTCCCCTCGCCGGCAGCAGACACACCGGGAGTTTTTTCATCGCCTGTCACCAGCATAACTGTGCCTCCCTGTCGACTAATGTCTGGCATAGAAAAAAAAACAGATCTTGGGTAGCATACAGCCTAAAGTGACTGTCTTCAAATATATAAATAAATAGATAAAAATGTGGTTTTACATGAAAATGTTGAATCTGTTGTCTGTATTTTGCAAAGCATGGCACATAAAAGGAGGTCAAGAGATTAGTTTTTTTTTTTTTTTGGTAGGGTAGGCTACTTGATATCAGTGTGGTGTGTTTTAAAACAAATATTTGGGTGTAACTGTACACTTCAGCGTTCCATTTTTGTTCCGCGTGTGTGATCGAGCCCACATATCAGTTTCGACAGACCTTTGGATAGTGTGTCAAGTCAAACTTGAAACCTTTAATAAAAACTTCCGCAAAAAACACCCGGTCCATCCGGGAATTCTCCCTGCCGTGCAGAGAAGTCGATGGCTCTGCGCTGGTGGCAGTTGCCTATTTCCATGACTGGTAACATAAAACCTGAAAGAGAGGCTTGTCACTCGCTAACCTAGCTCGACAGCAAGCCGAGTAGGATAGTAATTGACAGTTTAACTTCAGAGAGCTCTGAGGAGACCAAGATCCTTCTCAGGAAAATGCTTGCCAAGTCTCTCACTGTTGTAGGCTAGGCTACATGAAGCTAGTGCTAATGATGACATAGATGAACCTTGAATAACTTGAAAAAGGCCACAGGCCGAAACGTTGTTTATAATAAATATACATTGGTGTGCGTTGGCTTCCTCCTCCGAAAATAGATGAACCACCACCCTTTCTTTCAAAAACACATTTAGGCCATTGGTCTGAGAGAATACAGTGTTCACAAGCCCAATTTGACCTTGCCTCCAATGAAAAAAAAAATTGTGTCCACACATAGGCTACAACATACTCATATACTGGCTGTGAAGAGAACACAGAGTGAGGCGCAAGATGTAGCCTAATTAGGTAGGCCTACAGGTGGCATGTGTGTATTCCACGTGCTTATCAAGTGGCGTGTTCACTACAGTAACATTTTTTGGTTCCGGGAACGTTCCGGGAAGGTTTTCTGTTGGGTATGAGAACGTTCCCTGAAAGTAGTTTTGGTTGACTGAAGGGGCACCAGGAAAGTTTTTTAAACGGAACTAGAACGTTAGCTGCTGGTTTGCATTTCTGGTTAGGCGAACGTTCCCGCAACATTATCCTAACGTGACATTTTGTGAGAAAAACATAAATAAAAAACATAAATCGAACATGCGTCGAGCGGGGATCGATCCCTGGTACCTCTAGATACCTCTAATACATCCCTAATAGCGAGTCATAAAATTAAGATAGCCTAAATCTATTATCATAAACAGTTGTTTAATGATAATTTACACATAATATCTATCAGATTGTAATTTAAATACAATTAAAAAAAATAACCACGAGGGAACGTTTTCGGAAGGTCACAAAGTTACCACGCTGTAACGTTAGTTTTTTAACGTTTTCCGAACCAAAATAGGATAACGTTCTTAAAATAACCATAGGAGAACCAGGAGGGAACATTAGTTAAGGTTCCCATAACGTTCTGTGTTCGCTTGGCAGTCGTCAGCTGTTGGATCAATGTTAGTGCTTCTAGAATAATGTAATATGTGATTTAATTTGAATCGCATTGCCCTATGCTTTATTTGCATAAACTTAATCCACTGAAACAAATTTGATTTATATTGCCATCAGAGGGCAACTCTGAATTTGCAGGTGTTTCCATCGAAGGATTTTTTATTCACATACCGGCAACTTATTACTGTAGAGTACAGTAGAGTAGAGTTGAGTGTCAGCTACTGTAGTGATAATGTGTAAGTTAAGTCTACAAGGTGTCAAGAGCAGAGCATACATATTAGCATCAGCATGTTAGCATAAGCTATTGTCAAGTATGGCTCTGCATGGAGCATAAAGAGCCAATTCTGGGCATGGAGGTCTGTGTTGGGCACAAGCTTTCATCAGCCGGCGATGTCGGTGAGTGTCTACCCGGCAGCTACAGCCAAGTTTTACTCTGAATGTGTTTCTTGAAGAGCCTATGAAAAGACGTTATGTGACAAGCGAGCTAGGTTCATTACCATCACCCTTTGGACTGAAAAACAACTTTTTTTAAAGAATATCCGATCGAAATCGATATTCGTTCTTTTGTAATTTACAGATTTAGAGCAGCACATGGTCTGAGCAGGCTGCCACTGGATACGAGCCCCACAGTTCAACATGTCGCTGACTGTGACTTGGCGGGACTTACTAGCCTGGCTTTGCCCATTCAATTATACAGGGGGCGGGACTTGGTCATTCTCTCCAGGAATTAATATACCTCCATGAAGTCTTCGCTGTCAGCGTTTCTCAAAGTTGAAAGCATGCATAGAACAGTTTTTTCAAGGCTAGTAAAAGGCATTCTATAGTTCATGTCGAGTTTTATTTGCTATTATGTTGAAAGACTAAGTTCTAGTTGATGTCACTCTGCCGAAAAAAAAATACTCCAGAATTCTTAAAATGCCACATAAAATATGACAGAAACTGTACTTTGCTACGATACTTGTTTTTGAGGATCAACAAATATCAGTAACTACTCCGAGAGTTGCATATTTTAAAACAAATGTTTGAAGTTGTTTTAAGGACATGATTGAGCATGCACATAGCTAGCCATTTTAAAGCAGGCAGGGCAGGTTCTTAAATTAGCCAAATAGCTGAGACAGGACCAATCATCTGGAAATCGGTGTAAACCATTCTATTTCATCATAGACAGCCCTGAAAAGGGGCTAAAATTACTAAGTACCGAAATAAACCTTAAAATTATTTCCAAAGCTAGTACAGTGTTGCTAAATGTTGCTAAAAGTGGACTAGTATGTTGCTAGCTACCCACAGTGGGCTGTTGAAATAAACTGGCAAACAAAACAAAGCGGGTAGACGAACTTGACCACAGCCCTTGTTGTCTGTGTTTCTTCCCCTTGTGGTCTGCAATGCTTCAATGTGTAGGTAGAAAATGTTGAAGGGGTACGATCGCAAAGGCTCTGCGAAGGGGGTTTAATGCTTGTGTGTGTATGTGTGTGTGTGTGTGTGTGTGTGTGTGTGTAAAATGGTGTTATGCATTTGTGTTTCTCTCTGGCCTTATAGTAATTCCTCACAGCGAGACCTAGCAGTCTCACGGGCAGCTCAGACTTCTCAGTGTGTCATGAGGATGAGACCTTCGCTGGCCCTGAGCCTAACTGGGACAGCATGGCCTGACCTCTCAGTTACACACACACATACACACACACACACACACACACACACACACACACACACACACACACTCACTGTCCCACAGCCTAGGAAGGACTGCAAGGATCAGAACCAGATGCGTTGGGTCACGCCCCCCGCGGCACCAGGTCAGTCAAGCTGCTGTCACTCAAAGCGGTATGTGTTTGTGTGTGTGTGTGTGTGTGTGTGTGTGTGTGTGTGTGTGAGAGAGAGAGAACATATTATATAGAATGAATACCTACTGTACACTGCAGTGCACATATATAATATATTGTTTGTATGTACTGTATGTATAGAATATAAGCTATATTTCCGCAACAGACTCTCTCTCTCTCTCTCTCTGTGTGTGTGTGTGTGTGTATGTTATGGTGAGAGGGGTGTTAATGCAAACACAGTTCACAGGATATAGTTGACACAGGACTTACATCTGTTTAGGTGACATGTCAGATGAACGACATTGGGCAATAGTAGCCTGAGACAGGCAGAACCAGGCTGCAGACATGACTCAAAGCAGCCCTGTACAGATGCCAGACAACACATACACACACACACACACACACACACACACACACACACACACACACACACAGATGAATGCAGACATATGTGTGTGCACACACACAAACACATATATCGATATAAGAACAGAATATTTTCTGTACTTGGCCTCTTACACAAATTCATATGCATAATCACACATTCATACATACACACACACATATGCATACTCATGCATGCATGCATACATACTGTACACACAAATAGGCTACTCACACAAAGACAGAATGAGAGTTGGAGAACGAGACAGAATCAAGCAATCAAACACATGCTAAACACACACACACACAAGCATACACAGATACACTGTGAAACAGACAGTTATATATAGAAAGATCAATCAATTAAAAGAAAAAAAAACTAAAACAATAGACATAGAAGAAAGGATTTGGAAATACAGGGAGTGGTGAATGGATGAAAAGGTGACAGAAATGAGGAAGAGAGAAAAGCAAGAGAAAAGAGGTAGAGAGAGAGAGAGAATCTGCCTGAGGAGATGCTGCTCTTCTCCTTCCTCGAGCCGTTCTCTCATTTCGTTCCCTCTCAGGCAGGCGATTGGGTTACCCCCACCACCACCACCACCGACACACACACACACACACACACACACATGCAATCGTGAGCCATCAGCTGTGAGGGGAGGGCTTGATCAATGACAGGGAAGCTGAGGATCAGATGCCAATGTATCAGACAGAGAAGGAGAGAGGCAGGCCACACAACACATTTAGACCACACTAGGAGAAATATCCTTTTCACAATGGCTTTTCTTTCATACACAAACACGCACACACAATGTCTATCACAAACACACACACACACACACACACACACACACACACACACACACACAAACGTTTCTGCCCTGTGTGAATATCTCCATTTTTGTTCATGTCTCAAACAAAGACCAACACACACACACACACACACACACACACACACACACACACACACACACACACAACTGTGATTAATATGCATCTTTATGCATTCCCTGCATGCAAAAAAAAAAAAAACGTAATGCAGTCTGTCTCAGTGGAGATTGCAGACACACTCACACACACACTTTAATTTTATTACTAATTAAACTGCTCGTTAATTGTTAATTTGATTTGATCATGATTAACTTTTTAAACAATAAAGAACCCAACCCCCATGCATGCATCTGAATAATGTTGTTTTGTTGATGCTGGCATTGCATTTATAATGCTGCTTTCCATTCTAGATAAGTTAGTATTATTATTGGTATAATAATAATAATAATAATAATAATAGTAATAATAATAATAATATAGTTATTACATAAGACTTATTATATATTAGATAAATTAGATAATAAACTTAAAGTAAATGAATTCAATATAAATTCAGTCCAGTTTTGTCATCTTTACATGACACATTTTTTCTCAACATATTTTGTTGATGTGTTTGTGTATTTGGGTGGCTGGGAGGTGCCTGTTTTTAATCTGGTTTTGACACAGTGTAGAGTATTACAGTAATCTGCCCCACCACCCTTACTAACACTGTGCTTCTGTCAAAACAGAGCCCCTCCAAATTGAGTTAGAGCCTAAGGTAGGCCCCCTGGACGAGCTCTGCAATGGGGCCCATCGCCTAGTACTTTCAGCTGACTAATGCCTCACTGGGGACAGTCACTTTCCCCACATAAAGTTACACTAGATTGGCAGAGAGAAACAAGAAGAAGAAGGTGTGTGTGTGTGTGTGTGTGTGTGTGTGTGTGTGTGTAAGATAGGTGAAAACTGATAGTTGGGAAGGACTCCAACTTTGAAACCCAATACACTAAATTTGCCTCAGATGAGAGTGACACCGAAAGGAGAGAGACTTGGAGCTGTTAAACCGAGCTGTTTTATTGCCGTATTTGTGCAATATCTCATCAACGGCGTGGCTGCCGATGCAGCTGGTGGTTAATAGCGTAGCGCAAACCTACTCCGTGCCCTTTGCCATCACTGTGTGTGCATGTTTTCTCTACCGCTCTGTGCATATGCAGAACGACAGTGGGCGTGTTCGCACTGTACGTGCGTATGCGTCTCTCAAGCCTTGGGTTGGGAAATGTGTTCTAATTTGAACCATTTGGCTGTGATAATGCATTCGTAATAAAAGACACTGTTTCAGGAATTGTCCAAGCTGGAGACTCATTAATCATTACCGTTGACAACAATCATTATATTCGACAGCACCACTGGAAAATGTCTGTCTAATGAGCATATTAGTAATGTGTTGGAAAGCTTGGGTGTCAGTAGCCAAGGCGCATAGGGAGTGTTGTGGATTTTGCTGTGGATAAAAGCATTTCATAAGGCGTATCTTATGTCGACGTTTATGCACCCAGATTTTGCCACACACATACGTAAGTATGCACAAACATATCATTCAGTTTTCAAAAAGGGAGTGCACGTATAACTGGACACCCTAAACAATTTTGTTTGCTGTGTAGAAAAACATCGCCGCCTTGTAATATTCCCCAAGAAATTCAAATACCCTTTATCTGACACAACTTTGGTACAACCGCTGGGAAAGAAACTTCAAAAATGCATCAGGCTTGCTCTTTTTCCAGTGCGGGCAGCTGTTGAAAAGGAGAAGGTTGAAACAAAGTTAAAACAACAGCGTGTTCTTGTATGCCGAATTTGCTGTTGGGGTGTTTGGCCCCACAGTCCGTATCTCTCTGCTTCCCTCCTAATATTAGCCTAAATATCGTCTCATTTTCACAAGACACGCCAGCCAAAGAATCGCGCACAGGAACCGGCGGTGTCTGGGTCTCGTATAATTTCTGCCATGTCTATTGAGCGCGAGCCTCTGCGGTGCAATCCAACACCGGCTTTTATCCGCGCGCTGAGCTCGCTATGGTGACCGTCCTTTAAGCGCGGTGCACGCGCAGCGGCCTTCCAGACCGCTTTACAGCAATTTTTGTTTCAGGGCAGTCTGCTATCAAGTCACCTAATACTCCATATCATATTTCATAAAATGGTAGGCTAATTAATTACATGATTAATAATACTGATAATCACGATTGTGTTTATATAAATTGTTAAAAATTGCAACATAATCAATAGGCTATCACTATTATTTGAGACACATAAAATATTTAATTATGTGTTACTGTCAGTGTAAATGGAGTCTTTGGTGTAGCCTACATATGGCGCAAGTCATGGAAGATATTAGGAGCGTGACGTTAAAAAAGCCTCTGCCCTGGAGAATTGACCTCGCAGTGTTGACCTGTTTGTTTTTTTATCACAACTGTAAAATTCACAGCTTTAATGAGACATGTAAAATTCATACTGACTTCCCCTTATGTGATATTAATCATCAATCATCGGTCTTTCAGAAGACAACTCACAATAGACACTCCAACAAAGACTTTTTTTCATTTTCATATGTATATAGTCTTCCCACTTTTTTTTTTTTATCCCTTTCCATTTATGAAGGATAGCCGACACATTACGTAAGCTATTTGTTTGCTTACTTGAAAAATAATCTGCATCTGTAATATGTGACCTAAATGCAATGTAAATAAACTAACTTGACTCCACAAAACTTGATATGAGATAGAGATGATATATAGGATAATAAATTAAGAATATGAAAACAAATGTATTCTTCGTAAACAAATGCACATTTTGAAAGTATTTTAATCCAATAAAATACGTTTTTAACAACGTAACCATATAAGTAGCCTACCTTATAAAAAAACAATAATTTAATTAGACATTTCATTTGTCATTTATTTGTTGATACAACCTAGGCCTAGGCTTATGGGCCTTAAGGATTTCACATTGCAAAATTCACCACAACACAACATAAGCAATATAGGCTGTACTGATAAATAAGCATACTGTCAAGATAAAATAATTAATAAAATAAGCTGACATAAATGTAGACTATCAGTTGCAAGCGTGGGCATGCTGTTCAGTGCCACGCTGCCGGCCTGAGGTTTGGCATGTTAATGGTTTCTACAGCTGAAGTCATGTCAAAGACTCGATGTTTTTTTTGCTGATTAATGTAATACTACATATCACACGAAAGGAACTTTCTCCCTATATCGAGAACTTTTGGAAACTATAGGCTATAATTGTTATGAAGACATATTGATTCCATATCATAATCGCTGGTGGTTCTCGAACGGAGCACACATGCTTCTCCGCGCAGCGGTCACAAAACTGTATGCCTAATTGTTTGTTTGATATACCACCGATGCCCCAGGTCCTCTTTAGGTAACAAGACACGGCTCCAGCATCTGGGGAAATCGGGACGCTTTGTCTTATTAAGCTTAGCTTGAGCAGCCGTATCCCTCTTTTTCCGAGCATTACACCCGGCCCGTGTCAGCCGGCGCTCCTCTGCCTAAGCGGCACACATTCCCTTGAATTAGGAGCCTATTACCGCTGGTATTGGAGACAGGGGAAGGGATCATTCCATGGGGATCGTGTGGATGGACACCCACTTTGAGGAAGGGGACGCTTCCTGTCCATCCTGCAGAAGAGGAATCCGTGGCACTCCGTTCGAATCCAAGCTTCTCAGGCCTTAATGGAGTCTGTCTTTCTGAAGGTCCGGCTCTGGCGGCCCTGACCTAAGACTCGCTGCGCTCGATATTTACGCCATTCGTAAGCCTACACAAGGGCCAGGTTTGATCGACGTGCTGTCAGTTTGGTGCTGAATGCAAATTTGCCTCGCTGCCAGCTCAATTGAACGTGACACTGAATCCAACGTGACTGTGAACCCAAAACATTGTCCCATCTGAAATGCGTGCAAGTGACAGTGGCCAATTTAATTTGACTATATTTAATTAAATAAATGATGCAACAATAAAAGGGGTGGAAAGAACAAGCATTTTGAAGCACATTTTGGTGTTGAATGTACCCTATACTTGAGAATAAAAAAAGACAAACATGAAAAAGAAACATATCATTGTATGGTGCAAATTAAGTGGTAAGGCCTGGCAACACTACATGTGTTTTTGGAGTTCATGATGATGACTATGATGATGATGATGATGATGATGATGATTGGTTAATTGCTGGCAGACTCTGATTGCAGTAGAGAACCGCTGTTCTGTGAAGGTCCGCGTTGCGCAGGTTGAAGAGCGAGAGGGTGAGAGGCGTGTAATATATTTAACTACGCTAAAGTAGTGTTTTGAGAATGGGTAATTGCTTACATCCTTCTCTGGCCACAGAAACACTGTCCAGATCTCGACACACACACACACACACACACACACACACACACACAGGCACACGCACACACACACAGTTTTTGAAGCCCGCTTTCATGGATTACATGGCATGCGGCCAAATTTTTCGTCCAACCTGACGCGCTGACTGATAGCTAAAACAGTAGCCAGAAATGGACATGCGAATAGCGAACAGTAGGATTGTTGAAGAGATAAATGCAAAAGGTGCAAAAGCCTAACCCCCACTCCTCCGTATAGTATACACCGCCTATGACATTCATGTATGATTTCCCAATCCCGGCTATAGCTCAAAGGCGAAGTCCAGACCCCAGTTGATCAGCCGCGGGCACCTTTTTGCGTAAAATAAAATTTTCACACTCACAATATTTGCTGTGATACTGTTAACTTTGAGTCCAGACATCAGTTAAGGCCCTCTGACATGACAGCTTGTGTAATTTCAAAGCCGGCCGAGTAAGGCTCCTTTTACTCCTCTAACTTAACTAAATTGCCCCGGGCAAATAAGAAACCCTGTCCGAGCATCGAGTGAAAGATTTACATTACATGTTAGCGGTCATGTGTGACACACAGGCTTTACGGATCTATCTTTTTTTGTTTTAGGGAAACAGACACAAAAATATACAGAATTGGCCGTAATTACGTTTAAGGGTTTATTTGACTTCGAAGCCAGGCCTGCACGAAATTTGGGGGGAGAATGGCAGCTTTTTAGGCAAGTGTGTTGCTGCTGAATACTCCAACGTCTGGACCAATCTAGCCTGGTGAATGGTTTGAATTTACTGCGCCACGACAGTAAAATTGTTCTAATGATAAAGTAAACAGATACTTCCTTTACTATCAGAAGGAGGCAGCAAACTAGCAGGCAAGTTTTAACTGTTAATTGTTGTTTTCCTATATATTCTAGTTT
The DNA here is from genome assembly GCA_027497455.2 of Sardinella longiceps. Lineage (NCBI taxonomy): Eukaryota > Metazoa > Chordata > Actinopteri > Clupeiformes > Clupeidae > Sardinella > Sardinella longiceps. Next base: position 19,213,594 of record JAODXP020000006.1, on the reverse strand, counting down.
TAAAACACCAGCAATTATTTGTAAGTGGCGCTTTGATTTTTGTAATTTTGTTTGAAAGAAGCTTAAGGTGTTTCGGTGAGTTATTCCACATATTGCGTAGGGTTTGCCCTAGAGTAGGCTGTATAGAAGAGATTAAAGAGCTAAAGAGACTGAGAGACTGGGTATAAGTATCAGCAGCTACATTGTTCTGATACAGGCTATTTATGTTTTTTTTAGTAGGCCTATATGAATATGAATATGAAAATATGAATGATTAATTATTATATTTCAACGTGAAATTATACATTATGACAATATTGTCTATAATATCTGATTTCAAATCACCAAATTGACATCACTTTTTTAATGTTTAAAATCAATCTACAGTATTTGAAACAACAAATAAAACCCAACAAATAAAAGTGCTACTTTTCACACTAAGGAAATTTTAGGTTTCTTGCATCATTATCACAATTATAATGATTATTATTATATTATTATTGTTGTTGTTATTTAGCACTGTTGCAATATTTGAAGACTTTCCAGTAGGCTAATTAACTTCTATTGTTGATTTGTTCACATATTGAAATTTGGAATTTAGTCCATATTAATAATAGTCTCACTAAAGAATTTCAAATTCCATGACCAAAAAAAAAAAAAAATAAAAAAAAAATTCACACTGAAAAAGGAAATCACAGAGTGCCTCGTAATGTCCTAAGTATAGGCCTAAGCAATATCCCAGAATGTGATCCATCCATCCAGGCAATATGCCCACTCTTGCCCACGCCAGGCCCTGAGAGTGGGCCCTCCGGCTGGCCACCGACGGCTGCAGTTGTCCCTGTGTGTGCTGGTGGTCTTGGAGCTGCATGGCCCTGGCAGGCAGCTGCCACAGGTGTCTGGCCATGAGCAGTGGGATAGTTAGCAGTGAACACAGAGCGGCCTATGAGAGGCAGGAAACCAAGCTGGACTCATTAATAACAAGAGAAGAGAAACATGTCAGGTCTTTCTGGCTCTTTCTCTCACTTTCCCCTCCTCTCTCTCTTTCTTTCTCTCTGTCACACACACACACACACACACACACACACACACACACACACACACACACATTTTCTCTCCCTCCTCTGCACCCAGCCATTAATTCCAGCACAGCTGAAACATGTCACTGGCAGAAAAAATGCCTCCTGATTCATTTCGTGATCACGCCTGTAACGCATGCACATTCATACACACACTTTTTCACTTGCTCTCTGTCTCTAAACACACACACACACACACACACACACACGAGCGAGCACACACACAGACACACGTGAGCACATACACATACAATACAATAGTACAATCTATACTCACTCTTCATATTTAGGACACAAAATAGTACACTACTTTTCTTCATGAAGAATACTCCAGCAGCCTGGAGTGATGCAGGACAACTGGTGTCCATGTGGCCTACTGCATCACATTCAATATTCTTAATCACCAGCTAATAACTCACATCCGGAATACATCACTGGATATCTCCTTGGATACGATGCCTCCAAGCGGTCCTGCGTCGTATGATATTTATTCTAGATCCATATCACATAATCGAATACACACTCGACCAACTACCGTAAATGAACTTCTGTCAAATAGGATTTCACTAATCATATCAGATCATCAAATATGCCCTTCGGGGTCTGTGGAAAATGAATAGGTCATCTTTGAAAAAAAAAAAAAAAAAAAAAATGAAAAACGCTATTAAACGGTAATCGAGGCAATCCAATTACTGTCCGACATCAAAGGATGGGGTGTCCTGGTGTAACCCGATCGTCCGCAGCCAGTCGCGAGGCTGCAGGTAATGCAATCTGTAGGTGAGCGAAGATCTGGCTCAGTAATCTAATCCAGCCATGGGCTCGGCACAGTAAATCTCAGCTAGCAAAGAGACACCCGAGCGGAGCGGTGTGGAGCGGAGCAGAGGCTACACAAGTGCTCCCATGTTGGCCCTGTAATGTAGAACACCATGTCAAAGACAAGCGCGCGTGCAAAGACATACACACACATACGCTCACACACACACACACACACACACACACACACACACACACACACATACAGGCTGGACAGCTTATAGGCCACAGAGATGCAACCCTCACAAAATAATGTGTTTTTTCCTCATGTAGGTCAGGACACAAAAACACAAACACACACACACACACACACACACACACAAATACACAAATACACACACAGATATCTGCGGGTGTTTTCTTCATGTAAAGCACATGACGCTGGAGTAGTGTGTCATGTAAGGTAGTGTGTCATGTTCAGACTGAGCTAACTAATTTGGCACTGCCTCATTCTGTACCCCTTTAGGTCTGAAATCCAAAGGCATCGCTAAAACTAGTTTGTCAGATCATGGGTGTCAGGGACATAGCAGTGTGATGGACCGACTGCTGTAGGCATCTGATACAAGACCTGGGGGGGTCAAACGGCTGTCTGACAGATTCAAACACACACACACACACACACACACACACACACACACACACACACACACACACACACACACACAGATCACATACTGTACTTTTGAAGTCTTCTGGCATACAGTTACACATACAAATATACATGCATACCTAGACATAAAAACATAAAAT
>JAODXP020000006.1:19188476-19208476 GCA_027497455.2 Sardinella longiceps | reverse complement strand
CACACACACACACACACACACACACACACACACACACACACACACACACACACACACAGCACACACATCGTCAAGGCAAGCACTGCCAGATGTACCCTAACCAATCCAGACCTTAAACTTATGACAGTAATTAACGCAAAACTAATATTAGATTAAAATAAAACACACACAGACTTGAGTCAATTATAGTAATTATCACACAATTGTATAGATTAGCTACTATAACAATCAGCATGTCTGCAGATTCTATTCTCCAGTACAGCTCCATATATGCATGCAGTGGTATGCTTTGTACCACACATACACACACACACACACACACACACACACCTTCAAAAAGTGATAGACAGAGAAAGCTTGGTTCACATGCAGCCTCAGCAGTGGGCTATGCTTTCCACCAGCTGTTATAGCTCATATTTGGCGAGCGGTGCGATGCAAACCTCTGGCTAGGCACTCATGTCGGCATGCCTCACCATTGAATCTAATTAGTGGTCTGCTGACTGTGTGCCCGGGAAAGAAGGGGAGAGAGAGAGAGAGAGAGAGAGAGAGAGAGAGAGAGAGAGAGAGAGAGAGAGAGAGAGAGAGAGAGAGAGCCCTGGCTGGGGGGTTGTTACTCCATAAAGGACTGCACTGGGCCATGGAACAAGTGATGATCATTTCATATGTTCACAACCGCCAGCCTACCAGCCTAGCTCCTGTGGGTGTGAGTGTGTGTGCGACACACACAAAGAAAAAAAGGAAAAAGAAAGTGTGTATTAATTTCATTGTTTCATGTTTTTTTACCTTTTCATTTTAATTAAATTAAATAGATATATAGATATATAGATAGATAGATAGATAGATAGATAGATAGATAAATACATAGATAGATAGATACTTATTGCTAACTTGGCAATAAGTATCTATCTATCTCTAACTTCTTCAATAATAAGTCTTATTGTATAAGTATGTAGGAGTACCACAAGAAAACTCACATTGTCCCCAATTTTTGAAGCTGAAACATTCCTTAATGTATTTTAATGACATTGTCTGTAGAAATTAGAATGTCCCCAGTTCTCAATGAAAATTAAGGGGGAAATGTCCCCGATTTTCTTCTCAGAGGTTTGGTCAATATGAGTTTAGATGTAGCCTATTGTAAATCATTTCATAATGTAAACAATTGCTGGTCAAAGCTGGTGAAAAATACTGGGACCCAAGCAGCTATTTTGCCATATTTGCAAACAGTGATTTAGCAGTTCATGTAATTGTACCTTCCCTTCCATTTACTACAGTAGTCACACCTCCCAACATTCCAAAAGTCGGCCTCAGAGAGCCTTGACGCAATATTACCCCTTTGATTTATACTGCCCAGCAGAAGCTGAACAAGGAACTTGTGCTGGGGAAAGAAGCCTAAAAGCACCTAGAGAGAGCCAGAGAGGAAGATAGAAAGAGACAGAGGAAGGGAGGGAGAGATAGAGAAGTGTGTGTGTGTGTGTGTGTGTGTGTGGGATCATGTGAGGCGTGTGTGTGTGTGTGTGTGTGTGTGTGTGTGTGTGTGAGTGTGTGAGTGAGTGTCCTGAGTTGTAAATCACAGCAGGCTGTCTCAGGACAGTGGTGTGCCTTAATGCACTCTGGCCAGGAAGTAACACTAACAAAGATCCTAACAAAGGCTCATCAGTGTCCCAGTGCAGACATATACGCACCACAAGAGCCCCAGCTCCCATTCACTAACACTGGCCCATCATGTCAACAGCCTGACACCAAGCTCACACAGATCTCTACAATGGAGAGGGATGGTGTCTTGTGTGTGTGTGTGTGTATGTGTGTGTGTGTGTGTGTGTGTGTGTGTGTGTGTGTGTGTGAGAGAGAGAGAGAGAGAGAGAGAGAGAGAGTGTGTGTGTGCGTGTGTAGATCTCCCTCTCTTTCTGTGTGTGTGCCTGTGTATGTGCATGTGTGTGAGCATGTGTGTGTGTGTGTGTGTGTGTGTCCAGCAGCAGTGGACAGAAAGCAGATGTGTCTGAGGCGTGCTAAAGGCTGGTGTTGTTGATAATCAGGCCTCTATTAGAGAGGTATGTGGCACTGGGCCTGTGGGTCTGAGACAGATTACATTAGTCAATCCCTTCACAGCGCATCAGTGGCTACCACACACACACACACACACACACACACACACACACACACACACAGATAGCACCTGTAGGGAGAGATGCTACTGGCATGCAGTCAGGACTCCCTGAAACACTCACTCACACACACACACACACACACACACACACACACACACATTTTTTATACACAGAGATACACATACTGTACTCGAGAGCGAGCGAAAGACAATCTCTCCAACACTCACATTGTCGCCAGTTGAGAATAACAAATGGGTCTCTGCTGTTTTTGAGCATCTTGTCACTCTATAGTTTATCCAACTCTTATGGGTGCTCTCGTTTCCTCACTTCTTCATCTCTCTCTCTCTCTCTCTCTCTCACCCCTTCTCTCCACCCCCATTCATCTCTCCCTCTGCCATAGTCTCTCTCTTTCTTTCTCTCTACCCAGTGGCCCTCCTCTCTCTCTGTGTGTGTGTGTGTGTGTGTGTGTGTGTGTGTGTGTGTGTGTGTGTGTGTGTGTGTGTGTATGAAGGGAGTTATAGCTTAGAGATGAGGAGGAGTGTCTCCACCAGGCTTCACTATGGGCTATGCATGATGCACACACAGAGCTTAAGTGACACTTCTGTTTCTTTGTCTTTACCCTGTAAGTGACGAGGTATATTACACACACACACACACACACACACACACACACACAGAGAGAGAGAGAGAGAGAGAGAGAGAGAGAGAGAGAGAGAGAGAGAGAGAGAGAGAGAGAGAGAGAGCAATGAGGAATGAGAGGTGGGTGGGGGGCTGTTGAAAGGTAGACACCATAATTCTCTGCAGGTTGATGAAAAGATAAAATAGGAAGAATATGTAAAAGAGATATAAAAAAAGGATGAAGGATAGAAAGAAAAGTTGCTCTGATAGTGGTGAATGGAGAGAGTTCTATAATGGAGAAAGAGGAAGTGATGGATGGACAGACAGACATAGAGAGACAGATAACACATAGAATAAAAGAGAAAAGAGACTGAGGAAAGAGTGAATGAAAAACAGATCAATAGGCTATTGAGGAAGTGAGAGGTTGAGAAAGAGAAATAGTTTGGTGGAGGTGATGGAGGCTTGTATTTGGGGGGAAATTGCTGTTGAGTCTCCCTCAGTGGCTGTGTCATAGCCAGGTTCTGAGCTGGAGCGTCTGGACACACACACACACACACACACACACACACACATCACACACAGCTGTATCATCTCAAAGCTTCTACTTCCTCTCCTCTTCCTCTGTCCTCTCTGCCATCCTCTTTCCTGCCTCTATCTCTCCTTTTTTTCTTGTCCATTTTCTATCTCCCCTTTCTCTCTTCACCTCTCCACCTCTCTTGTCTCCTTTCCTTCCTCCTTACAGTATTCTCTCTTCTGTGCTTTTTTTGTTGTCACTCTCTTTTTTCCCTCGCTCCTTTTCTCCTCTTCTGTCCATTCCTCCCTCTCTCACCTTCATCAGCACTTTGAGTGACCACAAAACAGAACAGCCTCACACACCCACTCGTCTAAAAAAAAAAAAAAAAAAAAAAAGACTAGAGGATGGGGTAGGGGGTAGAGAGAGGAGGGAGAGAGAGAGGAATGAGAGTAAAAGGAGTGAGTAAATGGAAGGAAGAGAGCAGTGGAGAAAGAAAGACTACAGACAGCGTAAGAGAAAGGGTGTGATAGAGGAACAGAGAGAGACAGGCAGGCAGAGAGACAGAGTGAGTGAGTGTGTGTGTGTGTGTGTGTGAGAGAGAGAGCGAGCGAGAGAGAGAGAGAGAGAGAGAGAGAGAGAGAGAGAAAGGGGGAAAAGAGGAGGAAATGTGTCTCGGTGTTGTTGAGTGAGTGGCCTGCATTAGCTTAGCAGATTAATGAAAACGTCTCATTGGCAGAGGATTGTGATTGCCCTCCTCCACAAAATTACTAACAGACTTGGCGGCCAGTGGGTACGGGGATCCAGCGAGAGAGAGTGAGTGAGTGAGCTAGTAAGGAACGGAGGGAGGGAGGACGAGAGAGAGAGAGAGAGAGGTGAAGAGAGAAAGAGAGTGAAGTAGAGGTGGTAGTGGTGTGTTTGAGTGTGTGAGTGTGTGTGTGTGTGTGTTGGGGGGGTGTCATAGAGACGAGGCCAGAGTGTTTCGTCTCAAAACCCCCTCTCACTCTCTTTGCCATATATTAGCACTTGTCAGGAACGGCCATTAAGGCGAAAGCCAGAGCAGAAATTTAATTACCAAACCATTTATTTCATTGAAAGGAAAATAAACCCACAGCGCCCTCAGAATGCATTAAGACCAGTCAGCGGAGGGAGTCTGTTTTTATATGCCCCCCATACAGACACACACACACACACACACACACACACACACACACACACACACACATTCAGCAGGCTGTGTTGATAACACACAGGACCCTTGACGTTGGCCCCGTGCAGTGGTGGAAATAATGTTCTTTTCATGCGTATGGAGGAGCCCGACTTCTCTCTCTATCAGAACCAGCTGGCCAGCATAAGTCACTCTTTATTTAACTTCAATTAGAAGAACAACTGATTTAATGAAGGTGGCTGTTTACACATGGGGTGCACTCATCCGTGACCGCTATTGAGGGAGTGTGGTGCGTACGGGGGTATTTCTCTTCTCTCTCTCTTTCCTGTGTGTGTGTGTGTGTGTGTGTGTGTGTGCGCGCGCGTGTGTGTACACACTCGGACTTTGGACTTGTTAATTTTTTTTTTTTTTTTGAAAAATAGGCTATATAGATTTGTATATATTTTGATAATTTGTAACTCTCTTTGTATGATTATGTATGTATGCATGTATATTTGTGTGTGTGTGTGTGTGTGTGTGTGTGTGTGTGTGTGTGTGTGTGTGTGTGTGTGTGTCCTTAGGAAAACATCTCAGCCGTAGCCGTAGCATGTGTGGCACAAGGAGGGCTCCTATGGGGCTTGAGTGGGGCTCTGTGGTTGATGACAAGGACTGCAAATCAGGCACAATGTTGATTTTTCTTTCATTAACAAGGGGGGTGGGGCAAAAACTAATTAGGCTGGTGGGGGAGGGCTGAGTGGTGGCTTTAATTGACTCTTAATGAAGCTTCGTTCTGTCCAAAAAGGGGGCGGGGCTGGGTGGGGTAGGGGTATATGACAGTATTATGATAGGTTTAAGGGCATCTAGTATATAGAGAGAAAGAAATACAGTTAAAGAAAGACATTAATAGATTAAGATCCACTGAGCAAAGGAAACACTGCAGAACACAAGGAACCCAAGACTGCTGAAAAATGTTATTTTGTTTATGTGCAGAATTGAATAAAATAGACATTTAAAAAATGACACCAGGATACAACCCACAGCAGTCGAGGATGAAAAGTTTCAAGAAAGAGGGAAAAAGAGATTTTACATAGTGCATAGATAGATAGATAGATAGATAGATAGATAGATAGATAGTGCATGCCTCTTACACACACACACAAATAAGACACAGGACAGGAAGAAGAGGAGGAGAAGAAGAGAGCAGCAGAAAGGAAGAGGACAGGAAAAAGAGACAACTTTTGTGGAGGAAGAGGAATGAAAGAGTGGTTAAAGAAGAGAGAAGGAGAGAGAGGACAGGAGAAGAGATAGCATCCGCTCTGAAGGAAGGACAAAAAGGAGAAAGACAACCTACAGTGTTGATGAGAAAGAGATGTGGAGAGGAGAGGAGAGGAGCGATAGAGGAGAAGAGGATGAGGACAACGGAAGAGAAGGAGACAGCACAACAGCATTTAAAAGAAGGAAGGGGGACGGAGGAGAGGACAAGAGAAGAGAGTGCAGCAACTCTGAAGAAGAGGAGGAGGAGGAGGAGGAGGAGGAGTGTGTTGTTTGAAGTCTGGGCCGGGGGACCCAGCGGAGCACTAAAGGCTCTCCCTGAGCCTCCCTCGGCCGTATAAATGACAGCTAGTGAAACGGGATCCCACGGCCACTCGTAAAACGCCCGGGGATCTGCGCCGCTCCGCTCTCTTCATCAAATTGGCCGTAATTGTCATCTGTGGATTTGAGTTTTTAGTTCAGCTTTTACAGACCCAGAGACAGGGAGACTGAAACCCGACCAGAGATCTCAGACTCAGGGTCGCTTGTGTGTTTGTGGATTGCCCTGTTCCCCTGTGCATTGATGGAGAGAGAGACTGTGTGTGTGTGTGTGTGTGTGTGTGTGTGTGTGTGTGTGTGTGTGTGTGTGGAAAGGGGGGCAATTTATTCCTGTTCTTAGCTCATCTTTATCTTCGTTCTTCTCTTTCTCTCCCTCTCTTTGTCTCCTTTATTTCTCTCTCTCTCTCTTCTCCCCTCTTCTCTTTCTCTCCGCTTGCCCCTTTAGATCTTCAAAGCCCGAAGTCGGCCGGAGCACAAATCACACTGTCCTGAGAGCGCGGTCCCATAACCAGCAAGCCCAGGTATGACAGCGAGACTCCGAGCCCTCCGGGGGCGGCCGTGTACGGAATCATCTGGAAGCCTTGTCCAGAAACAGATGGAACGCAGGTAAGAGGTCTGGTGTGATTGAGAGGTGAATGTGAATGACCTCGCGGGCTTGTGAGTTATACCAAAGTCCTGTACTTTTAGATCCCTATTAGTCAGAAGATCTTCAAGTTATCCTGAGGGATCGCAGAACCTTTTGCCGAGGCTCCATATCTCAGCTGATGCTCTGGCAGCACAACACCGAAAACATCTGTCAGCCGTTAAGCTCCCCTCAAACAGTCACACATGCAGATACAGCATCCATCAGTCCCCCCCCTCTCTCTATGAAGACACACACACACACACACACACACACACACACACACACACACACACACAAACACACACAGATATTATTCCTATCCAGACAGGACATTCATTCAAAAAAAGAAAAAAGAACCAGTATAAATTGTTAATGGTGAGGAGTCTCTAAGGTTGGACATAGACACATGTTTATATAACTGTAGCAGACAAGAACAATCTTGATTCTCAAGGAACCTGTTGAAATCTGGAAGCATTTTCTCACCTGGCTGCAACACATTCCCTACAAATCACCACAGTTGTGTCCTCCTCTCACTCCTCAGAAACACTTAGTACACAGGATGAATCTCAGGACATGTCCATTTGGCATCAGTCATGACCTGAATGTGCTCAAATTACAGCAGTCTTTTGGACCTAATTTTTGCAAATTTTTGCATAATTGCAAAACTCATGTTAATGGAATAAGAATAAATCTCCTGACATATCCCATATTCCAATTTTTCATGCATGAGGAACTTTGTTGCCTGACTTGGCACTTTGCCCATTATTTAAAAAAGTACTGATGTTTTACATGAAAATGAGTACGTTTCACAATTGCACTTTAGTGCATGTATGGTATTTCCTGCTGGCTAGACATTATTTTTTTAAAACACGTGGGCAAGAAGAATATCCAGCCTAATCCAGAGGAAAGAGTACATTTTTTTTTTTTACCTGTCAGTTTGTACATGTTGTACACTGTTGTCTCCAATGAGCCTTCGTACTGTACATAGAAGAAAAAAAATCATTCATGGTATTAAGGGAACATTTTGTTTGCTTTTGAAAAAGACTCTTCACCTCTGCCAACTGACACAGCAAGTGTCTCTGATGCCAGATTTGTGTAAGCATTTGGCTGTCTGAATGACATGAGTATCGTAATTTTGGGATTAAATTTTCCCTCAGGCTCAAGACATATTTCTATGCGTCATAGACACATTTTTTTTTTTTTTTTTTTTTGGCATCTAGCTGCACTCTTTGATGTCCACCTGAGGTTTTCATGAAAGCAGAAAAAAAATCTGGCTAAACTGACCTCAGCTGCCCGTAGGTGTTATGGGAGGGGCCAAAGCCACCCCAACAGGAAGAAGGTAAGTAACTGGACCTGTTAATGGACAAAGCTGGCATTCATCTCTATGTGAGTCGGGCTAATTAGTTGGGGTGGGTGGGTGGGTGGGGGGTGGTGAGTTGGGGATGCTGGGGGCAGCACTGTAATATCCATGAGAAAACATTATGACAGGCAGGGAAAAGATGAAGAAACTTGAAAGCCAAGTGGCAGCTACACCCGTCCCAGCTATAAGGGCTATGTTGGTTCATCCACCTCCCGTGATTGACATCTCCTCAGGACCTGCGTTGACAGAGTCGGCCATTTCCCATGGTCCCCTTGACTTGGTGTGCTGACTAATACACACAGACCCGCCAAGCCCTTAATTTCAGGGAGGTGGGGGAAAGGAAAATGTTATGAAATTACCAAGTGAGATGGAGCTCAAAAATAACATTCGATTCTGACAGAAAGAGAGAACGAGAGAGAGAGAGAGAGAGAGAGAGAGAGAGAGAGAGAGAGCGCGATGGAGAGACTGAGCAAGACAGTGAGAGAGAGGGAAAGAGTTCGCGGTGTGACCTTGAATTGCAAATGTCAAGTAATCCTCATGTCTTGTGTGGAAAACAAAACAGTGAAATAACTAAGTCATCACAGTAATAGCTCCCTACTCTCAACTCAAATACTGGCTACACACTTTCAGAATGTGTGTGTGTGTGTCTGTGTGTGTGTGTGTGTGTGTGTGTGTGTGTGTGTGTGTGTGTGTGTAAGGGATGTCTATGGAGTGTGAGGAAATTTGGAGGGAGTGCAATATGCATTTTAAGACCCTGAGCAAGTCTATAGCCATTTATAAAACATTATGAGCTTTATAGCATAAGCCACAAACATACAGTCTGGACTTTAAACATGTTATAATAGTGTCCCTGCCTGATTTATAACAAAGCCCACTGATCAGTTGAATTTGTAGTAATGATCAAGTAAGGGATTTCAATGTTAAAGCCTGCATAAATGACTGCAAGAATTAAGTAGGCTATTCTCCAGCCGGGATAACAATGAACGAAATTATACTTTGTTAATAATGATAGCATTAAAATGTTAGTAGTACATCCAGTGCAAATGTCTTTACTTTGTCACAGTAAATGAAAAGGATGTCACCCATGCACTGCTTTTAGCTTTTCTTTCATCATATTCTGTCAGTTGTTGTGGACCAACGTCTCTGCCGAATGCCTGTAAATGAAAGCTCCTTAAGCTATGGACAGTCACTGTCCTAAAAGAATTATAAACTACAAATGATTTAGAACGAATTCAAACACTTTGCATTCAGTCCTGAACCAATAACCTTCATTAATTCTCATACGGTACTTCTTCACCCCTAGCCTAGCCCCACACACTGTGCTCTTTTATCGGATGGAGGGAGGTGGGTGGGTGGGTGGGTGGGAGGATGGAAATCTCTAGTTTTACTCAGCAGCTCCGGGAGCGGGAGCAGGAACAGCAGCAGCAGCAGCAGCTGTGTTGTCATGTCAGTGTCCGAACTGCCAAGCCACGGCGATCCATGTGAAAAACTAATTTCCTCACGGCTCATAACATATTAATAAACTTCCCACTTATGGATCTCACTTAAGTCCTGGGACGGGATATCTTGCTATCTCCTAAATCCCTGTTCCGCTTGCCAAGAGTGGCGTTCCCAACCAATGACACCCTCCCCCTCACACACACACACACACACACGCACTCATGCACACATACTCTCTCTTTCACACATATGCAGAAGTATTCATACACAGAAACACACACACACACACACATACACACACAAACTCTCTCACATGCACCCTCTCCTTGTCATACACACACGCACATACACACACATAGACATGATCCAGTTCCCGCTTGGCCGCGCCACCCACACACACACGCACACACACACTCACATGCACACAAACACATAAAACGGCCAATCTGCTGCGTGTGAGGGATAGTGAGATTGACGCGTGGATATCAAGTGTGTCTGCGTCTGGAGCCACTCCACCCACATGCTCAAGGGGGAAATGGCTAGCAGGCCAGCAGAACCCAGCAGATGTGTGTGTGTGTGTGTGTGTGTGTGTGTGTGTGTGTGTGTGTGTGTGTGTGTGTGTGTGTGTGTGTGAGGGTTAAGGTTCAACTAGGTGGGAGAGGGATATACAGAGGGAAAGGCATATAGAGAGGAAGCAGACCTGTGATATGAAGCACATCCTCACCAAAATATTCATAAAATTCATTCCACAATTCCCTGCTTTGGAAAAGTAGGGGGGAAATTGCAAGTCCTTTGGGCAGTGGGCAGGACATCAGCACCTGCCAGTTGGCAGCAACTAGTGTGGTCTCCCTCGACCGCCTAAGGAACATTCCAAAGGCTAGCTAATAGACACTGCTAACGGCTTATACAACACTGCCCTCCACTTTGATTTTTTTTTTTGTGACAAAAATAAATGCATGAGAAATGAAATAAACAAACAAAACATTCAATAATTACAACAAATATGAAATTATTGACTAGAATATGAAATAAAAATTGAAATACATTCATTTATTTTACTTTTGCGCACCATGAAATAAATAATAAATAAATAAATCTGCTTACACCACGTCAGCTTAGTATACACTGCAGTTATTCTCTTCAATGTTATTGGTGAGGGGAAAATCATTATATTACTTGAACAAATTCTAAAATAACTTGAAGAGTTCTAGGCGCTACTGATTTTAGAACAGCTAAGGGGGTTCTCCTCACTGTGCTTTATGCTGTGTCTGATAGCTCCCCTTAACTATTCTGAAATCAGTGGAACCATTGACTCCAGCTCTTGTACACAGCTCCAGTCTCGTACACAGTCATTGAGTGGAACCTACAACCTCGTGGGGCTCATTGGTCAGTCTTCCCCCAGGATTAATAAAACTAGCTGCTGTCATTGATCTTGAAAGAAGAGGGGGAGAGTGGAAGTAAATGAGATACGGAGGATGAGGAAAGAGGAGAAAAAGAAGAGTGAGATGAAGGGAAGGAGAGATGGGAGGAGAAATATTGGTGTTGCAATGCAGGGGGATGGGGGTGGGAGGGGCTGGAATGTAGAGTGGGATGATGAGGGAGAGGGGAGGGGGAGAGGGGGGTTGAACATGACACTCTCTACACAGGTGTCCCACAGAAGCCCCAGTTGCTCCAACACCACACACACACACACACACACACACACACACACACACAGAGCCTCCTCAGTCTTAATGAGGACTGACGCGCTGAACTTGACAAACACGACAATCATCTGTGGAATGATCTGCTGGGGGAGAGGGGCACATGAGACTGGAAGAGATGGGCTTGAGGTCTGGAGAGTAGGACAGGGATGTGTGCCAGTGTGTGTGTGTGTGTGTGTGTGTGTGTGTGTGTGTGTGTCTGTGTGCCAGTGTGTGGGTGTGTGTGTTTGTAATGTATGTCTGACCAAGGGAACAGGGGCAACCCGAAACGGACAGCTCATAAAAAAGGCCCCAAAAACTCAGTGGGTGATTTACGTCTGCAAATATCTGTAATGGCGTCAATAAATCTCGCAGGCTTTTTCAGGGAATGAAAAAGATCGTCTCAATTAGCTCTCGCTCACTATTTTTTTTTTCTCCCCATTTCGGAAAAAATGTGCTTGTCGCTCAATCCCATTGGCAGTCCAAAACCCGGAGTCTCCATAGGCTTAGCCGAGTCGTTTTCCGCCTTAGATTAGGGTGCTCGGAGACTCCCGAGTTCAAGGAATGAGTGAGTGTGTGTGTGTGTGTGTGTGTGTGTGTGTGTGTGTGTGCGCGCGTGTGTGTGTGTGTGTGTGTGTGTGTCAGTTCTTATTTTGAAATGAAATACATATTTAACGGTCGGAGTCCTGCTTGTTTGCTTAGGAGCTGGTCTTGAATAGATATTTATTTGGCCCCATTAGAAGTCTGACTAATGGATTCCATTTGAGAAGCAGCAAGAGCCTGTCAAAGGAAAACAAACACAGAGATATTTTCACTCCATCTCTCTCACTCTTTCTCTCTCTCTCTCCTTTTCACCTCAGTTACTCTCTCTCATCTCATTCTCATATCTTTCTCATCTTATTTCTCATATCATTCTCATATCTCATATCTTTATCTCTTTTACTCCCTACCCTTCTATTTCTCTTTCTTTCTATCTATCCCTCTCCTTCTCTCTATTGCAGACACTGTATCATCACATCTTTAAATCTCAAAGCAAACCTCAATGGAACAATGAAAACATTTTAAAACCTGTCACTAAACAATGATTCCAGCTGTTACCGAACATTGCGATTATCATTGGATTATGATCCATGACGTTCCATCCCAACTGAAAACTGACAGAACCGACGATCCATCATAACCGGGGTTAATATTCAGATGGTCTTTTCCCATCTTAAGACAACAAGAGATTCCTGCATATTACACTTCATGACCCTGGTGTCCCGTAATTGTATTTGAGTTGAAACCTGACACACACTCACATGACACTATGTACTACTCTGACACCAGTACCCTATTTCTCAGCTCTACGGCAAGCCATAGGTCAGATGCTAAGCTGTCCATCTTAACAGCTCTCCTGGCTAACAGACTAGCGGAGCCCTACCAATACTGCATGACGATTACACAGTGATTAAATTAGTATTTATATTATATTATTATTATTTATATTGGTAGGCATATAAAATAACACAGCCAATGAGGAATATATGTAGTAATATTGTCTGGGAGACTCCCTGATCTGATTTTAACATGATACTGTTAAAAGGATATCCCAGACTTTTCTTGACTGTGTGAACTCTATGATATTGATATGCTTAGTCTATCTAATAAGAGCAATGCACAAGGCAAGCATGTGGGTGTGTGTGTGTGTGTGTGTGTGTGTGTGTGACTGAGTGACCATATGTGTGTGGGTCTGTTTGTATTCAGGTGTGTATGTACTGTAGATGTGTGTGGCTGTGTATGTGTGCATGACTATGCATGTGTAGAGCGCGTGTAAGTGTGTGTGTGTGTGTGTGTGTGTGTGTGTGTGTGTGTGTGTTTGCTTTAACAAGATGGCTTTCCTCCACTGCAGTAGGCCTGATGTGTTTACCCCGAGTGCTGACCTTCTCGCAGTGACACTTTCTCTGCTGATATAAATACCACTGACACTTTAAATCACTGCAAGCGAAACCTTATACTGCACGCTCCCCAGCCGCCTAATTGGCCGAGCTGGGTCATATGATCTCGATTTGGACCAATCGGAAGCGCGGCGTGTGATAGTGGAGGGATATTTTGGTCCCTGGTTTATTTGTTGAGAGGCCATGTGAAGCAGAATCAAACAGGAGGGACACACACATACACACACGCACACACACAAACGCGTACACAAACACTGGGTGTTGGGTTCCATGGTGAAACCAGATCACAAGCTCGGTGCTAATATGTTCAAAAGTACGATAATTACGAGGCGATAACGTGAGCTGATCGTGTTGCCTGTTGCCAGTGTGAGGGAAACCCCTGCTATTCCCAAGACAGAATTTGTGTGTGTGTGTCTGTGTGTGTATCATGTTTGTAGAGCATTTGCCAGGTCTGAGTGATGCAACAGTTACCATTACGAGTCACATGGGATTTGCCCCCACCCCAACACACACACACACAAATTCCTTCATGACACCTAGGATTTGACATGATGCACTGGTCGGATCATCTACATCACTCAGCAAGAACGCACCCAAGAGTGCATTCACACAAACACACACTTACGCCATCAAGGACTTGACACCTGACAGAACATCCTGCACACTCAGTAAGAACACACCTTCCCTCCTGTCTTTCTCTCTCTATCTCTCTCTCTCTCTCTCTCTCTCTCTCTCTCACTCTCTCACACACACACACACACACACACACACACACACACACACACACACACACACACACACACACACACACACAGTGGGACACACATGTGTAGTCAAAGTTTCATACTTTAACATGAGTCAACATTTCCCAACTCTACATTCACACCTGCTGGTAGACAGACAGTCCACAACCTCTTATTTATCCAGCTCCTTCACATACCAGAAGACAACCGAGTTCATGCTTCCCTCTCACACACAAGTTTTCTTTATCACATATTCATCTTGACCAGAAAGACCAATTCAGACTGAAGATCGGGTGAGACCAACGAGATGCTTTAAAGAGGAGTTGTGGGGGTCTGAATCACTCGTTGCATGCTGTTGCAAACAGTTGCAAAAGATTCAACATGTCAAAATACAGTTTCTGAGTTTTAGAACGCACATGTAGCTGTTTTTTAAAGCGTCACAGCCCGTCTTGTCCCCGATCTTATGTCTGTAGCCACCTTAACAGGCAAAAACCACATGGATTGAATGCATACTACAAAAGGAAGGTTCCGTCCAGATCTATTTCTGTTTTTAACATTTTTACCACGTTAGTGAACCTTACGATGACCACCTCAATGAACCCCCTACTCCACTGAATGACCCTGAGCGTCACCGTAAAAGCCTGGTGTGAGTGTGTGTGTGTGTGTGTGTGAGCGGCATCGTGGTGTGTAATCTATCTGTCTGAGTCAAAGGTCTGCGGGGGTCGAGCCGGGGCGCGGTCGATGGCGGCGGGCCGGCTAATATTCTGCGGCAGGTTGCGACCGAGGCCCACGAAAGGTCAAGGCAAGGTCGCAGACAGGGTTGGCGGTTTGGGGCTCATTGTCAATGGATCCACTTACAAATGTGTCTCTGTGTGTGTGTGTGTGTGTGTGTGTGTGTGTGTGTGTGTGTGTAGGGATAAAGGCATGCAGTATCCACACCCCCTTTCTCCATGTCACTGGGTGACTGACTGAGTTCCCATACTCCTGGTACTGCGGATTATTGTCCATGGATCCATTTATGAAGTGTGTGTGTGTGTGTGTGTGTGTGTGTGTGTGTGTGTGTGTGTGTGTGTGTGCACACGTCAAGCCTGCTGTATTCCCACGTGTAAGTGAGTGTGGAGCAGACTCCTCTACTCTTGACATTTGTGGCAGCAGAGAGCAGACTGCTTAGTGGGGGCCGGGCTGCCAGTGAGCCTATGGAAATATATGCCCCGTGTTTATTTAAAGTTTCATATTTAAAGTCATTTCCTTTTCATGTTTTTGGATTACACTCAGACTTTCCAGTTTGGAATTTTTAACACGGTGGCAGACTTAAGAGAAAACAGAGAGAGGGAGAGTGACAGAGAGAGAGAGAGAGAGAGAGAGAGAGAGACAGAGAGAGAGAGAGAGAGAGAGAGAGAGAGAGAGAACAGAAAAAGAAAAACAGAACAGGTCAGTCCTCTGGAAAGCATGGTTTGTCCACTTACTGAGAGGCTCTTCATTTCTTCCCCTTTCATCCTTCGATAAACCATCAGCAGCAGTGATCATAATTCATCTACCGGAGTGGCAGAGAGAGAGAGAGAGAGAGAGAGAGAGAGAGAGAGAGAGAGAGAGAGAGAGAGAGAGAGAGAGAGAGAGCACAAACTAATGTACAGTATATCATTAATATGGTGTAGCAAGGCTGGGGGAATGAGATGAGATAGGAGCTTAAAGATGCTTGGTCTGTGTCTGTGTATGCGTATTTGTGTGTGTGTGTGTGTGTGACTGTCGTATAGGAGACCTGAGTGTAAAGGAAAGATCCACCATCAGAGCTGGACATGATATGAACACTATATCCTCTTGTGTCATATTACACTGTTTTTATTC
This sequence comes from Sardinella longiceps, assembly GCA_027497455.2. Lineage (NCBI taxonomy): Eukaryota > Metazoa > Chordata > Actinopteri > Clupeiformes > Clupeidae > Sardinella > Sardinella longiceps. The sequence continues at coordinate 19,192,873 of JAODXP020000006.1, read as the reverse complement.
CGATCTCTTGTGGTACAGTTAAGCTCCTCATCCATACTACAGGAGTGCTCCTGAGCTCCTAATATGGAGCAGCTTTTGGAAACAGCTTGAGAACAAAGGAGCTATTTTGGCTTGGGACAATTAAGACCTTTTCCCACCCTAAGAATTTAATCCTAAACTAATTGATGAAAACAACACCTTTATTATGGAGGCCAAGTGTCTGATTTGATCCATTCTAATTTCGCTCTCTCTGTCAGTCTGCACACACACACACACACACACACACACACACACACACACACACACACACACACACACACACACACACACACACACACACAGAGCAAATGCCTGCAGCCTGGGTTATTGTAACATTACACTCAGTTCTACAGACGGTCCTGTGGGTCGATCTGGCTCTCATGGTGTTACACGTTGCACACACACACACACACACACACACACACACACACACACACACACACACACACACACAGCTAGCCAGAAGGCCAGACCATCCCCTCCCCGCAACCCTGTCTGTCCCAAGATCCTTTAGCCCCCTGCTGCATCCACCCCCATACAGTCTCCCAGCATCTCTAGGAGCAGATGGGGAAAGCCAAGCCCAGCTGACCCTCACCTGGGTGGGCATCGCCCAGCTCCAGCCTCCCCTTGGGGACCCTGGATAGATCTACTTCACACACTTCAGGCCCAAACTCATTTATGGCACATACACACAGTGCTCTGCCTACTTCATTCTACACCCAAACCTCTTCTCCAACACACACACACACACACACACACACACACACACACACACACACACACACACACGCACGCACGCACACACTCTCTCACACACACAAAAGTAGGGGCACTCTCTCACACACACACACACACACACACACACACACACACACACACACACACACACACACACAAACACACACACACACACACACACAAATTCCAAAAGCAGAGAGGACTGTTTAGTTCATTAAGTTCATTTGGGGTGATTTAGTGTGTGCAGTAAAAGCTCCACAGAGCTGAAGACAGGCAGGCTGAGAATGGGGGCACTCCAGGGAACAGGCTAGTATCTTCTCTCTCTAGTACCTCATTCGCCTTGCTTAATTACATGGCTATATGCAGAAAAACACACACAGATAGATAGATAGACAGACAGACAGACATCATTCGCCTTGGTTAATTATATAGCTATATGCAGAACACACACACACACACACACAGAGATAGACAGACAAACAGAATAGATAGATAGATAGATAGATAGATAGATAGATAGATAGATAGATAGACAGACAGACAGACAGACAGATAGATAGATACAGAGGATTTGGACAATAGAATCATTTTGATAAGTCTACGCCTGAAATTGTGATAGCATCCCTGGAGTCATTGGGAAAACAGGAAACACACACACACACACACACTGCTGTTTTTCGCTGAGCGTTGGCGTGACGGGGATGCTTGGCCCCGAGAGCAAAGGCGGTTCGGACTGGCTTACCAGCTAACAGTGCGGACCGGTCCGTTTGTTTTCTCGGTAACCGAATCGGCGTGTTGTTTATGGTGATGTTTTAAAATAGCAGCATGACTCACAGCTCCTCACAGCGTGGCGCTTGGTGACCCAACACCCAGCTCAGGTTGCAGGGGAGAGAGGAGAGGAGAGAGGGAGAAAGAGAAAGAGAGAGAGAGAGAGAGAGAGAGAGAGAGAGAGAGAGAGAGAGAGAGAGAGAGAGAGAGAGAGAGAGAGAGAGAGGATGAAGGCTAGTATTTCTTTTAGCAATAAGGTGTGGGGAATATTGAAGACTTGTATGGAAATAAAGAGAGAGGGGAAATAGCAAATGAAGGAAAATGGAAAAGGAAGACTGAGGGATGATGAGAATTAGGGATGAAAGAGAAAGACAGAAAGACTGGCTTTCCACCACTGTGTGTGTGTGGAGCGTGTGTATGTGTGTGGAGCGTGTGTGTATGTGTGTATTTTTAGTTTGAAGAGGTAGGAAGAAAGGTAAAGTGATGAAGAGAAGAGAGAAGGAGAGTGAAGCACAAAGAAAGTGTGTGTGTATGTGTGTGTGTGTGTGTGTGTGTGTGTATCAGAATAGAGATTAGTGTCAAAATTATGTCACAGTTCACCTTAGAGCAGTCTAGCAAAGCCAACAGTAAAGATTTAATTTAAAGTCCTTCCTTCCTCCTTTTCTTTCTCTCTTCTTATCCCACTGTGAGAGAGAGAGAGAGAGAGAGAGAGAGAGAGAGAGAGAGAGAGAGAGAGAGAGAGAGAGAGAGAGAGAGAGAGTTGAGCCTTTCACCACTGGATCTGAGTGCTTTTACAGACTTGTCAAACTCGACTGAATCGTTGGTATAGTTTAGGGTCCGGAATGACTGTAACTGACTATAACTGACTGTATCTACGTTGGTGTCTCTCTCTCTCTCTCTCTCTCTCTCTCTGTGTGTACAATGATGTGTTTGTATGGTCCATATAGAACTGCATTGTGTGTTCTGAATACAGTATTAGTACCAGGGTGCATCGTACACACATATGTACAAATGAATACATTATGTCCCTGTCCCATTTTGAACATTTTCCAAATACTGGATCCTATATTGAACCCCAAAATATTTTGGTAATCATCAGATTTCCACAAAAGAGGTGTTGTTGCCAGAGGCAGCAAAACAATCTTTGAACCGTATTTGATTTTAAATACAGTGTTCTTTTCTTTGTAGACCTCATCTCTGTAAAATGTATAAAGAAGCCATAAAAAAGTGTAAAAAACATGTACTTGAGTAAGCCAAAATGCTTCTCGGGTAGAATTTTTCTTGAAAAAAAAGAGAAAAAACATATAGTCATGACTGTACATGCTGGAATGCTTATACACTATGAATACAGTCAGCATCATTGGTATCCTCATGTCTTGATATTTAGAACAGGAAACTTTTCCTCTTTCCAGTGGCAGTGTCGGCAATCAGCTCTTCCGGCATTGTTCACTCCGAGAGAGAGAGAGAGACCGGAGTCGTCTTACCTTTTCAGGAAAGGAGTGAGGGCGAATGAGCAACCTAAAACTCCTCCGAACTCCTCACAGAAATAGATAGAGAGAGAGAGAGAGAGAGAGAGAGAGAGAGAGAGAGAGAGAGAGAGAGAGAGAGAGAGAGAGAGAAACAGACAACTGAAGGAGACAGAAAGGGAAGGAGAGATGGAGAGAAGAGAAAGGAAGGATAGAAGATGAAGAAAGAGAGATGAAGAAGACAGAGAGAGGGGGGTTAAAGGGAACAAGGTTAAATTGAGAACCAAAAAAAGAGAGACGGAGCACAGAATATTGATTGAGGAAAATAGCAAGACACACGGATGGAAAGATGAACTGATTAAAGAGAGACGGAGGAGAAGAAGAATCTTATGAATGATAAAATAAACTTTCTGCTTCCTCTTGGCCCACTGTAGGATGGCCAAGCCCCCAGGGATGAGGTCAGTGTGAAATAGACAGACAGATGAGTCTCTGGATAAATGCTGAGTTTTAAAGACAAGCTCAACACATGACAAAGAATAACATATCAATCTGCATGGCAACCATTGCTAGCATAACATACAGTAGGCTACAGTACTGCGGGGATTTGTGACATTTGCTTGTAAGAGGAACAAAAAGTTGACATGTTTACAGCTCATCTCTGTAGGGGAAAATCATATTTTGTGGAGGAGATGTCCTTCTCTGTCAGAACAAAAGACTGTGTGTCTCCCTTTTGTGAATCACAGTGTCTTCCTGTCAGATTACGTGTGAAGCTGTGTCACTCTGCCAACTGTCCTTTCAGGCCTCATGACTGTGCGTGTGTGTGTGTGTAATGTGTGTATTGTGTATGTGCACGCACGGGTGTTTTGTGTAGTGTGTGTGTGTGTGTCCGTGTGTGTGTGTGTGTTGTCCATGTAATGTGTGTATGTGTGTGTGTGTGTGTGTGTGTGTGTGTGTCTGTATGAGTGTGTGAGGGAGGTAGAAGGACAAGGCACAGCCAGTCAGTGTGACAGCCTAATTTCTAGTGAATGGAAAGGAGACACAATGAGTCGAACATTAGAGACGATTAAAATTGTTGCTGTCAAGTCAATGAAGAGTCCTCACTGACAGCCAGCTCAACCTGTTTGTTGGATCGTAAGAACAATTACTTTGTGTGTGTGTGTGTGTGTGTGTGTGTGTGTGTGTGTGTGTGTGTGTGTGTGTGAGTGAGGGGAGGAGAGACAGAGGGGGAGAGAGAGAGAGACAAGGGAAGGAAAAAAGAGAGAAGGAGAGAGAAAATGTGTCAAGGTGCAAAAAGCTGAGTCTTGACTTAGCCTTCACCCCCTCGAGGGACTTAGATGTCACTCACAGATAAACACACCCAAAACACACCCACACAAAAAAGTCCCCCCATACACAACACATACTGTA
>JAODXP020000006.1:19165976-19180976 GCA_027497455.2 Sardinella longiceps | reverse complement strand
ACTACTCTCACTCACTCTTTGTATACAATTTTCAGTGCTGAAACAAATGTATGACTTAGTAACAGAAAACAAAACAAAACAAAAAATCTCCCCAAAGTAGAAAGGGAACCTGGTTGTCACTGTACTAGAAGTTAGCGTGATGTGAAACTGTGATTATAATGTATCCATAGTCTGAAATTATAATCTGTTCTGTTTGGCCCCTCGGCTCTTGACATTCTGCCGTTCTAATCGCCCACCTGAGGACAGAACCGTCAAGAAGTGACACGCTTGTGTTTTGTAACCAGACCGTGCCAATAAAACCCCATTTCCGCAGCCTTCCTGAGAGTCTTCACTGCTATTTTTACTGAAACACAAGACACAGGAGAGAGAGAGAGAGAGAGAGAGAGAGAGAGAGAGAGAGAGAGAGAGAGAGAGAGAGAGAGAGAGAGAGACTAAGGTTACCCCCTTGAACTCTTTCTGTACTCCTCATCACAAGCCTGCAGGGGATGCAGAGGTGAAGTTGGGAATAATACTCTCTCACAGGTTAGGGGACTGTCCCACTATACACAACACACACACACACACACACACACACACACACACACACACACACACACACACACACAGTACTCTGACACACTTTATTTCTGCACAGGCCTGGGAAACTTGGTCTCCCTGGAGACAGTGATTGACAGCTCATAGCCCATGGCAACGGCCCGCCCCTCAGGTGAGGTCCTGAGACAAGCGACTCGAGTTTCTTCTCCTGCAGACATACTCCTCCTTGCTTACCTGTTCATGCACACACACACACACACACACACACACACACACACACACACACACACACACACACACACACACACACACACAGTTACTTCTTTCCTGAGACAAAGACAGGAAGCATCTCTCTTGTCCTTGGGCTTTGAGATCAACACGCCTGGGAACAGGAGGTGTACCGGTAACTTTAACTCCACACCTGAGGGCACCACTACCCAGAGTTCACCCCTGCAAACCCCTGATCCTCTTACTCAGGCACACACACACACACACACACACACACACACACACACACACACACACACAAAAAGTAGGAAACTATAGTCACAACACACACCTGTCTTAAGCTGCTGATCTCAATGACAAGACGAGATACACATTGAAACAACAGACCACTTGCCATCAGCTGCACACTACAAGGGCACACACACACACACACACACACACACACACACACACACACACACACACACACACACACACACACACACACACACACACACACACACACACACACAGGTAGTTGACACAACTACAAACACAACACCAGACTTCAGCTCCAGCATACTACTATAACTAAGGCAGGGCACACCCCAAGCAAACACCCCAAATGGATCTTGACCTGTAGTCAATTAGCTCTGAGTGGTGTTACAGGAGAAACTAATTTGCTGGTTGAGGAAGATCCGTCAGAGTAACTTTCCCCTGTATGTTCCAATGTCCACTGGCCCAGTGAAATATAAGTCAAAAGGTTTACCTCTCTCTTACCACTTAAGGACCTGGAGGGAAAAAAAGAGAGGGATAGAGAGAGAGAGAGGGAGAAGAAAAAGAGATTGCAGAGGTGTAAATTGAAACGGCCATACCGTAGGCCGTTCATTTCCTGCTGTCTGAGAGTAAATATTATGAATAAATTATTCCGGGCTCTACACACTATCCATCACCACTGGTGGGGGCCAACTTTTTTTTTTTTTTTTCCTAGGCCTGGATCGCTCGGTCGTAATTATTCACCCCCCACCCCACACACCCTTCTGCTGAAAGGTGCACCCCCCCACACACACACCCATGCCCCTTCTTTGCCACATAACACATGCTATAAGCACCCCCCCCACACACACACACACACGCACCCACACTACAGTAAAAACCATTAGATCCCCACACAGGTGAAGTTAGCATGCCACTGACAGCTTTAGCTGAAAAACACTTAGAGTCCAGCCAGGGCCTCTCACAGGTGCTAAGTGCATTAGCTTTAGCTAGTCACCTGTGTCAGGAGTCAGTGTCAGGACTGCAGAATGTTTACCAGCAAATATACAGTATAGGCCTAGGGTTCTCAAAGTTTTGATAGGTTAGGGCAAAGTCCTTCAAAGGCAAATCACATCACTCGGCCACCATATTTGATACGCCTTCAGGCAGCTATTTGGGCTTAACAAGACCAGACCTTATGAAAATGAATGGAGAGATATCCAAACGTCCAGATTGGCTCGTCGTATGGACTTAAAAAGTATACTGTGTGAATGCTCGTTTAAATCTGAGTTGAACAGTGTCAAAATCTAACAGACAGACGCTAAAACAAAGCTAAAAAAAGACGTTATTTAAAACAGCAATTTGCTTACTGGGCCTGCGCTGACAATCGCGGCATGGCTATCACCATAGTGACGGAGGTAGTAAACAAAAGAGCTAACCGTCAGTCATACAGCGTGAGCAATGCAAATGGCTATTTCCACGTTAAGGCAGGACTTCCAGTTTCTCTACTCCACCATCTTCGCGTTACAAACGGACGTAATGCATTTCAATGGGATGACTTCTGAAGTGATTTGTTTCCTCCTATATAAGTGTCTCTAGTTAGGGCCAATTTAGGGACCCAACATTGAACTGAGGGCCGTCAAAGGGTCAGGGGGAGAAAAAAATAAAAGATAAAAAATAAAAAAATAGAAATACAAATCCCATTTGTAATCATCTTATTGACCAGGTTGCATCTCTATTGTTTATACTATTGAAATAAATAAATGCTTAGATGCCGCTAAACACTACTAAATTCTTTCATTCATTCTTTCAAAGCAATGTACAGTACAGTTGTTATTGCAGGCTGCTGGAAATATTTCTGCAGGCCAGCATTGGCCCATGGGCCACACTTTGAGAACCTATGATATTGGCTATATTTAAATTTATGCATTTAGTTGACACATTTGACCAATGCGACTTACATTGGTAAGTTGTAAGTTTTAGTAAGTTGCTGTATCGGTTTTGTGGTTTCTTCAGGGCACTAAGGGCTAAATGCCTTCAACGGAAAAATGGTGGCAGTGAAGATTTTAATCCACAATTCCCTTAACTTCTAGGCATTCACAATGCTACCACCACCCCATGTATCTGTATCTCTCGGTGAAAGCTAGTCTTCTCCTAGGCTAACTGAAGTATAATTTATTTAAAAAAAAACTTAAATAAATAGTTAAGGCTAAGTGGTAATTCATGTTCTTAAATTGTGGAATCAATCAGTTCTCTTGGAGATGGCTAAATTCAAGGAAAGCTCTCTGGTTTGAGATTGGAACTTATACATTTTAAACATTGGTCCAACAAAATCTAAACATTTTAAATGTTGGTGCAACAAAATACTAATGAATGTCCATGTTAATGTCTTTACACTAAAGCCAGTCCTTCCTACAGAGTTTATTAACCAACTAATTAATGCCCATTCCTGTGTGTTTACAGTACAACTGCTCATTTCTTCCCATAGAGATTATTAACACTGAGGTAACTGTGTACAACAGCTGTAGCGGAACAAGTCCCACGGCTTTAACTGGCCGTCGCTGAACCGCAGAAACCCTGGCTATTTTACGGGCCTGTTTGAAACGACCGGAGTCCAGCACTGGAGCTCCTGGTCTCCTCATCCACAGAGAGGGAGAGGGGGAGCAAGGTGGTGGTGGTGGTGGCTGAGTCGGCCATCTCAATGGGCTTTTATTGGACCCTGAGTCCCGCAGCCGGTGTGGGAGATAATTGGCCGATGGGTTTTTCAGATGATCGAGGTTCGATTTTCTCCCCCCCACACCCCCCAACCCAAACCAGACCTGCAGGTCCAAGGCTCAGCGGAAGCAGAGGCTTCTGGGATAGATTTATATGGGGCGCTGGTCTGAAATCGCTCATGTCAGGGTCAACTCCCTCTAATATTAATACTAATCTCCTCTGGAAAGGTGGGTGGGGGTGCAGATTGTTAGGAGGTTAGTGAGGGTTGGGGGGGAGCGTGGGTTTTTGGCTAAGGTACCTCCGTCTGGAAGCGGTGAGTAGTTTTCCATGAGCCAGTCTTGGTCCGGAGATGCTATGGCTAAAAGAGGTCTCAATCTTGTTTCTTTCTCTCTCTCTCTCTTTTTTCCTCCAAATCTCTCGTTCTTTTCTCTTCACCTCACACTCGCTTCATAAATACCAGCGCTTCTGTCTTTCCTGTTCTGCGGTCCCAGGGAACCTAATCCCGAGCATTAGGACCCATTCCGCCAATGCATCGGCACAGATTGTTACTGCAGTTCCAGTTAGTCCGGTTCCAATTTCAACTATGCAGTACAGGCCCGCCGAAAGCCAGACGCCAAAAAGACGAAGATTCAGAGGGCTTTAAAAATAGAGCACCGATGAGAAACACAACTCCCCTCTTTTCTCTCTCTCTCTCTCTAACTCTCTTTCTCTCGCTCTGTTGTTCTTGCCTCCCTCCTGCGGGCCTCATTGCGACCAGGTGCCAAGCCCCGGGGCTGTGTTCTGGTTCTGATCCGTCCCCGAGTGGCACGCTTCACCGTAAACGCAGACACTTAGCGCTCATTTATCCCCCCTACCAGCCCCGCCAGCCAAGGGCATCATAATCATCATCCATCCCCCCCAAATCACTCACTCTCACACACACACACACACACACACACACACACACACACACACACACACACACACACACACACACACACTTCCCCCCCAAGTGCCTGCTGGCTCAGAGACAGACACCTGCACTATGGCCAGCTTGCAGACCCCACAGGCTTTGGGCCCTGCTGGCAGGCCGCAGGCTTTTCACCGACGCCGTTACGGAGCAATGAGCCTCGCCACCAGGGCATTGCAGCAGGAATCAATCTGTGTGCACAGGAAATATGCAAGTGTGTGTGTGTGTGTGTGTGTGTGTGTGTGGGGGGGGGGGGTATATTGAGTATTACACAAATATGTATTGCACAACATACTTTTTAAGGGAAACTGTACTTTTTTTCAACACTATATAAGAGCTGTCCTTTTTATCAGAAAATTTGTTTGGGTTTCATCATCAAATAAATTTAGATGATATAGTTATACGAGGAGTGGATAAGCACAAGCTTTATTCCCACCAGCCATACAGGCTCTCAGATGTTATTTTATTCTTTTTATTTATACTTCTATCTGCTACAGAGCCTGAGATGTATGGCATTGACAATTATTTTGCATTTTCTGAAAATCACAGATTTTAGAGGTTCTTTTTAGCAGGCGTTTTAGGTCTTAATGGGTTCAGGCCTTTTAATAAAACTATGTACAGACAGTTACAGTCAGTGACTCTCAATATAATTGGTCACAGCCATGAGGCTGAGAGGCAACACACGCAGCGAGTCAGGTCTGTTTCACAGGCAGTTGCTTTGCAAATGACACTGTATTTTTTCACATTCATTTTCACACACGCTGTGGAAAATATACTGTATGTGGCGGTGCCTGTGGCTGTGTCAGAGTCTGGGCACCAGTGTGGTGGTTGCCAGTGCCACCCTCTCTACCCCAAAGCTGCTCTTTCTCAAGACACTTTTCACCTGCAAAAACAGGTCCAGTGCCAGCCTCACACACTTCACATCTCAAACCGCACGTGTTTCACCGTGGGCGGGGTGTTTGTATGTGTGTGACAACTGATCCAACGTCAGTAGTACCCTGAAAAGACATGAGAGTATCCAGGGCACTAATTTTCAGCGCCGTCGCAAAAATATATTTATAGAGTCACTGAAGCACATGGTCATTTGAATGACGAACGAAGTGATTGTGAGGTTAGTTGCCTCGCGCTGGTCGAGCGCTTGACCACGCGGAGGGAGAGAGGCCCGGGGGCCAGTCACACAGTCACATCGCCCCTTTCAGAGTGCTGCGGTCACAGACGAGTGAGTTTCGAGAGACAAATGCAAGAACTACTGGAGCACATGTGTGTTTCGAGAGGGGGAACGTGGCGTGCTCCCAAACCGCCTCATTCCATGTCAAAGGGGGGCGAGGTGAGACACACAAAGCGCCTACCAGCCCCTGCAACCCCCTCAAACACACACACACACACAGCTCCCCAATTCAGCCCCCCTAAACTGACTGTGCTAATGAGGCAAAGCTATCCCCCAAAAGTGCGGATCCATTGCTTCAAAGGAATGTTAACAGCCCTATCCGTCTGACAAAACAGTCACTAGCACTTTAATTATGAATATATCTTCATCAGGGCTTTATTGCACTCCCATTTCTCCGCAGCGCTGAAAGAAAGAAATGAGAATAAGAGTGAGAGAGAGAGAGGGAGAGAGAGAGAGGGAGAGAGAGAAATAGAAGTAGAAAGGGATAAGAAAGGGAAAGAGGGATATTTGAATATGAAGAGAGAGAGAGAGAGAAAGAAGTAAAAAGCAAAAGAGAGATGGAGTGCAAAAAGAGAAGTACAGAACGACTGAAAGACAGACAGAAAGCTCCCCCGAGCACTTTTTTTTCTTTGCCCTTTCGCTTGTATTTCCTTATGCCCCGGCCAGGATGAGGGTTCAGCCTAGGATCGGATCGCTCCGGGGGAACAATGCTTGCTCCGCAAGCCAGAGCCGAGCGGGCCTGTGCATCTGCGGCACGGGACCAGGGACCAAGGGAAGTGCAGGAAATTCCAGCCGGCTCGACCCAGCGCTGGAGGAGCAGCCCGAGGGCTCGTGTTCCGGATTGCTCCCGCCACTGATTGCAGCAGCAGACAGAGAAACACAAAAGAGGGATAATACACACACACACACACATTATACGCAAATGCACACATACACACCTGCGCACACACACACACACACACACACACACACACACACACACACACACACACACACACACACACACACACACAGCAGTACACAGGCCTGTTCCCCCTATCACCTTTCCCAAGGCAAACAGGACTTGGCTTCTGCGAGACTTCATTTGTTTGAATTCATCCACTTGCCCATTTATTTTAATCGGAATGAAATTACATTTCACGCGTCCCCCTAGCCTTCTGACCCTGGAGAGGGAGGGAGAGTGGGGAGGGGGAGTGGGGGGGTTTGGAGTGTGTGCAGGAGACTGAAAACGAGACGGACGTGGTGTCTGTGTGGTCGGAACGTGGTGCTGAACAGACGCTCAATGACATCAGAGCGGCAAAATTGCATGCTGGGTAACCTGAGACTAGAAGTGTGTGATTATGCTGGCACAGCACAGCGCTTGACTCAGAGCACGGGCATGTGTGTGTGTGCAAGTGTGTGTGAGTGTGTGTGTTTGTGTGTGTGTGTGTGTGTGCACTATGGTATCCTATACGGTACTGCATGTATGCACATACGTGATGCCCCGGGCTCATCTCCTCGTATGTGGCGTGGGCTTGTGTTTCATGCTGGCTGGCAGTTCTGCGTGACGCCCGCCTGCAGGGTTGGATGCCAGCGTGGAGAATGAGACAGGACCACTGAGGAGCGGCGGCGGCGGCGGCAGCAGCACGGATCCTTTATGAGGGCAGCTCTAGAGCACATACTGTAAGGAACCCACCAAGAGAGGAACCTGACACAGCAGACCCCTGGAGCGAATGGAGGAGACCTGAGAACGGCTGGGTCCTGGCCTGTTTCCTCTACGCCGCTCTCATCTCTCTCTCTCTCTCTCTCTCTCTCTCTGCATCCTCTCCTCTAGAATTTAACACCCCTCACCTATCTCTGTCTCTCCTTCTGTCTGCCAAGCATGGTTATTGCCTTGAGGTTAAAACTCCCCAGTGCTTTTGCCCTCCTGTGGTGCTACTGCACAGAGTTGGTTTCATACTTTTCTACTGGGTTCTTTAAAACGGGTAAAAAAAATAAGAACCGAAATGACACCAAATTTAGGAACAATAACTAACATTCTAATTCATATTACACTTTCTAGTTTATATTATGCTGTGTCTCATGTCATGGTATGCTGTGTGTGCAAATTGTGGATGAATATTATTTAAAATGCTTGTTATAAAAACCACAATTTACAATCTGCATCCAAACCAAAGTGATCTCAAACTTTTTTTTTGTAAATCTCAATCCATGAAGGTGTGAGGGCTGAATATAATATTTCACATTCATGACTCAGAATACGGCAGAATAAAGCCCTATTTTCTCTTTCCTCCACTGCTTTTTGTGCTGAGCTGATAGCTGAACAGAATCATTTCGAGCATCAATTATTCAGTAGAATACAAGATTCCTAAACTCTATAATTGTTTCATTATTGCAAACAAAAAGGAAGCTACAAACAGATATCTTTGACATTACATTAACTACAGATTTACATGTAGAAGCTGTAGAGTAAACTCTATACTTACAGGCTGGTAGTCTCCACAAAGTCTGTAGTTATAACCTGATGTGACCAAAATGTAAATTTCCATTAATTGAGTACCACATACACTAGAAAATCTACACTGTCCTATTGCTTTTTTGGGAGTTTGACGTTTCTTTCATCTGGGGATCTAAATAGACACTGAGTCAATGGTCATTACATGGACTTAAGACAAAACAAAACAAAACAAAACTAGAAAAGCACTCACAGAGCGCAGACCTCCGCCAAGACAATGTGGTCACAGATGGAGTTCTGGGTCACCAATTACCACCAAAATCGAATCAGTTCTTCCTTGTCCCAATACACACGTCCGAAAATTTCATCCAAATCCGTGTAGTACTTTTTGAGTTCTGTTGAACACAGACAGACAGACGCACACACAGACAGACACACACACGCCGGCGAAAACATAACCTCCTTGGCGGAGGTAAACAAAACAAGACAAAACAAAACACAAGAGACTAAACACAGATCATATGTATTTGTAATGATAGTCCATGCATTAGAATGCACTATATGCTCTGATGTGGTAAATGCCTGACCTTTTGACCTCATTCCACCATTGTCCTTTAGTCCACTCTCTTGGGGAGTTTCACCATCTCCAGTAAATCTGCCTGAGTCTGCAATGGCACGCCAGTGGCGAGTACCCATGCCCCTTGGCCAGGAAAGTCAGTGAAGCGACCTGTGCCATGCCAGTGCTGTGAGAACCACTAGCGGAGATGGCATTCCCCTCGCACTGTTTACAACCAAACATCTCCTTTCCTTAACATGAGAAAAATAATGATTTATTTACGTTTGCTGCGGACTAGGCTGGTATTTCGTTTCAGTGTTTGTTTGTGCAGGAGCCATCTCATTTCTGCTGGAGGGGGCTTGGAGCATGAAAACGAGGACCCTTCTTCTTTGTTTGCTTCGTTCGAAGAAAAACAAATGGCTCAATATTTCTCTCTGCAATTTTACAGGAATCAACCGCACAAACAAACACGGATGGAAAAAGCCTGGAGGTAGATAGCTACGCTCCACACTGAATACTGAGTATAACGTTACGATGCTCATCATCTGAAAGCCTCAAGAACAATGACAGACAATGACTCTCATACTGAGAGGACAACATGCTCTCTGCTTGGGAATTTCTAAATTAGGAAGGAAAGAAAAAAAAAGAAACTCAGTTATCTTTTGATTGCAAAAAGAAAATGAACTTAAAAAGCACCATAACAAAGTCTTAAGGATAGTTTACTATCCGAGCAATGCAGTTTTTAATCTTCTTTGAATCATAATATTCTTTCAATATTTACTTAACACAGCGTCTCTCTAAACAAAAAAAGTATTTGAGGTAACAGTATAATGGCCTTTTTTGTGAGAGGAGATCCAATAAAGACTGACAAAACAGGTTGCAAATTAATCTAAGGTCACCGAGAGTGAAGGAGCGCTCAGAAGAGGGACCAGGTGAGTCAACAGTGATGCCCTCTTCCCCCTGACTTCATCAACACCAGCTCTGTCTACCCAACCCCAACCCCTCTCTCCTCTCCACTTTCTCCTCTCCTCTTCTCTCCACGTGGCTGTGTTCTTTGGCTCTAGATAACAGTCCTCACTCCTCCTCCTCCTCCTCCTCTTCTTCTTCTTCTTCTTCCAGGGCCTAATGAGTCAACGTCTAATTTACACGTGTGTTATTTTCCCTCCAACTCCATCAAATCCATTCATCCATCCATCTTTCCATCTGCCCATCCATTGCTCTTTCTCTCTCACCCTCTCTCTCTCTTTCAACACAAGCAGGTGGAAAAGAGGAGGAACGGCACGCGTAGAGGATTGGCAGGAAATGAAAAACAAACACGAGTCGGGTCTCCCTCTGGCAGAGCCAACGTCGCACCTGCGTCGCCACGGTGACGACCCAAAAGCACCTCCCATCCACTGAAGCACACTCTCTCTCTCTCTTTCCTCGAGAGCAAGGCTCAGGCCTCTGATGGAGGTTATTAGAGGTCATTTGATCATGTGTCTGTGTTTGTGTGAAGATGACCTTGATAGAACTGTGAAACACATTTGGGACCTATCATTTCCCCGTTTTCGTGAGGCACACACACACACACACACAGAGAGAGAGAGAGAGAGAGAGAGAGAGAGAGAGAGAGAGAGAGAGAGAGTCAAGGAAAAGTAGTACATAAAAGAACGTTTAAGGATCTGGAACATGTCTTGGTCATGTGTAAAAGTGCATGTGAACGCACAGCAAGCTACTGCCTCATGTGTGTGAGTGTGTATGTGTGTTAGTGTGTGTGTGTGGTGACACATGGGTAAAATAACAGCTGAATGCACCTCATGTCGCGCTACATTTAAGAGAAATCCCACAAGCTAATCTTAGCGGAACATAGGCCTTTAAAACACACACACACACACACACACACACACACACACACTCCTGTGGAGGTTTCTAAAATAGGCCTCCTCTCTTCTCCTCCCCTCTCCTCTCTTTGTCGGCAGAAGGCTCCCCTGAGCCAGTGCAGCAGCATTTGAACATGTCATGCTTAAACTTATGATACATTCCAGTGTTGTGCTTGGCCTACCGCGGTATCCTCTATAATCGTGCCGGCGGGTAGCTCCAGTCAGGGGCCCAGACACACACACACACACACACACACACACACACACACACACACACACACACACACACACACACAAAGAAGTGTAGACAGATACACAGACAGGACTCTTACTCTAGCCTCAATCTGGAATCTCGCCACTCGGGAACCAGAAGCCCAGTTAAAACGAGATTGCGGAATCCCCGATAATCCCTCCAGCAGATAGGACCGATAAAACAGTGGCCCGCCCACATAATGTACTCACACATGCACACACACACACACACACACACACACACACACACACACACACACACACACACACACACACACACACACACACACACACACACACACACACACAAAGGGGTCTGTAGATGTCCCTGGAGTCTCACCAGCTGAGAGCAGACCAGACAGGACGAGGTGAGTTGTGGTTGTACCTCCACATCTGGCCAAGTTACTCTGCTTGTCTGGACTCAGCAAGTATTGGGCCAGTGTAATGGTACAGTAGGAACAACACACACACACACACACACACACACACACAAAAGGAACCACAGTCACTGTACATTGCTGTTAGTGGTTGTAGAGTAGGTAGCTCTTTTTGGAGCACAGAGCAATTTCGGTCAAGGCAACTAAGTCAGAGATATTGAGAGCTCAATTATCCAGAACAGCGCTGCAATCTGCAGTCTGTATACACGGGTCCCTCGTCCACCAGGGAATCAGTGGAGACAATGGTGTGGATATTAGGGTCAAATGGGCTGCACTCTGTCTGCTAGGCTAATTTACACATTTTGGCAGCTTAAAGAACCCAAGTCCAGACTCATAGTACTCTCAGTCCTTGGAGCTGACCATAGGCTTTGCTAAGTGGCATAACTTGGACGCAGTCAGGAGGGGAAAATCGTCTGGTCTGAAGCCAGGATGGAACAAAAATGTCTCTCAGGGCTGCTGCCTGATACCTGGAATTTTCCACTTCAGCTACGCCTGTCCCCCCGGCTTAATCTGCAGGGGCACGGGGGACATGACAGTAGCAGCAGCATCTACACATATGGTTGGCATTGAAATGTTAGCGCCTGCGCTAATGGCAAGTGAATGCCTGGCACAGGCTAGTGCACCGGCAGCTGGTGCGCTAACAGTTGTTAGCCCCTGGGAGCGCTAACGGATGGCACCGATTATCACACACAAAGTGAGCGCTAGCCAGTGTGGTGACAAGGGAGGCCTTTCCTGTTCCTGAGCCGCGGGCCGCCAGGAAGAATCTATCTCCATTAGCTGTCTGCAGGGCTCCTGTTGTCACGCCGACAGCCTCCTTCCTTCCTGAGCAAGCCTGGCAGTGGCAACCCAGTGCTTGATGATGATGTTTCTCTACTCCTGTTCGGAGGTCACATAGCCTAGTCATTACCAGCCTCTCAGTCTATGCTTCTCCTCGTAAGAGGGTCTGGGTTTCTGGTTATTGGGAAATGATTGCTTACTGGAGGGGTTTAAATTCAGAAAGATTGGATCAGCCTTTGACTGACAGCCTATAGTATTCTCACGCTGCATTCTCAAAGTTCACTGATTGGCCAGGATGGGTGAAGGAGGCCAATGGGCGGAATCCCAGATAGAGTCCAGGAGGGACATTAGAATAGAGTAGAATCACGTAAGAAGGAAATGGCCAGGCAAGGGGTCACAGGGCCCCGGAAATAGGAATAGATGCAGACTGCACCTCTTTTATGGCAAGATGGAGATAGTCATTAAAAAAAAATCATCAAGACCTCAAAACTGAGAAAAACAGATAAAGATATTTCCTTCTCAGTGTACAATGGCTGAATGATGTTTTTATGTCAGTCTCTCCCATATAGTCTCACAAAAAATAAATAAATAAAATTATAGTAATAAAAAGGTAAACAATTAAACAATTAAATTCATGTGTGGGATGACAAAGACACTTAAATGCAGAACCTTTCAGTAAATAAACAAACAATTAATTTAAAATCAGTCACAGCAAATCATGCGGGAAGACAGAGCCACTTAACGTGCCACTGCTTCTCACTCGAAGCCCAGCCGGGATTCTAAATGAACTCGGCTGTTCAAATTGTCCCCCATGCCAACAAGGCAGGTTTCAAAACAATAAGCCTTTGATTTCGCCTCTGGCGTCCTTTAGAACACAACTGCTATGGTGTGGACAGGCTGATTCACTAACTGCAGCAGATGGTGTGGATGGTGGCAGTGGCATTGATGGTGGTGTGTGTAGGCATGGGGGGAGCGGTGGGAGTCAATAAATTATATCTAATATAATTTATATTTAACTTACCCCATGTGTGAGTGAGATTTTCTCAGTGAACTGCTGGATAATATATGCAAGTGTCTCCCCCCTGCTCCTTACATTGTGTCACATTCTGCTTTCTATATAGAGACTATATAGAGATTTTTATTTTTTAAGTCTGTATACAGTACAAATCTGTTATTGCTGTTTTCAAACCTGAATGTTTTGCTGTATACAGCAGGTACACACCCCCTATGTTCTCTCTAAAGAGCTTTCCTCTCAGAGCAATGTCTGCATGTCTTTCCCCCAGGCCAGACTGGACATAAATTAGGGCCGTTTACTACCATGATGATGGCTTAGTGAATCTATATGTCTGTGCCCACGCGGGTTTAAAAAAAGACCAGTAACCTGAGAGACGACTGTAGATATGTATCTCAGCTTTGTAAAAATCAAATGAAAGTGTTTGTGTGTGTGTGTGTGTGTGTGTGTGAGTGCGTGCGTGCGTGGGCATATGTTTGTCTGTTCTTGTCTCCTGTTGTAGTGAGAAGAAAAAACAACACTCTGAACATAAATTAAAAGTCTTCACAGAACCGTAGGGCAGCCATGGTTCTGGGAAATGTGCCGATAAGCCAAAAGTTTCCTTTGGCACTCCAGGCTTCTCCTTGATGTTGCAAAAACACCACAGCCCCAGCAAGGGCTGAACTAACACACACTGAGGGATAACACACACAGACGCACACACACACACACAGGCACAGACACACACACACAACCTGAGACAAATCGAGCGTGAACAGGAAGCTTAGATAGAAGGCAGGGGGCAGATTATGAACTAATTTTGAGATAAGTGATTTTTCTACTGAGCAATATTACAATTCTGTAATCGTCTCTCCAGGCGCATTTGTCCTTCTCTGAAATTGTTGCAAGGGCATCTATACTGAGTGCATTGGATTGTTTGTTGGTTTATTGGTAGAATGTAAGTGCTGCTTCACAGGTGAATACAAGAGTTCATATCTGCCTCATACTTGACAATGGTTGACTAAGGCCTACGGGTAGATAAGTGCATCTACTAACACAAACTCCATGTTGATTTTTATTTGATCTGTTGACGAGGCTCACACAGAGTTCACCCCTCAGGCCTGTTTAGAGAGCATGTGCGAACACTGAAGTGTCTGGATATCTGTTCACAAGCAAACACACTTGTATGTCCACTCTCTCTCTCTCAGACACACACACACACACACACACACACACACACACACAACACACACACGCGTGTGCGCGGACGGCTTGTCAACTACTCCTACGGCAGTATTGTTCCAACAGTAAAACTGTCAGGCTGTGACAAGCCTGCAGCAAGATTAACTGACTCTTATTATTACTATTTCATTCTGCTTCTAAGCCTCCAGGAACCGCGCATGAATACCAATTACACTTCAATGAGAGGGCTATGTGTCTGCAAACATTGGTTTGTGTCTGTGTGTGTGTGTTGTTTGGCTTAGTGTGTGTGTTTCCATCCACTGTAAATGTAATGGTATTTGTGAAAAATGTGTGTGAGCAGGAGGCTAGTAGTGCAAGCTTGAGTGTGTGTGTGTGTGTGTGTATGTCTGTCAGTGGTGTGAGAATTTCTGAATATTGTTAATGGAAATCTGTGCAACATGTAAATGTGTTCCAATTCCTGTTGACATTTTTGACATGCTGCAGCCTGCGATCCTACTAAGCGGGAATCTGATGACTATGGTTTGACAATGCTAATATTACTACTAATGAATCAGCATGGGTCTCCTTAGAGTCCAGCACAAATAACCATGCATCATCCAGCCCAAATCTTTCAGAAACATGAGCGCTGGTCCTATATATAGTGTCTGGCGCTTCAAAGCGGCA
>JAODXP020000006.1:19158476-19160976 GCA_027497455.2 Sardinella longiceps | reverse complement strand
GATGAGTTAGGTTCTTTTCATCTGGGCTCTTTGTTTTTGCTGAGGGGTGGGCTGTCTGTGTGTATGTGTGTGAGTGTGAGTGTGTGTGTGTGTGTGTGTGTGTGGGGGGGGGGGGGTACTGCTGATGTATGGATTTATTTAGAGCCACATGAACACAAACAGACTAATGTGGGCTGGGAATGTGTGTGTGTGTGTGTGAGAGAGAGAGAGTTCAAATTCATTCAAGGAATGATTAGCACATGGTCAGCTGGGGCTGATTGGATTTTCAATCTCCCTGTGGTGCATCTGTTTTATTACAGTCTGGAACACACACACACACACACACACACACACACACACACACACACACACACACACACACACACACACACACACACACACACAAAGAACCCCACTCATCCCGACACTCCTCTACAAATAATGAAATCTATATACACACATATATACACGCACATACCAACTCCTCTGAAAGGCTGTCAATCACCATGTAGGTAAATAATTCTTCTGAACACTGAACATCTGGGAAGCACCTCCTTGTCTGTTAATTACACAGAATTCCCACCAGTACCATAGCAGCTGCCTCTCACACAAGTAAAGTGATGTGGAAAACCATCAGCATAGACACTACCACAACATACAGTAGTTAAGTATGAGTGTGTGTGTGTGTGTGTGTATGTGAGTGTGTGTGTGTGTGTGTGTGTGTGTGTGTGTGTGTGTGTGTGTGTTATTGGCAAGGAAAGTTTTACATATGGCCAATCTACAAATGGTCAACAGTGGTTGTCATACAATAAAAAAATTAAACAAAGAACTTAATCAAGATGCTTACAGTATTATAATACTAAATTCCCATAATTCACCATTGACCAAAGACAATATTTATTAAGCCAGCTCAACAATTTCCCAGCATTCATACTGTACATGTACAGTAACACCATTTTCGGTCATCTGTTTGGTCCCATTCAATCTGTGCAAAATGTCTTCTTGAAAACAGAACTGTATATCGTTGGGTGCCATTGAACCTGAAGCAGAGGACATAGTTGGATTAAACTAAAATGATCAGAAAAAGTATTCATCAAAAACAAACATCATCTCTGATGTTGGTCCCAGAGATGCTTACTAGGAGACAGTGAACCTCACTGAGGTTCTGATCTGTAATTCTAAGGTGCACAGCTTCCTGGGAACCAGGGACTCTGACTTAAATGTGCCATATTGGAGAACCAAGAACTCATGGAGAGTCGGGTCCAAGTCCAATGTTCTAGCGGAGAACTCGTAAGAGGTCCAGGGTGATACGGTTCCGCTGACGGTCCACATCGATGACTCGAACCTCTACCCGTTCACCAGGCCCGAGAGCCAGGCTCCGTCGCCGATGGTCCTCAGGCAGTTTGGCTGCTGTCATGTAGCGGTTAGGAATGAGCCCGTTCCGCCCTACGCCCACGTCCACGAACGCGCCGAACAGAGCCGTGTTGGTGACCCGGCCCGTCAGAACCGCGCCGGCACACAAGTCGCTCATGGACACAATCCCACGCTTGAAGTCGGGCTGATCGAAATCTGGACAGATGGACAGATAGTCAGGGAGGGAGGGAGAGGGGGACAGAGAAAAAGAAAGAGAGCGAGAGAGAGAGAGAGAGAGAGAGAGAGAGAGAGAGAGAGAGAGAGAGAGACTCTTTTAAAACCTCTTTACTGAACCACTGGATGGATGAAAGACGGCTATTTTAAAAGTCTAATAGATGGCCGTACTGTATACCAACCATGCCAACACCATGGAATGAGAGGCACACAGGCTATCGTATAGCAGCAATTAAATAAAAGTAGCCATCTGATCATTAGCTGCAGGAAGGACCATATGGAGGTGGATGGAGAGGGAGAGAGAGAGAGAGAGAGAGAGAGAGAGAGACGGGGGCGACAGATGAGAGGAATTAGACAACTAAACCTCCTGAAAAGTAGACCTGGAAGGAAGAGAGAGAGAGGTAGAAACCTTAGAGTGCGAGTCGGACGGCGAGAGAAAGAGACGGCTCAAGTTACCAACGACAAACCAAGGCTTTTCTCCTCATCCTCCCCCCCCCACCTCACCCTCCTCACCCCCAAAATTCCTTCCTTCCACCCCTGCGCCTGGCTGGCTTCTCCGAGTCCATTTTCTCTGGTCAGGGGGGAAAAGGGAACGTTCTTTGGTAGGCCCTTCAACGTAAACACGGCCTCACGGCGGGGTTTGCGCTCCAGGAAACATTCATCCACAATTATGCCTATCCGGGACACCTTACCTAGCGCATGGTTCGCATATCATCTATTTGTACAGCTGGCTGTCCACAGGGGGGGTGGGGTGGGGTGTGTGTGTGTGTGTGTGTGTGTGTGTGTGTGTGTGTGTGTGTGTGTGTGTGTGTGGAGACAGACCTGTCTCGCCCAAAACCCCGTTGGGAAAGTTAACTCTCTGGTTTGAGTGTTGCACCCACACTTCGGCTGAAAGACACGGAACTCAAGCGTGGTGTGTGTCAGTGTGTGTGTG
>JAODXP020000006.1:19148476-19150976 GCA_027497455.2 Sardinella longiceps | reverse complement strand
AGTTCCAGGTTGTCCCTCAGGTGAATATCAAGCGGTATGTATAGCCAAGAAGCCAGATCCTCTTCCCCCGCCACACACACGGACACACACACAAATGTGCTGTACATCGATACAAATGTACAGACATGCAAGCACAAAGACTTCACATGAAAAACACACTGGAATCAGTCTTTCATGCTCTTAGGCACACTAACATATACAACTCACATTCAAAAAGAAAGCATAAAACCCTTTCTGAATTTGGCACTGCTACATTACTCCCATCCAACACACACACACACACACACACACACACACACACACACACACACACACACACACACACACACACATGCGCGTTTTGGCTCAAGAAGGCTATCGTTGTAAGCATAAGGCTAGAATTAGACATGATGGAATTTTCTCAGGTAATTTCCAAATCCACTAACACCATATCTTGGTACAGTATATATGCCACACACTCACTCTCCCCAACTCTCTCCCACACACACACACACACACACACACACACACACACACACACACACACACACACACACTCTAACTCTTTCCTCCTCAAACAAGCCAAAGGACACAGACACAGATCATTCTTCCCTTACAGTAAATACTGGCACACTGGCCTGAGAAGAAAGAGTAGAATGTGTGGGCACACATCATGGAAATTACTACAACATTTCACACACATAAATAAACAAAACAGGCACAGAGGGACATTTACTGCCGAACACACACACACACACACACATACTGTACACACACATAGGCCAAACAAACAAACAAGATATACAAACAAACAAGACACACACACACATATTATCACTCAAATGTGCTTGCAACTGAGATTTTATAAATCAACATGAGTGAATGTGTGTGTGTGTGTGTGTGTGTGTGTGTGTGTGTGTGGTAGATGATCAGACCCCGGTGGGCTCATGTTTAGGTGAGGGCCCCAGGGCCCCTCTCATGTTTCCTCCCTCCAGTGTGTTTGTGTTTAAGGGGTACAGGGAGCCTCAAACCACTGGCCCTCACATCACACACACGCACACACACACACACACACACACACACACACACACACACACACACACACACACACACACACACACACACACAGCCGACTCCGTTTCCATTCTTTCTCCTTCTATCTATGCCCTTCACTCTTTGTTTTTCTATCCATCTCTCCCTCCTGGGTCTTTACTTTTTCCTCCAACAACCTCCATTCTCTCTGCCTGGGTCTATCCATCTAGCAATGCCATTCCCTCTTTTTATTTTCTCTTTTCTTACTTTTTGTCCTTTTTAAATCCATTTTACATTTCATTTTTTCTCTACCTTCCCACATCTCTCTCTCTCTCTCTCTCTCTCTCTCTCTCTCTCTCTCCTTCTATTCCCTTGCGATGCTTCTCACCTCTCAGAAGTGTAATGCAAAACAGCCTTGATAGGCTGAGGGTTAGACCCTCAATGTGTGTGTGTGTGTGTGTGTGTGTGTGTGTATGTGTGTATGTGAGTGTGAGTGAGAAAGAGAGAGAGAGAGAGTGTGTCTTTGAGTAAGAGAGAGAGAAGGCTTGGTGTCTGTGTGTGTGTGTGTGTGTGTGTGTGTGTGTGTGTGTGTGTGTGTGTGTGTGTGTGTGTTTGGGTGGGCCCCCACTCCGATTCTTTCCAGACGTGCTCTTCAGGGGCGGTGAGGCCCCCCACCTTCAGCAGCACTGGGACTGAGGTGCAGGTGAGAGGAGGCGAGGACCTGTCACTTACAATACTCCGCCAGCACTTCACACACACACACACACACACACACACACACACACACACACACACACACACACACACTGATCCTATGCATCTACCAAAAAAGCGCACGCACACACTAAAAAGTCCGCTATATGCACATACACCTATATAGACACACACACACACACACACACACACACACACACACACACACACACACACACACACACAAATGTCCGGCATATGTACACACACAGAGAAACACACGCACACACACATACATCTTCTCTCCGCAGTAGGTTTAGCCTTCATCAGCTTTGTATTCCCATCTCCTACATATTTTATGTATGTGTCAGTCTGTGTGTGTGTGCCATACAGACACTGGCAATGCCTTTCGTACCAACACAATCCGACTCATCAAGTTGTCCACACCTCGGCGACTACCGCAACGCCTTTCTATCCCTCATCCACACGCCAACACACCAGCACCAAACTGCAACACAATCCCTAGCACTGGCATGGGTGGTGGCGCTGAGTGAAATGTGTCACTGATTTAGGCCTCGTCTCAAACTGGTGTAATATCCTGTTTGGGAGGTAATGGGAGGCAGAAGGCCCCCAGTCTTCAGGATGAGTGTGTGTGTGTGTGTGTGTGTGTGTGTGTGTGTGTGTGTGTGTGTGTGTGTGTGTGTGTGTGTGTGTGTGTGTTTTAGGAAGTGGGTGTCCCGTCAGACCAGATTAGGCTGTGGGATGATTGGCATGTGTTAAAGGCAATGGATCTGAG
>JAODXP020000006.1:19128476-19130976 GCA_027497455.2 Sardinella longiceps | reverse complement strand
GCAAAACACTCACATCTCCGCAAACCACACAAGAAAGTGTGTGCACACAGACATGGAAAGAGCCAGAGTGAGTGGGTACTGTATGCATGAACATCTGTATGTGTGTGTGTGTGTGTGTGTGTGTGTGTGTGTGTGTGTGTGTGTGTGTGTGTGTGCACACGCGTCTGTTTGTCTGTGACTGGGGAAGGCTAATAGGCATAGAAGCGAAGCTGTCAGACAGAGCCGTAATGGTGTTCTGCTGACAGATTGGGTGCCACAAGCGCTGTCGTCAAAAAGCATCCTCGGGCGGGCTTCAGCGACGCTGGAGCCAAAATGGCTGCTTGTCAACTTAGCGGCGCCGCGCTCATCAAACATCAGCAGACAAATGCAGCACTCTCTCTCCTCTGATTGACAACTGTAGCGAATCAGACAACGTGCTGCACTAAGGCTCACAAACTCCATTTTAAAATTAATAAATTCAGCTTTGAATTCAATATTTCAGATCAAATGCAAATATTAATATTTTGTTGTACTGTATATATTTGTAGTGTTTTATCAGTTTCCCTATTATGTAAATTTACGACAAAAAATACAGTGCAGGAACCATACATGTATGTGTGGGACATAATATCATTAAGTCGATCAGGCTAAAACAGTGTACTGTGTGTGTGTGTAAATGTGTGTGTGTGTGTGTGTGTGTGTGTGTGTGTGTGTGTGTGTGTGTGTGTGTGTCCTGTGATGCAACAGTAAGTTAATGATAGTTTTATGGATGACCTTAACACTCTTGGCTCACTGATAAGAGAATTAATTCCACCCACACTCCTACTCCCCACCTCCGTCTCTCGCTCCTTCCTTCTCTCTACGTCCTTGGGGCATATCTCCATAAATTTCTTAACCAGGGCAGGTAAACACCTGTCAGAGAGAGCCGGAAGCCAGGAATACCACAGTATAGTTCAGCTACACACACACACACACACACACACACAGGAATCTGGTGAGGAGCGTGAGAAAACCGGTTGAAACAAAGTAGACAAATGAAAATATAAACCACACATTCAGAATCGTGTTTGTGGGAAAATAAGTAAACGCAGTTTGGTTTGCTGGTTCTCAGGTGTGTCGTTCATCACAGACACCTGCACAGCAAATAATCAGCTACAGGCTTTCACCTTAACAGAAAAATGATAGGAATATATAAATGATTAAATAACATGTAATAATATAAATAAATAGATAACATCAGCACAGAAACAATAGAAATGTGTATTTTATCTTTCATTATGTGTTGATTGTGTTGCCGTTGAACCATCAGGTCTTTCATCAAAACCACCTTGGGTAGTGGTGGGGGTTAATTAGAAATGACACACTGTCCACTAAAATATCCAACAGTCAAATTAGGGAAGCTGCAAATGGCAGTATTGGCAGTATAGACACGCACACACACACACAAAATCTTTTCTCTCCAGCCACCACACACAACCACACACACGGAGAAAGTAAACACATGGCTTACTCTCCTCTTGCCGACATGCATCGCTGCTCTCCAGTAAGCTCTGTGCACACACACACGCACACACACACACACACACACACACACACACACACACACACACACACGCACACACACACACACACACACACACACACTCATAACCTTTCTTCCCTATCCCATTTTGATCCCAATTTTGACCAGGACACCCAAGCTGAAAAGATATTGTACCTCAGTATGACATGTTAGTCCTGGTTGGGTGGCCAGGTATACTGTAGGGAGCTACTAGGAACATGAGTAAATGTGAAGGGGGTCTTTTTTTTCTTGCTATACACACACACACACACACACACACACACACACACACACACACACACACACACACACACACACAGTCAGAGGGCTTCTCTCCGGCAGGTTCTGCTCTTTCTTTTCCCACGCTGGGCGACATGGCCCAAGTCGTCAATCACTGTCAGCACGCCCCATCAATCAATCACCCGGGCCACATCGCTCCCCGTGCCCACACTAGAAACCCCCACAGGCGCCATCTTTCTTTCTGCCGTCCTAATCGGAAGCTGCCGCTTCACACAAATCGCCTGTCAATCACACACATGGGCGTGATGTCACGGGCAGCATCCGTCAGACAGCCTCAGTGGAGGACTGGAGCAGTTGGGTCACCTCACCTGTTGTGGGGTACAAAACCTGCTCCTTATTACCCAGAATGCATTGGGATGGGCAACAGGGTACCTCCCCCCTCCACTTCCCACAAACCCCCGACTCCTGATGGGAAGACGATGGAGTGACAAGCAGTTTAATATCCGGGTGTGTGTGTGAGTGTTTTCACACACAGCTGGGGTATATGTGCCCTGTGGGAGCTCATGGAAACACACACACACACACACACACACACACACACACACACACACACACACACACACACACACACACACACACACACACACACACACACATACTTGCCTGCAACATACATGGGTTCTCTCTCTTTTTCTGCCTGTCAATCAAACGCAGACACAC
>JAODXP020000006.1:19100976-19123476 GCA_027497455.2 Sardinella longiceps | reverse complement strand
ATAGGTTGAGCACAAGATTAACACCTGTACTTTTCTAAGATGCATTTCATTCATATCTGCCCATTACTGCTTATTTTGATTTCTGAAAGTTGGCAACCCAACCAGGCCTACCAGCATACCTTGTCTATAACAAAGACTCTATACTAGGCTTACTTCTAACATGGCCTGAGTTAATTTTGAGAACATAAAATACAAGATTACGGTTTCAGCAGAAGCTAGCCTACTTTGTGAGATGACAATGGGGCTGATGCAGCCTGCACTTTTACGGCTTGATGATTCTCATCACTACATGCGGTGACTGAGTTGGTAATGCAAAAACCCGGAGCGGATTATCAGCGGTATACATTCGCTATTACATGAAGTGGAATGGATTCTTTCGGGATGCAATAGAGATAACTTTGAGAATACATCAACGGCGTTCATTTATCGCCTGATAGGAGTCACTCGCAGGAGATCATTCACAAGCGTCCATGAGCCACTAAATACGGGAGTTTTTACGATGTCTGTGTCTTGGTAGCCTATACTAAATTTACGAAAATTAAAGATGAAAGATTTAATTTCCATAAATACATTAGAGATCATGTTAACTACTACGCACTCAGCTAACACATGCCTATGCATACACGAACATTTCATAATTAAATTGCCTACATTTTGCGAATGGAAAGTAAACTTTTAGGACAGTAATTTAGAGCTGCATCTAACTGAACGTGCGTGGCTCTCTGTCACTGAGAGACCGGCCCATAAATGCATTTGTGAGCCTTGCTCTGCTGCAGCAAGGGGTGTCTTTTCGCACACTCACTTTCGTTTTGGTGCGTCTCATTCTTTAGGCTGTCATTTAAACCGGCAACTGATATCGTTAAAATATATATTTATTGCATTTATTTATCTTGTCTTGGTCTTGGTCTTGCAAGACACCAAGACAAGACCAAGAGATCCGAGACCAAGACAAGACCAAGACAATACACTGTCAAGACCAAGACGAGACCGAGACCACGTAAAATTGGTCTCGAGACCGGTCTCGAGACCAAGACCGGTCTCGAGACATACAACTCCACACACACACACACACACACACACACACACACACACACACACACACACACACACACACACACACACACCCTAACACTCCCAGCGGAGCACTTGGGCACGTTGGTAAGCGATATGTCTGGCTATCTTAGATAGTGATGACCACAGAGATTTTAAAAAGTTATCAAGGAGCTTGGAATGACAGAGAGGGATATCCACAGAGGTCGTGACACTTCTTTGATTCAGCCTGCTAAAGACAGCCCTCAATATCTTTATGGAAACTGACCTCCTCAATTAAACAAGATAGTTGACAAGCTGCTACTATATATTTGTGTTGCACTTGCCAACTGCAATATTTACTAAGTCTAGAAGTCTAAGTCTAAAAGTAAAAAAATGGAGTCCAACTAATCTGAAATGTAGTCCACGACTGCTGAGATGCAGATTTTTCAAGCCACTAGCTGTGTAGTCCTTTGTGTGCGCGGTGAGAAACGGCTTGTGATGGAACTACTGCTCTATTTGTTTTGCTTGATGTGGAGAATGTTTAAATGGCTATGCGCTGGCATACACACACACACACACACACACACACACACACACACACACACACACACACACACACACACACACACACACACACACACACACTCACTCACACACACACATACACTTACTTCCTGGTCTCCTCCAGCTCCAAGCCATTTGCCAGCCTCGCAGAAGCAATAAACTGTTTCTGCAGCAACCTAATCTGCATTTATTTTCACACGGGGTCCCCCAGAGTTGAGACTAATGTTTTAGAGAACAACTCAAACATAGAGGGGGAAGGGGGGGGGGGTGAGTGGAGAGAGAGAGAGAGAGAGAGAGAGAGAGAGAGAGAGAGAGAGAGAGAGAGAGAGAGAGAGAGAGAGAGATGCAGAGTGAAATCAGAGAATGATGGAAAATCAGAGAATGATGAAAAAACAAAGGAAGAAAAGATAAAGAAAAAAGGTGGGTAATTTGGGTTTTGCACAATGCCAACGCATCAGGTAATTCTCATTCCAAGACAGGGAGAAACAGTCAACTGCCAGGCAAAGAGAAAGTAGAAGTAAAGTAAAGTAAGGCATATTAAAAAGGGCATTATGAGTTGGATGGATGAAGGTTGACCTCACATGACCCCCAATGCCCTACTGTGCATGCAAACACACACACACACACACACACACACACACACACACACACACACACACACACACACACACACACACACAGACACACAGACACCAGCCGAGCCAACTCCATTAGCATGTGACTATAGGGGTGTGATTGGTCTAATTCGGGCGGAGAAGCAGAAGCGCTGTGGCCTGGGGGGACGTCTTTCTGGGTTTTGCTTAGTCATGCGGTTTGACTGTGTCAACCTCTGCTTGGCAGGGCAGTGTGTTGATCTGTCTGTCTGTCCATCTATTTCCCCTACTAGACTCCCTTTGTGCCTGTCTGTTTGTCTGTCTGTTTGTCAGCTTTTGCTTGGACCGGCAGTCTGCTGGTGTGTTTGTCCATCTCCTCTACTTCCATATAATAGAGCTGTGTGACATTTCAGACCAACAGGATCTTCTTCAGATAGCCTGAAGTCAAGCATCTGAGTGTGCCTACATGACAAGTCACCAATATTTGTGTGTGTGTGTGTGTGTGTGTGTGTGTGTGTGTGTGTGTGTGTGTGTGTGTGTGTGTGTTTATTTTTAGCATCCACCTCAGAATCACCTGTATTAGTTTCTCCATTACACCACTTGATACACCTGCCAGTCAGTGTTTCAAACATGTTTACTGTAGACTATTAAATGAGGTTAAAAGCACTTTATACAAATCTCTTTCAGCTTTGGAGCTCCCACTGCAGTCTCAGTGCAGTTTTTTGTACATTGTTTACACCAATGTCCTATTACATTTGAACAGAACATTTGAAGAGAAAATAACAGATGTAGACGGTCTCTCTACCCTTAGTGTAGAAGCTAAATTTGAAAAGACTACATCCACATCAGCTGAGATCATGCCATGTGGCCTACCTGGTAAGTTCCGATGCCAATGTGTTTGGGGTCGATTTTCACCAGCTCTGCCAAAGGGTCCTGCACTCGCCTCCCAATGGACACTACAAAGAGACCCAACAAACACACACTGGTTAGAGGCAGTAGACACACACATAGCTGTAGTCTTACAACGAGCACCACATGCAAGCACATACTGCACACACACATTGACACACACAGACATCCATGCCAGAGTCAGGCTGCTGTTCCAGAGAAAAAAAAACCTAATCACCTCCATCAAGGAGGTCATGTTTTCACTAGTGTTGGTTTGTTTGTTTGTCTGTGTGAAAAATAACTAAAAAGGTCCAGGATTGTCACGGACTGTTAAAAAATTTGCAGACAATAATGGTATTAGGATAAGAAACAGATGATTCCATTTTGATGGTGATCCGAAAAACCATCAGGATTTTACAGTGAGCCAGTGACTCAATTACATTGGTGCTTTTGCAGTTCACTAATAAACGGGTGAAAAAAACGTCTAGAGCACGCGTGGACACACACACACACACACACACACACACACACACACACACACACACACACACACACACACACACACACACACACACACACACACACACACACACACACACACACACACACACACACAGCATATTAGATTGAATGGGACAGTCGGGCTGCCTTGAGGCAAGCCCCCCCTGTCCAGCTAATAAAGTAAAATATATATTTGTTAATTTATTATGCAAATCACCCCTAGAGTCCCCAAACAATTATAAATGTGTGCATTTGCATTACACACACACACACACACACACACACACACACACACACACACACACACACACACACACACACACACACACACACACAGAGAGAGAGAGAGAGAGAGAGAGAGGCTTATTTATGCATATTTAAAATGTATGATACACATTAACGAGTTCTCAATATCAACAGACGCAAATAATTAAGACTGTCTGTGTGTATGCCATGTGATGCATGAGCAAAAAAAGCGCACACAGGCAATTTTGTAGAGAATTTATAAATGCCAATGCCACTAACCCACAAATGGCTCCATTTTCACACTTAAAAGCTCTCGTGGACACACAAATAAACATGCAACCTGCCAGCGGGCTATGAAGATAAAAAATCCAGTAAAGTCAACACACTGTAAACCAAGTACCACAGCAAAATACAGGTCCAAACACACACAGAGACATACACACACACGCACACACACACACACACACACACACACACACACACACACACACACACAGGGGAAGTGGTGAGGGGAACAGTCTCTTGATTTAAAGCCTCTCCTCTCTCTGGACTCTTTAAAGGAGCTCTTCAGAGCACGGCCCAACCAGGCCCAAGAGGGAGAAGGAGAGCTCATCTCTCTCTCTCTCTCTCTCTCTCTCTCTCTCTCTCTGAAGCAGGGATGGCAAAAAGCCTTAACCGCAGAAGACAACACTCACAACCACACCTGAGTCCAGACACATTATCAGTGTCAGTAAAAACAAACAAACATTCACACACATATTCACGCACACATTCACAAACACTTACTCGTCTTACTCACCAACCCAACACACTTCTTTCAGTTTTATGTACAGTATGCTATTCTGCATGAATGAACAGTATTTAGCAGTATCTGAACTATCGTATTTATTTATGCTTGTTTATGTGTGTATGTGCGTGTGTGTGTGTGAATGGGACACACTCAAAGCCCTCTAATGTTGTAAACTGTGCAGTGTACAAGTGAAGTGTCTAACTGAGCTGAAACATCATCCCTGTGCAAATGTTATTACAGGCAACAGCTTCCCACACTGTCAAGCTTCAGATGCGCGCGCGCACACACACACACACACACACACACACACACACACACACACACACTATATATAGAGAATCAGAGAAGTTAGAGAGAGAGAGAGAGAGAGAGAGAGAGAGAGAGAGAGAGAGAGAGAGAGAGAGAGAGAGAGAGAGAGAGAGAGAGAGAGAGAGAACAAGTGGAACAATAGGGGGCAACCACCTGCTTGCACTGCCTTCACTCTAAACAAATACTACCCAATCCACATTCATACTCTTGAACACCCTCAAATGACCCAACACTTTACTGACACCCCAATCAAAGCTGGGAGATTCACTCTACTGGCCATTAGTAAAAAGCTTTATAATGGGCTGCAGCATATGGACTAAAAAGGATGTTTGTGTTTACACCACATTATTTTCCCTCCATGTACTTTTATATTAATATCTGCCCTGCATTCTGGAAAGCCCCTTTGGGTTTGGGCCACTGCTTTATAAATAAAATCATTTGCTAGTTTGCCCCTGCTGTTTAATATATCTGATATAGTTTCATGATCTTTGCTCCAGATTGTTTTCTTTTTCTAGCCCCTGGTAGCCATTTTGAGGCTTCTGAGCATCTGCAATTACAATTTAGCCTGATTAGCGTAACTATTCACTAGCGCTGGGAGTTTCCCCCTAGAGGCAAACACTGCAAAACAACCTCAACCACATCTACAAGTGTTTGGTCTTGTATTACTCTTTACTTAACTCACACACACACACACACACACACACACACACACACACACACACACACACACACACACACACACACACACACACACACACACACACACACACACACACACACACACACACATTGACAGACAAAAATGGACATTTTCTTGTTTTAATTTCTTTAGAAAGACTATAAACACATAAACAGGCAAGTCGGCACAGAGACAACAATGCCATAAGTTGAATCCAACAGCGATCATCTACTGTATACTCGGAACTAGAAACCCAAAACACTCAATATCCTTGACTACCACACGCCTCACTGACACTGAAGACTGCACCACTCTGGGGGTGTGTGTGTGTATGTGTGTGTGACAAATAACACTTCCCTCCTTTGGTTTGAGGTGCTACTCTTGACCCGACCCTTTTTATAGCGTGTATTCTTTCCCTAGCAGACTAAACTGCACTAGCCTACCTCAAGCAGCAGGGAGCGCTCTAACAGACTGGCAGACATGCCAAGCCTTCATCTGGGTCCTAGACACCAGCAGGGTATCAAACTATGTTTTATCTATCATTATTTCTCAAGCCACGAATATATCACTGCAAAGTCACACCAAAGTTTAAACCTTGGGGATAGGAAGAGTTGGAAGGGTGGGACAAAAACAAACTCTCTGTACCTAGAAGGCACACACTCACACACACACACACACACACACACACACACACACACACACACACACACACACACACACACACACACACACACAAAAAGAAACACTTCAATTTCTCATGCCTTTTTGCTATGGCTAGATGTGCAGAGTGCGTCTCCCGGCGTGCTCGTGTCTGACCAGCAAGGAAATTTATGAAGCCTCTCCATCCTGATTTATTGTTTTTATAGAGGAAGTCTGGAATGGTTCTCAGATCCTGTTTTTGAGCACTTTTGAGCACTTTCCAGACTTTTCGGGCCGCTTTGCACTCTTGCGCTCGGGGGAGCTCGTGGCCCAACAATGCGAGGAGGCAGCGTGAAGGATGCGAGAACTTGTGTGGTCCGGCGACACACAAAAAAAAATAGAGAGAAAAAATAAAAACTTGCACACACAGCAGTTCGATTTCACAAGAAATCTGATGACTACAACAGACACAACAGACCCAAAACAATTACACGCACTCAATATAAAAACACGCATACTTATATTGTGTACGCTGTCTTGTCAGTCTATCCTAGTCTATGTCGTATGTTGATAAAACAACTATGGATCCAAATATGTTTACACATCAGAAACACACACAGAAAGACAGACACACATACATTATACACACATGAATAGAACCAGTTTGCACACACTTGCCCCCATAAAGCTTTGTACAAGTTCCACAATATCAGCCATGATTCAAAAACTGCTGATACACCTGCAAACTCTCCTGTTTTTGAATTACACATCTTGCATTTTTTGTGATCTTACAGCCTTACCAATGATCTGCAACTTAGCTGTCCCTCCTGATGTTTCATTGGGGGGGAAAACAGTTAAACTTTCATTAACTTTCAAAACACTTTCTCACGTCACCACATGATATTGATTTATCCAGAAGAGCCCATTCACCATTTGAACTGAAATACTCTGGAAGTTTATCAGTTGGCTTTGGCATGCTAAATATTCCCTGACAATCTGTGACAAGGCCGCTATTGCCATCAACTGTCGCATTAACTGTCGCTATTGCCATTAACTGTCGCTATTGCCGACCTGCACATCCTTTCTAAACTCGTTCAGTCTGAACTTGGCTTGACGTTGAGTGCCATTTATTAGCTGGTATTTGAGTGAGGAAGCACAGACTAGCAGAAGAGCTGAAGGGGACTTGGAGACTCTTGACAGCGGGCTGAAGTTATTGACCTTCCAATAATGGGGACTTGTGATCTAGTGAAGGTCTGTGTGGTGGAGACAGACAGAGAAGGCGAACGACAGAAGAGAGCAGACAGACAGACGAGTGAAGCGAGTGAGATGAGTGGACAGGCAGAGAAGGATGAGAGAGAAGCGTGTGGACAGACTGAAAGGGCAGAGAGCAGGGGAAGTAGAGTCTGGAGTAGAGGGATGCCTAGGCAGGTAAAACTGACAGAATGACACGGCTGCAGGTCATACGCAGTCGCTTTGCTTTTGCTTCTCAATGTGCCCAGGTACTTGCATGCATGCACACACACTCAGATGCACAGTTGGCAAGTTGCTGACTCCGAGGCTGATTTTAATTCAATTAAAAAAAAAAAAATTCAGGTAGCCTTGCTAGTGCCTTTGGGAGAAAAAAAAACGCTGAGTTGCAGACGGGTACAGTTTAAAATTATTTTTAAAAAGCTAGTTTGGATGGTGAGCTTCAGGATGCATTTGCAAACGCATCTCTGACAAACACAAACAAGTGTATCAGTGTAGCCCATTGTGCTGGCCATGGTCTGTGTGGGAACACAAAGCTGTCCATAGCTGTGGTCATGTTACAGCACCTGCACTTCTGATGTTGGGATCCAGGTCTGGCATCTCCTTCACAGCCTCAGCACTCACACTGTAGATAGAAGCTCCGGCCTCATCGGTGATACTGTGGAACAGATAGGAGAAACACTGTTTAAATGGGAGACCTTAAACTGTGTGTGTGTGTGTGTCTGTTGTTTGT
The DNA here is from genome assembly GCA_027497455.2 of Sardinella longiceps. Taxonomy (NCBI): domain Eukaryota; kingdom Metazoa; phylum Chordata; class Actinopteri; order Clupeiformes; family Clupeidae; genus Sardinella; species Sardinella longiceps. Next base: position 19,115,254 of record JAODXP020000006.1, on the reverse strand, counting down.
GCAAATTAGATCAAGAAGAAAAGGGAGCGGAATAAGGCAAGAGAAACACTTTTTACATATCCAGGACCTGTTTCTAAACTGTTAGCTCTAAGCTCTAGCAAATGAATAAACGTGTTTCCCTAAGCCCCGCTGGAGCCGGTTGCTGCTCTGCTGTCTGTTTCCAATATTCCCACTTCAACAAATGTGTCACTTGCAAGGCTGCACGGGCACAAAGGCAGTGAAATGTGGATTGCGACATCCACTCCGCAAAGGAAAGAAAACAACTAAAGTAAAAGAGTTGTTATAATTCCTTAATGACTCCAGAGAGGGGAAAAGAGGCCTTGAGAGAGAGAGAGAGAGAGAGAGAGAGAGAGAGAGAGAGAGAGAGAGAGAGAGAGAGAGAGAGAGAGAGAGAGAGAGAGAGAGAGAGTGTGTGTGTGTGTGTGTGTGTGTGTGTGTGTGTGTGACACATTGCATTGGGAGGTGAGAGCCCAGCACAGTGACCCATAAAGGAGCTGGCTCACATAGATGGGGTTCACATCCCACAGCCTGATTGAGTGTTTATGGCCTAGGGGAAAACCCGCATGTGCGCGCGCACACACACACGCACACGCGCACACACACACACACACACACACACACACACACACACACACACCATTCATACATTCATATAGACACCCCACCCACATAGACAGAAGGGCAGGCAGGCAGGCGCACACAAACACATAAAAGCATACACACAAAGACAGAGAAACACACAGACACAAAGCTGACACAGATACACAAAAGCATATGCACAAATAGAGGTGCGTAGTCCACACATACGCACACACACACACACACAGGACTAGCAGAAAACAAAGTGGCACTTTAGAGTCTTCTGTGAAGCAAGAGAGGGCATTAAAAAAAGACGAGGGGCCAACAAAAGCGGCCGGAGTGGGGAGATAAGATAATGGGGAAGGAGAGAGGGATGAGAGGGGCCGCATGAATAGATGAGAGGAAGAGGAGAAGGACGGCTGAGAGCGGATGAGGAGATGAGAGGAAGGAGAAAGGAAAAGGACGCCACACAGAGAGGAAGTGCCAGAAGTAATCAATACCCACAGCTGGTGTGTGTGTGTAAGTGTGTGTGTGTGTGTGTGTGTGTGTGTGTGTGTGTGTGTGTGTGTGTGAGTGTGAGTGTGTGTGTGTGTAGGCACCAGTCAGTGAATACTCTTAAATGTTTGTGAGCCTATGTAGTCATATATTTGTGTGTGTGTGTGTGTGTGTGTGTGTGTGTGTGTGTGTGTGTGTGTGTGTGTGGCCCGTTAGCCTAGCTGGAGGCGCTGTGTGATATGGAAATGACTGAAATGATACCACACATTAACGCTTGACATTTAACCTCATGTTGGATCTACCCTTATAAGGTTTTGCTTATACTTCAATTTATCTGCTGACACATATCATTAATTTACATTAGCTGAATTTTAATACATTTTGCCAACATTTACACACACCCACACACACACACACACACACACACACACAGCTTCACCAAAGGAGAGTCATTTACACAGCATCGCTCGCTCATCTTTAGCATGCTGGGACCCTGTCATCTACAGTACATGCCTTGCCGGCTTAGGGCTGATGCATGTGACAACACTGCCACCCAGAGGCAGTTGGCATGTACTGCAGATGAGAAAGCAGAGCATTGTCTGTGCCTGGTATGCTGATGTTTCTATCTTCAACTCGAGTGCAATAAAAGCCATGGTCACAGACATGGTCTTTCTGCTCTCAGAGCTAGTTAATAATCAGTAAGTATGTATTTTAATGATAATGATATTTAGGACCAAAGCCAGAGAATAACTGAGAAGCATTCGCTAATAGATATGGGCACCCAGATTCTTCAGATGATGGGTAAAGGTGCTAAATGCTTCCCGTTGGAAAAGAGAGAGAGAGAGAAAAAAAATAAGAGATGACTAAAAGGAGACATAACCTGCACAGATTGCCTCAAACATGACTGACGAAGATTTACATGTTTGCTATCTTTATTTCACTCAATTGCCTTTCATTAATTAAATACAACTGCCTTCCTTTCCTGCTCTCCCTTTCACCCCTTTCACGAGTGTCAGGTCAGAGGTTCAGGTCTGTAAGCCTCAAACAGTCAAGTTTGAACCCTTGACCTCCAGGGTTCAGAGTTCACGTTGCCACGTGCAGGAGTACACATGTAGTCCCTGACGCAGTTGCTAGTAGGAACCCCTTCATTTGGGTAACCTCATTAGCAAAGGCGAGCGGCGCTCGTGTCATGGCAACCTTGCCAATTAGTGACATGTTGCCTTGGTGACAGGCGGCAGAAGCCTTCTGACAGGAAGCGCCCCACTGTAAATGAACTGCTGCTCTCCCCCTCCTCCTCCTCCTTCTCCTCCCTCTCTTCTTCTCCTCCTCTCTTCCACAGTCGGTTCTGTCTGTTCATCAGTGCCCCCTCCCAGCCCCCACTCCCCCCTCACCCCACCATTCTCCTCCCCTCCCCTCCCTACTCACACACTTTACACACGACATGCGACCCTTCCTTTGACAGCTGACATGTCGGCATGGCGACAGCGCTAACGAGTGCTGGCACCTGACCTTCAGCAGGGTCAGAGGGGATGAGAGAGCAAGAGGCTTGGGCATTCCAACACACACACACACACACACACACACACACACACACACACACACCCACAGCTTTACATCACATCCACACAAACACAAACAAACCCATATCCACACAGACGTATGCAAATCATCTGCATCCATTAAATCCTGATCCTTGCTGATGATGTTCCTTATATCTAAGTATTACACGAGTGTGTCATTTCCTGATAGACCCCTCACCACACTATAGCTCTAACACACACACACACACACACACACACACACACACACACACACACACACACACACACACACACACACACACACACACACACACACACACACACGGGGAGATGTAAACACAATACACACAGATTTTATTTAGAAGTGTCAGATGCTAAGTAAAAATTAGGAATAATAAAATCCTCTATGAATACAGGGAAAGCACACTCCACACACCATTCTGAGGGATGTAAAGCGACAAGGCCTCATTGAACCATCTTTGCTGAATTCCTTTAAACCCCAATCTCTCTCACAGACCCACACACACACACACACACACACACACACACACACACACACACACACACACACACACACACACACACACACTCACAACGACCTGAATAACCTGAACACACAGACAAGACGTTGTCCTATCTCAGCTGATACAGAATGTGCTGACAATGTATCACAACCACACACGCACAGGATTCAATCTGAGGTGAAAGATTTTGCTTACGCTCACCAACCTTTGAATCTTATACAACTGCAAAAACAAGCACTCATAGTCAATCAGTTTCCTAAAATCAATCAAATCTACTTATTTTGATAAAGAATATCTGTGATCTCAATAATATCTAAATAATAAGGCCCATCTGCCCTTGTGTATACCCTTTTTATCTATATAAAAGCCATCATAAACACAGGATTTGTCATACAAAATAGTGTACACACACATATATATACACACATGTATGCACACTCACACACACACACACACACACACACACACACACACACACACACACACACACACACACACACACACACACACACAATTTCCAGAAGGGAGTTTTCTATAGGCTACTCTGAGAGAGAGAGAGAAACCCATACTCCATTCCCTCATTAAGTGATATATGACACTGTTGTCTGCTCTAGGTCATTTGAAAGAGAGACAGTGCCTGAATTTAAGGAGATAAGACACACCGGAGAGAAGAGAGAGACAGCCCAGCAGCCAGAGATGGAGAAAGGGACAGAGAGAAAGAGAGAAAGAGAGAGAGAGAGAGGGGAAGAGAGGCGAGGCTGCCCCATATCATGTCTGAATTAATTACAACACCCACAAGGGATGCTGGGGACGAGCCCTTGGTGACCCTGGTGACAAGGCCCTTGTTGTCTTGGAGAGAGGACATCGGCATGGCAGCCAGCAGAAGGTTGTCTATGCCCGCTCGGGCCTGGGTGGACATATGCACACACTCACACGCCGGCCCGCCCACAAACAAACAAACACCACACACACACACACACACACACACACACACACACACACACACACACACACACACACACGTGTAATGAGACAGAGAAATGAAGACACAAACAAAAATCTGCCTTCAAGTGCAATAGCAAGGCCTCAGACAGACAAGATACACACACACACACACACACATTCTGATGAAGCCGTCCCGGGGCAAAGTCACTCCTCTTCTCAGTCTCTGCGGCCCCTCGTCTGCCCTTGTCACCCCTCTGGCCAAGGCAGTCGTGACCAGGGCCTGAGTGACACTGGCATGGCGAGGTTCTGATACCCCCCTCCGACCCACTTGTCCCCCAACCCTCCCACACCCACCCCCACTCCCGTCTCCCTCAGCTAATTAACGTCACTCATCAGATCTCCCACAGAGCAGCTCGGACGATCTCATCCCACCCGTAACATGATCCACACAGACACGTACATACTGTACGCAACAAGGACATCCAAAAGAAAAGGGAACAAAAAAATGTAAGGCTTATTTTAAATCCAGAGCTTTGGTTTAGAAAGTTTCCCCCAGTAGAGTTATACAGGGGGAAAAGTTGAAAGGTCATAGTGATAAGGTCATGTTCACACCAAAAGCAGTACTGGCCTAGACCAGCTCAAATCCCAGTGGAAGGCTCTAGTGAAATCATGACTTTGGCTAGTGTTTTCCCTCATGACTTCAACAGACCAAGAACAGAGAGTTCTCTGTGACCTGATGGTCCAAAGACAACACCGCTGCTATGACATCACAATAGAGAGAACAGCTCTGACTGTGACATCAGTGGGCAAGGAACACAACCCCTTAATGACATCACAATAGTAGAAAAATATTGACAATGGACCATTGTTTATAGTTCTATGCGGCATCATGACTGTCATTGTCACTTCTCTTTACAAAACAAGGCATTATAGGACATATCATTCTAACCCAACAGCATCGTTGTTGCATCGTTAAAAGACAAAACTTAAACTAACTACAAATTAATTGTTGTATATCTAGCCTTTGATCACTTTCACATCATATTTAGCTGGGATGTCATTCTGAAATGTTTAATATGATAAACTATGCAACACACAACAAATTACTGCCCTTTGATACAAAACGTTGAGGCAACTCATCTTAATTTTAAGGCCTTGAGCAAAATGGAGTCTGATATTAATGTATATTCTTTGATTACTCTAGTTTTATCCATTGAAAATTAGCAAAAACATTTTTTCAGAAAAAAAATAATAATAATGACTAGGTCTCACGGGCATTTTGGCTAGGGCCTCTTCCTAGAGATCTTCTGATGCTAATAAACATCTGTATCTCTGTATGTAAATACAATCCAAAGGGTCTCTCTTTGTGTTTTTTTTCTATTATTCTATTATTATTCTATTATTTCTATTTTGTGTTTTTATATCTGTGTACAAAACTGCAGAATGGAGAGTGTAGGAAAAGAATCTGAACAAAGAAAGTGGTTAAACTCAACACCAAAGCAATGTCCATCCACTTAAGACAGAACTGACATCATCAGCTCAATCCAATAGGCCTAGTTAGAGTGTTTATGGCTAAATAGTGTGCTACTGCAGGATAAGAAAATTTGAAAACTAGCTTGGTGCATTCATGTGTAATATTTATAATAACTAATTGTGGGTAAATTTTGCAAGAACAGTCAATATATATATATTACTTAAAAAATTAATAATAAAAATATATACATATATATTTTTTTTCTATTTATTTATTTTTTTAATTAATTTTTAAAATAATTTATTTTGAATCCAGAAGTGGTGCCAAATCCTCGGGCATGTGGTGAATAATAAAAAGGTGATGGTACAACAGACTCTGCTGGAAATTAAGTGACTCTTAAATTAAGTGTTGCACAATTAAGACCTACTGAAAAGAACTACATCAGACAGACCTACATCTTGAATTCACAGCCTCTATTTAATGCTTAAGGTGACAGATGAAGCAAGATGTATAGTAGTACTCCAATCATTTGATTTCAGCTGCTCACAGGGTCTCACACACAATAGGAAAGGTCCTTTCATATCATGCTCTCCCTCGCTCTCTTTCTCTCTGTCAATCTTTTATTTTATTCTGTCTCCTGTCACTGTTTAACACAGGGAGAGAGAGAGAGAGAGAGAGAGAGAGAGAGAGAGAGAGGGAGGCAAAAAACACAAAGAGCTGAGGTCCATTGTTCAGCCCACGCCTGAGGGGTCTGATTCTGGCCACAGGACAGACGATCACTTATCGTGGCCGCTCCTCTCGTCCGCGGCGTCTGAAAACGCTGACATTTTTCGCCCGGAAAAGGGTCCAAATGGCAGGTGTCAGAGGCTGTCAGAGTGACGCATGATGCTGGGGGGCACTCACCACCCCCTCCGCCCACCCCAGCCGCTACCAGCCCCCCTCCCACCCTCTGCGGGTACCCAGCTGCCACGGCAGTGTACGTCTGAAAAGAGCAGAGCCTTGCAGCCGTGTGCGCGTCAAACGGGTGGCAGGGCCATGTCACACACACACACACACACACACACACACACACACACACACACAAATGTTCAGTACACATGAACACACACACTCACACTTAAAAATGTTAAGCACTAACATTTACACACACACACACACACACATTGCCAGAGCAACCCAGGGCACAGAAACACTTAAAAACCGCCCTGTTTGTGCCAATAGAAACCTAAAGGCCATACAATACCACCCACACACTTCTACCGTAAAATCCTTGCAATACTTATTCCAAAATGAATCTCTTAACTTATAATCATCATCCATGGCTTCCTTTCTCTCTCATCTTGCACTTCCTTGGTCAATAAACCTGGAACGCCTTTGGTAAACCGAGAAAAGAAAAATCCCTGATTGCATTTCCATCCTAGTAATTTGTATCATGTAAGTGGATCTATATACACACAACTAGATAAACTATATATTTATTTACAGTAGATATTGTTGTAATTACATACCTCTCCATATAGTATATTTTATTAACAGGCCTATATCCGAGTATGTATTTCCCAGGCTGCTCCTTAGCCATACAGGGCTATAGCTATTTCTGGACTAGTACATTACTCCTGCCAGGGGCTCTGCAGAGCAGCTCTCAAATTAATATAAGAATGCAATAGGTCTGTTGATTTCCATGTTTTAGTGCTCTCTCGTTCCATCTTGTTAAAACAAGCGCGTACACACACACACACGCACACACACACATACACACACACACACACACACACACACACACACACACACACACACACACACACACACAGACGCATGCACAAAAAAACCCTAATCTGTGATGTTAACAACATCTTGTTTCTTAATCGGGTGTCAGAAACTCCAAACCCTGAGCTCAAATTGAGCTTGAAAAAGAGAACAGAGAACAGAGAACACAGAGAGAGTGAGAGAGAGAGAGAGAGAGAGAGAGAGAGAGAGAGAGAGAGAGAGAGAGAGAGAGAGAGAGAGAGAGGGAAAAAAAAAATCTCAAACCCCTAAAACTCAGCCACACCGACTCTCAATGATGTTTGCCAACAATCTTTCAGTGTCTTTGTTTTTTAACCTCTTTTCTTTTTTCTTTCTTCATGTTCTGGTGCGCACCAAGCTTTTCTTTTTCCGCTGTCCAACGGCTATAAAGTGTGGCCGCCTTCCGACCACAGCGCGCGTGCTAATGACGCGTGAAACGAGCATCCCATTCCTGCTGACATCACCACAACGCCAGCCGCTCACACGGAAATGGAAAAAGACTCATTCAAAGCAGGCCATGTTTATGCTTGTGTGTGTGTGTGTGTGTGTGTGTGTGTGTGTGTGTGTGTGTGTGTGTGTGTGTGTGTGTGTGTGTGTATTAGAGGGAGAGAGAATAGGGACAAGGTAATGAGAGCATTAGGCAATGAAATGTTTCTCCCATAAATGATTGCCAAGTCTTGGAAATTAGGAGTTGACAGTTAGTTTAAGAGAGAACAGATTATTACACACAATGGGTTTCTCATTTCAGTACAGGTGCCAAAGGTCTTGAAAATAAATAAATAAATGAATGAATGAAAAAATAAATAAATAAATAAAAACGATGATGATGTACGCATAATAAACCACACTGCTTTATAAGTCAGCGAGTTCTTTACATGCTTTCAGTGATCATATATGGTGATTCTGTATGTGTGTGTGTGTGTGTGTGTGTGTGTGTGTGTGTGTGTGTGTGTGTGTGTGCATGTGTGTGTGTATGCGTGTGCGTGCATTTGCTATCTACTTCCACTCAAACATTGTCATCTCCAACCACCCAAACAGCAACGGTGCCTCTTCCATTCCATTGCGGTATATTACATCTCATGACTTGTGATGAGGCCTGCAAAAACAGAGCCAGTGCCACTGTTTTGTCATCGTGGGCGAGTAACGAGCATCCTCTCCACTGTAATGATCTCTAGATGGTGGGTGGGCATTGCCAGTGGCGGGCGCTTCATCTGCCTGTGATAGCACAGTGGCAGAGAGAGGGGATGCTGGGCCATTTCTCCAGAGCTCATCTCCAGCTCATTAGTGGCAGCAAAGGGCCAGACAGCTCGGAGACATCCAGAGTTTGGGGGGTATGTGTGTGTATGGGGGGGGGTTAGGCCCAAGGAGCTTCCCTTTGAGATGATGGAGCGGGGGGACAGGAGAGGACCAGGGGTAAGGGGGGATATGGAGCTATAGGGGCAAAGGCTTCTGGGTATGAGGAGCTAGTCCCTCAAGACATCTTTTGCCTTCCTTCTCTCCATCCTCTGCCTCTCTCTACTCCTTCCTCTCTCTCTCCATCCTCTCTGTCCTTGGTGACTCAGGCTTCCAACCTTCAGTGGGGCCGGTGGCCGAGGGGTCTGAGCCTGTAATTACCCAACCTCTAGTCCTTCCTCCTTCCTGCCAAGCCCACTGGACCTAATCACCCTTCCCAGATTACCCAGTGACCAGCACGCCAAATCCCCCCACCCTCCTTATTCGCTCACTCACTCACCGCCACCATCATCGCTCTTGACCTCCACCACTCCGTGTGTTCCCCCCAAACCATCCCAACCATCCAATCTAACCCAAGTCTGATCCAACTCCCTGGAGACCTGGCAGTGATCTCATCCACCCCAGGCTCATTGTCATCCAAGAGCAGTCGCCACCTGAAGACAGAGACACTGGGAAGGACAACAAGAGAGAGGAGGACAACAACAGTACAGAGGCCTGCTGCTGATAGTGAGGACACACTTTGTGAGCTTTCTTCTTGTCTAGATTCTGATTTATGTATTGTTGTTTTATGGTTATACTACTTGATGAAAGTATTTATCCTATTCATTTTATTCTTCCATTTATTTATTAATCATATATTATCATATATTATGAATCATATGTTTATTTAATATATTTATCAGATATTTCATTTACATTATTAAATGTTAAACATTGAATGCTTGAGTTGCTAGCTTATTTAAAGTACTTTTGTTGTGGTGGTTTTTGGTAGTTCCTGATTATTGTGATGGTTTTTGCAATCAACAAATCCTGACGCTGTGCTTTGCCAAGACTTCATGTAAAAGCTATTTGCAATCAGAATGTGCGACAGAGGCCATCTGATCTTATTTTAGCATTTGATTTGACTGTTCACTTCTGCTACAAAAATTAAAGACACCGAATATCATTTATACGCTGATAGAGGCCTAATGTTTTGGAATGTCAGCACAAAGCCTCAATCTCACTTACTGCCTTTTTTGGAGAAGGTTACTGCGACCTACAGTGGCCTGGGCTCTACGCACACACACAAAAAAGAGGAGATATTCCAAAGACAGAGTGTCAAGAAAATGTGCATGCATTTTTTGATGATGACAGGAGCTGTTTTCTCTTTCAGTTTCACGGACGGCTCTCTCGCTCTCCCCCCTCTCTCTCTCTTTCACTCTGACATGGAGACAGCGAAAGCCGCGGCGAGCATCTCTCGACGGACGCCGTGTCCGGCGTTGGCGACAAAGCTGACAAAACACACTCCGATGCTATCGCACCGCTCTGTCCAAAAAACACCCGCAGCAGCCGAGGCACGGGAGCTGCAGGAGAGAGGAAGCGAGTGATGAACGCAGACAGACAGAATGTGAGAAGGAGAGAGAAAGAGACAGAGAGAGAGGAGGAGACAGTGAGAGAGGAAGAAAAACAATGAGCCTAGACAGGATGGGTAGTGAGGGAGGGAAAGAGAGTTGAATAAACTGAGACAGATGAGAAGGGGTGCAAACAGCACAGAGAAATGGACACAGACAGAGCTGAGGGAGTGGAGGGGACGGGGGGAAGAGAGAAAAGATGGAGGGAGTGGAGTATGACAGAGAATGAGAAAAGGAAGAATGCACTGACAAAGACATTGTATTCAGACAGAGCTAAGAGAGACACATCAAAAGGGTACTAGGAAATTGGACGACTAACAATAAGTGTGGGTACATGTGCATCTGACTTGCTTCTTACCCAAAGATTCCTGGCCAACCAATTATACACAGAGGAGTGATTGTGTGTGTGTGTGTGTGTGTGTGTGTGTGTGTGTGTGTGTGTGTGTGTGTGGGTGGGTCTTGAGCTCCATGGTATTCCATGTGTGCTTATTTATGTGTGTGCATCTGTATGTCTGAATCTGTGTGTATGTGTGTGTGTGTGTGTGTGTGTCCATGCATACATCTGTACAGTATGTGTCTGGAATGAAAGTGTCTGTATCTGTGTCCAGCATGCTTCTGCATGTGTGTCTGAAACAAAACTATATCTGTGTGTGTCTGTGTGTGTGTGTGTGTGTGTGTGCATATTATGCATGCATCGGTATGAGTGTCTAACTGAGTATGCATCTGTCTGTGTATGTGTGTGTGTGTGTGTGTTTGTGTGTGTGTGTGTGTGTGTGTGTGTGTGTATGGCCTGAAGGGGTGGCATGATGCCCGCTGCTGAGGCCTGCCGCCCCGCAGAGTGACCGGCTGGTGGCGGGCAGCAGCGCTGGGCAATAAGCCGAGACTCTGTGTCAGGATCCTCAAGCAGAGCGACTATGACATGGCGAACGCACACACACACACACACACACACACACACACACACACACACACACACAGTTGTGTCACTGCCAGCGCTCCTCGTTAAGAGGGATTCATGTCAGAGCGTCCTTGAGGGACAGAGCAAGACTCGGCCACTGTGAGATGGACACAATTAAATGCTGCCTTCCTCTCCTCCCCTCTCCTCTTTTCTTTATCATATCTCCATCTTTTTTCTGACTCGGTATCCTTCTCATTCTGCTTTTTTTTTCCTGTCTACAAACTTGTCATCCAGCTCCTTTCCTTCTTTCCCTCCATCTCTCCCCTTTTTCCTCAAGTTTCACTGTAAATCCATCCTATTCTCTGTCCATCTCTCCCCTTCCTTCTCTTTTCCATATTTCCCAAACACTCACTCCTCTCTTTCTTTGTCGGCCTGCCATAACTCCCTCCTCCCTCCTTCTATATTCTTTCAATTTTCGTGGTCTTTCTCTCTCCCCTTTCTTTCTTGTTCTCTTCATCTCTCTTTCACCATCTCTTTCTGTGACACAGGATTTAGCGGATTTCTGCTGTTGTTAATGTGTGACATTAGAGATGACAAGCACATGACATTAAAATTACAGAGCCGCAGACAAATTATAAAGCAGTCATAATCTTTCCAAAGTTGTGGTTTGCGAGACATCTGGGAAATAACTTTAATATTACATTGAATTTGTTGTCAACAGGGCAATGACGTAAAAAGGGCAACTGCCGGAGTAATATATCTCCTTCTCAAACTCACCGAGGCATAACATGTGACGTATAAAAACACACAATAGTGTTCCTCTAATTTAATGTCCCTTTACCCAAATTAAAGGTACAATAGGCAACTTTTTGCCACTCTTTGAGGTATACTTTTTATCAGAGAATGTTTAGGTACCATCTCCAAATTAACTTGGACGCCATATAGTCATTTGAAGGGTGGATAAATGCAAATTTTATTCCCACCAGCCACCCAGGATCTGTACTGTGCTTTTCTTGGTGGGGGGTGTTGAGGGCGGGCGTTTATCATGTTAAAAGCAAGCTCTTTGCCGCTGCATACTTCTGATCTATGCTGTTGAAGCTCTAGTTCAGGGGTCCAACTTCAAGATCATGTTGGTCCAACTTCAAGATCATGCTCTACACATAAGTAAATTGTTGTGTGCGCACATCCAAATATCGTATTGCAGGTGCTAAATCAAAAAGGATAAACTAATGAAAAAACAAAGGATTTGCACACTGCCTTCAGGAGACTCAACTTGAATAAATGCGAACGCGTTACGATGTTGCACATTTATTCAAAGTTGAGTCTCTTGAAGGCAGTGTGCAAATCCTTTAGTTTTTCATTAGTTTATCCTTTTGATTGCCTCAATACGATATTTTCTAAGTGCCATAACAAACACTGCCGATTATTAACCCAGATATTGAGATGATGGAACATCAGCAATAGTTGAGGAAGGATTTAACCTTCTTTGTGTGACAGATTTAAAACGTTGCGATTTTGTCCATTGTTGATGCAACTATGACGGAGTCAGACTGAATCAAACACGTTTGATATTTACTATGATGCCGATTACGACATTAAAATCAGGCAGCTCGACCATTAGGTATGTACTCATAACCAGTTCCCAGTCATACCACAATGAATTGGTAGGTTTTTCTCACTCAATCTCGTTCTAATTGACAAAATACAGTAGATCTGTTCCTAGCTTTACAGTGCACTTTACACCAGACACGGCATCTCTTCCACATAGCTCTTTCCCTCTTCACACACACAAAGTCGTCTGTTTTCCTCAGTGTGTCTCAGCTCATTGATTTTATGTTACACTACACCAAACACAGACTTTGCTGCACTCTCTCTATCCCCCCTCTTCCACGCCATCCAGCACAAGGTCATGGTGACCAGCACATCAGCACAGCACCTCACAACTCTTGGCTGTCTGCAGAGGCAGCATTTAACAGCGGGCTTATCAGAAACTATCAAGGTGAGAACGGCACAGCTGTCTGAGAGCATAAGACACAGCGGATGACACGGACAACTGCGGCCAAAGGATGGCGCCATGGAGGCAGGCGGCTGGAGAGCGAGAGAGAGAAAGAGGCAGTGAGAGAGAGAGAGAGAGAGAGAGAGAGAGAGAGAGAGAGAACAGAGAGAGAGATGTGTGTCTGCGTGTGTGTGTGTGTGTGTGTGTGTGTGTGTGTGTGTGTGTGTGTGTGTGTGTGTGTGTACAAAAAGCAGGTGTGTTACCAGTATGAAGCCAAAAAACTGACTATAAGCACAAATCTATGGAGTCTGCTGACTGGTGGGGGGAGGGGGGTGGTCCCTTAAAGAGTGTGAGGAGATGGGGATGGAATGGCATAGCTAGCAAGTGGAAGTCAACAGGCTCCGCTGCCCCCCCACCCTTCCCAATCACCAGAGGCACAGAGAGCACACCAGAGAACTCCATGTGGGGGGAACTGCTGTGGAGGGGTTACCGTGGCGAGGTTGCCGTGGCGAGGTTGCCCCGGAGGCCAATTACCACGTGCCGACTGCTGGCACTGGCTGTCGTTCTGCGAGAGAGACCGAGCGGAAGGAGGGAGAGACAGAGGCTGTGGGGGGGATGAGAGGAGGGGGGAGGAAGAAAAGGAGGAGGAGGAGGAGGGTAAGAATTAAGAGGAAAAGAGAAGAGATGGGATGCATGGAGGATTTACAGAGGAGGACAAGAGAGCAATGGGAAGCTAAGAGAGGAGAGAGGACAGAGGCTGTCATCACAGGGTGCAAGAGAGAGGGATGAGGAAGTAGAGACAAAGAAGAGAACAAGGGGCCTCATTCACCAATGTCTTCTTAAGAATTTTCTTAAATTTGTTGTTTATTCTTACGGTCCCATTTATAAACCTATATTGGTGAATGCAAATCTTCTTAAAAACTAAGCAAGTAGTATTTAAGAACAAATTTGAATGGTTGGTGAATGAGGCCCAAGAGAGGAAATGGAATCAAGTGGCATCTATAAAATGCCAGTGAACAATACCTTTAATGCTACATGTAGATAGTGGCATAGTTGGACAAGACAGGGGAGGCAGAGAAGAGGATTGAGAGAGCATGAACAAATCATGTCTAGACTTCAACAGTACAAATATAGCACTATAACTCTACCAACAAAACAGAGACTCTCACTCACTCATCCTACTGGGTGTTGTGGGAGT
>JAODXP020000006.1:19085976-19095976 GCA_027497455.2 Sardinella longiceps | reverse complement strand
GAGACACTACAGATAACATATAGCAGACAAATATGCATTGCACAAAATGACGAGTAAGTCATGAGTAAAGATGTATGTGTGTGTTTGTGTGTCCAACCATACTGTTGTAGTCAGGAATCAATTCAGTTTGTATGTGTGTGAATGTGTGTGTGTGTGTGTGTGTGTGTGTGTGTGTGTGTGTGTGTGTGTGTGCCTGTTGAGTCAATTTGTGTGTGTTGTTTGTGTGCATTGCAGGTGATGATTGTGTCTGATGTGCGAGGCTGTATCCAGTGTGACTGTGTGTGCATCTGCAGAGAGTGTGTGTGCGTGCGTGCGTGTGTGTGTGTGTGTGTGTGTGTGTGTGTGCGTGCGTGCGCGTGTGTGTGTGTGTGCCTGTTGAGTAAATGCATGTGTGTTGTGTTTGTGTGCATTGCAGGAGATGATTATGTGTCTGATTTGCGAGGCTGTATCCAGTGTGAATGTGTGTGTGTGCATCTGCTGCATGTGTGTGTGTGTGTGTGTGTGTGTGTGTGTGTGTGTAATTGGGGGGGTCAGTCCTGTTCTCTCCCATCAGCCGGACAGACGATGACAAATCCGGCTGGACAGCCCTGGAGAGATGTCCCACCACCGCTCAGTGTGACACACACCCACAGATCTGTCATGGCACAACTTCACTCTGTGTGTGTGTGTGTGTGTGTGTGTGTGTGTGTGTGTGTGTGTGTGTGTGTGTGTGTGTGTGTGTGTGTGTGTGTGTGTGTTTGTGGCTGGCTGCCTGGAGGGCAGAGTGTGCCACCAAAGAATGCCAACTGACACACACCCACCGGGACGGGTGGCACCAAGCTGGATTGGATGATCGGCTAACCACAAGGGGGATGGGAATGAAAACACACACACACACACACACACACACACACACACACACACACACACACAGACACACACACGGTGGACATGCCAGGCATCAACTTCATCTCTGTCAGTCATAATGAAACATACACAGAATGAGACATAAACACTCACACACAGACACAGACAAAGACACACACACACATTCAGCTTTACACAAAGTGAAGCAAATGAGACACTAACACACCAGACAAAAAGAAAGAGTTCACATCAGTGAAGTGGGATCCAATAAATTAGTACAATATCTAGTACAGTGCAGTTGTTTCATGGATATCCTTTACATAATCATCTTCAGTGCATCCACACCAAGTGGATATGTGTGTGTCTGTGTGTGTGTGTGTGTGTGTGTGTGTGTGTGTGTCTGTATACGTCTGCTTCAGACAAGGAGTAATCACTGATGCTAGGTGGAGAAAAATGAAATGTTTGTGTGTGTGCGTGTGTGTGTGTGTGCGTGTGTGTGTGTGTGTGTGTGTGTGTGTGTACTGTAAGCTCACCAACAGGGGAGAGGATGGCCAGTTTGCAGCCATGGCGAAATCCGGGGTCGACGCCCATGATGGCTCGCCCGCGCACTGGGCATGTGAGCAGCCGCTGGCGAAGGTTTCGCACAAACATGGCTACCGACTCCTTCTCCGCCGCTGTAGTCAGCTTTGTCCTGACAGAGAGAGAGAGAGAGAGAGAGAGTGAATGAGTGAGTGAGAGAGTGAGAGAGATAGAGGAAGAGAGAGGGTGAGGAAGAAAGAGAAAGAGAGAGATGGAAGGGTAGAGAAATTGGTACAAGAAAGAAAGAAAGAAAGAAAGAAAGAAAGAAAGAAAGAAAGAAAGAAAAAGAAAGACTGGAAGTGACTCTGAATACTACAACCTGTGGCAAAATAAAATGAACCCAAAAAATGAAAGTGATAGGGAGAAAGAGAGAGAGGGAGAGGGGTAGAGAAATCAGTACAAGAAAGAAAGAGAGAGAAAAAAGAAAGACTGGCAGAGACTTGGACCACTCCAACCTGTGGCAAAATAAAGTGGACCCAGATCAGTGGGGATAAGGAAACCCTGGAACACTAAAACAACTCCCCAATTCTCACTGGTGACACTCAACAGTGTTATGTCTGCCACAACAACGTTTAGCGAAAAAGTAATGTCTACCGACTTTGTTTTTCTTCGTCAAGGCAGACTCTGTAGCCAGTGTGAAATATTTTGGGTTGCAATAACCACTTAAACTTCTTGGGTGTCAGTCTCGCCGTATATTCAGTAGTGTGTCAAAAATGTGTGTGACACTGCTGACTGTACACTATCTGTGCCAAAGCCAGGAGTCTCTACAACTCGGCTAATGCAGAACAGATAGAAAATCATTCAGTCTCTTCATTCAGCCCCTCAACTCATAACACATTTCCAAACAGATGAATCAATTACTGTAAATGTTGTAGCAATGCATTAGCATTTTCTTTTGCTTTTGCAAAGAATTGTAATTAATAATTGAAGGCAGACCATAATATAGATTAGAGAACAATGTCAATCAACTAACAAATAATTTTTATGCATATAGGTGCAAGCATAGATTTATATATAGAATTGCATGATATCTATGGGTGCAAGGCTGGCAAACACACACGCACGCACACACACACACACACCTGTATCCTCTGCAGAGTAAGGGCAATATAAGTCTCTTGTAGGAGTCCTCTACAGAATCATGCAAAATCTTCATTAGCTCTGGTCTGGCAAAGCCTTTAGGTCTCCACCTGAAAACACACACACATACAAACATGCACATTATTACACTGGTAACGACCACAAAATACGCTTTTTAATTTGCTTGTTGGTTTGTTTGTTTTTTTAATTTTCATTCCACATGCTAAATTTCAAAAGCAATTCTAACATTCTAACACTACAATTTAATAATATGTTATATATGAGTCTTACATGTCAATTTAGACATATCAGAAAAATTCTAGATGAAATCTCTGCCATCTCAGATGATCCATAACGAACAACGTACGGACATACCAGTAAATGTCAACTGCCAATCTTCATTTGCTGTCAATTAACTGGTCCAGAACAGTATATATCCAGTATATAATCATTACAAATATAGTAATATGAATTAAAATAAAAAAAGCGAAATCTACAAAACAAAAAAAATATATATATAGAAATAAAAATCAACCTAAATCAGAAATCAGACAGAAACTACTAATGGAGAAAAAAGACAGGGATAGACTGACAAGACAATAAAAAGAAAAGAAAAATAAAACAAAGAGAGAAGCCCAATAGCAAATGAGTAACTGTCAGCCAGACAAACAGACAGACAAACAGACAGATAGACAGACAGACAGACAGACAGACAGGGATAGAGGAAGTTCCATGCCCGACAGCAAATTAGAGTAATGTCTGAGGGGAGAAGCAGCAATTTTCACACAGACAGACACGCATCTCAACTGACTATTGATTTAAAAGCTTTCACTTCAAAACATCAACATGAGAGATGCTCTTGAATGAAAGAGGATAGATTATTATTATTATTATTATTATTATTATTATTATTAATAATAATAATGCCCTCATCATGAGTATCCTTTCTTATTAATGGGCAAATCATCCAATATCTGTTCTTTATTAACTCATTTAGATTACTTGTGTTATTTCAACAGAAACTATAAATTGTCTCACAGTTTAGCCTTTTTGAAACAATATTTACAGCTACATTAATTATAAAAACTGACCACCAAAATATCTTAAATTAAACTGCATTACCCAGTCTGAAAAGGCAGTCACTGCACAAATAAAATGATTAAATAAAAAGTCTAGACACCATCATAGTTTCAAATCAAGTCCTTACAAACAACGTCTGTACTATCATTTTGGCGATCTAAAAAAAATAAAATGTTAAAGAACACAACACAAGTTCCCAATATGAATTTATTTCCCATTGTGATGCATTATAAGAATTACTACAAAATTCGACTAATTGCTTGAAAAGTCAAAATTGTTGCTTTCTTTCAAAAGGAAACCATCACATCTCAAACAATACTACAGTACAATATTACCTATATTTTTGGGATAAAATCATGTACCATTACGAATACAATACCAAAATAACTGCATGAAAAAGTCTTTACAGAGGGGTCAAAAGTGCAGAGTGCTCTTCCCCAAGGGTAGCACTAGTCTCAAACACAAATAAAACATTAGCTTTATTTACAGGTTGTGATGAGGCCGCCCCTCTTGTCTAGTGACACGTGAATGTGAGCGAATGTTCTAATTTAGCACGAGAGAAACATGCGAGACGGGAGCCGAGTCCAACCATGTCACAGAGTGACTTGATCACATTTGAGAGTCCCAGCAACAGGGTGCACAACCAGAGTTTAAGCATAATGCCAAACGACAGGTATGATTAATATTTCATGTGTGTATGTGTGTGTGGCGCTGGATAGGACACAGGGCAAATACATTTAGAACAGGACCATACCAGCATACAAGAACGGGGGGTTAGCCCAAAATAAACCTTGCAACCTCCAACTTTCTTTTTGGGAAAGGTGCACTGGAGTCACAAACACAAGCAAAGAGGAGACAGAGCAAAGAGGACATGGAGAAAAGAAAGAGCACGGAAGAGATGAGCAGAACGCACTCGGTGTGTGTGTGTGTGTGTGTGTGTGTGTGTGTGTGTGTGGCACCGACCTGACGTTGACACACCACCTAGAGAAGTCGTTCTTGACGCGGTCTGGTACGCTGACCTTCACTGTCAGAATCTTCAGATTCTCCCCACGGTTAATGGCCAGAGTCTGCATAGAGAGAGCACAGAGAGGTAACCTGTAGAGACAGCTAACACACGGCACACAAACGGGACACGGACACACACACACACACACACACACACACACACACACACACACACACACACACTATTACTTCTTTCACCTAAACACACACAGACACACACCCATGCAATTCGCATATAATCCCGTCATGACTCCACACACACACACACACACACACACACACACACACAACACACACACACACACACACAAATAGTTTACACTTCAGAATGGGGGAAAAGAAAGGCCAGGACAAAAAATAATAATAATTCTTCTTGCCGCTCCCCCCGTGCCCTACACAGGCAGCTGGACTGGTCCCTTTAAGGGAAACTGACATGCTGTTGAGCAAATAGTTTTAAGTGTCTGACCTTTTTCTGGGTACAAGCTTTCGAGAGGAGAGAAAGAGGAACGCTGCCACCTGTCAATCTGGAGTCCAGGCGGAAGAGAGGATGTGACAAATGCCAACACGGCCACCATACACACACACACACACACACACACACACACACACAACCAGCTTCCCCCACCTTCTGAGAGACACAGACACACACACAGCCACACACACACACATACAGAGGCCGGGCTAATGGGCTTATCGGGATTCTGAATTAATGCAGCAGGAAACATGATGAAAATTATATTTCTTTATTTTGACATCTCCCCGCCCGAAGGAGTCTGTTTACGTGCACGCTTTCCACCCGCCTCAGCAACACAATGTGCATCCTATCGGAAGTTGCCCGCATCAGATTGGGGAAAGGATGCCAAACAAGCATCAAAGTAACTTTTTCCTGAGACCCCCCCCCCCCCTCCCCTCTACGCTGGGCGCTCTAGACGAGAAGAGTTGGCAGTGAGAGCCAAGTAGGCCTCTGGGAGGAGGATCTACGGTCATGAGGAGAGATCTGTGTCCTCAAAGACGGAGAGAGAGAGCGAGAGAGCGAGAGAGGGAGAGAGAAAGAGGGAGGGAGATCAAGGGAGCAAGACACTGCTCTACTATGTGACCGAGAAAACGTTATAGCATGAAACTTGACAGCTACCTGAACGTATGCCAAAGAGAAGCCCTTCTCTCTGAAAACACGCACACACAAACACACACACACACACACACTATCATAGTACTGTATTAATGATCAGGTTCAGTCCTGCTATCAGTAACTAATTTACAGATGGATGGACATATCATGCTGTGTATATGCAAGTGTGTGTGTGTGTGTGTGCATGCGTGTGTGTGTGTGTGTGTTCTTTAAACACTTTCATATGAATACACTATTGAATCAATCTATACTTCTGACCAAAAGCACCATCATCTCTATGGTAGCAAATAGTTGTCATATTTTGAACCAATAATAATACTTATTTCATAAATGTAATATAGTTTTGCAGCTGTATAAAACAATCTATGCCTGTGCAAGAAAACCCACTGAAAGCCACTATGCTGCAGGCAAGAAGAAAGACCACACTCTATAATGCAGCTTCAGACATTGTGTCTTGCATGCCTATGCAGATATACAGCCTAGTCAGATGGAGAAGACAGATTGTGCATGCTTTTAATCAAAGTCCGACAGAGTACTGCTCTAAAATGTTGGGACCGAGGTTTACAGTAAGAACCCACTGATTGTCTTCAGCCTTTAACTAACACAGTGATCACAGGGAGACACAGAAATTCACAATGTCTACCAATCACACAGTATCCAAGGACATAAAAATATTGTTTATGTAAACACACTCAGTGTCTCTTAACTGGACTGGCCTTGGGATCCACAATCCCATTTGTCAAAACATTTCCGCCATTGCACCATCCTCATATGCCATATACGTTTCATGCTGCTGATGGATTTTTATTAAGAAAACAAATATAGCAGATCTATTCTATTGTAATGCATTGTAAGCTGTGATTTCCCCATACTTGCACTTTCATCATGGTCGAAACAACATGAAGCAACTGTGTTTTCTGTCCATGCATCTCAAGCTCATGGCTGCTATAATTTATGCAAACCTCTTGGGATGGCTGAGTCGTTTACTTTGTGTTTGATGATTCTGAACTTCTACTCTTCAGCACTTTTAGGAAGAAACTTCAAAGCCTCAATCACTGTGTCTGTATGAAGTGTTGATTGGCTCTACAGAGTCCCTGTCAATACCGGGCAAAAATGGTTGATTCGCTGTACAGAAATGTAGACAAACCAATGTATAAATTCGTAGGTGTAACGGTTTTTTCTATGTTGTATTCAACGTTCTCCCAATTCCTGTCTAATAAGTGCAACACATGCTTAAATTAAATCCCAGTGAAAAAAAGTTTTCCACATTATTTCTGCATTTTTTGCCACACATAAATTACTTGTAATTCAATATCTACAAATCATATCCACAATGACAATTTTGTTTCACATATACACAAAATATTTCTACAGTAAAAAGCACTCCAATTGCAAAGTTTTTTTTGTACAAGCAGCTGCAACACTGTATTACACATGTGAAAATCCTTTCACAGGTACAAAGAGTAATGACACTGATTTGATTGATTTGTCCAGGGGTCCAGTGGCTCCTAATCAGGATGTGTGAGTCTGTCTGGAGTGATGCAAGCTTTCCACAGTCAGTCAGCCTAACTCAATTTCAGCAGCCACAACAGACCACACACTCATAAGAGAGAGTGTAAGAGAGAGAGAGAGAGAGAGAGAGAGAGAGAGAGAGAGAGAGAGAGAGTGTGTGTGAGAGAGAGAGAGAGAGAGAGAGAGAGAGAGAGAGAGAGAGAGAGAGAGAGAGAAATAGTGAGTGAGAGAGATAGAGAGTGAGAGAGGAAGAGAATGAGAGTAAGAGAGGGAGAGAGAGCGTGAGAGAGAGTGAATGAGAGAGGGAGAGAGGGGGAGAGTGAGAGAGAGATGTAGTGACAGTGAAAGAAGGGCAATTGTGAGAAAAGAGAGTGAGGAGGGATGAAATATTCAACATATCAGATTCCTCAAAAACAATGAAATCATAATTGGAAAAATATGAGGAATGTAAGCTACATTAATGAATATTATTCTTCGGGCCTGCCAATTCGGACTCAGTATTTACTTTCCAAATATTCGGAGGGGAGCGCTGTGCGAGAGAGCCGATCGGGGGGCCGCTGGGCCGAGTGTCCCCCCCAAACTAAAACACCGGGGCTCGGCGACCTCTGACCCCCTTATCTCTTCAGATGCACAAAAACAAACGTGCGCAGCGTGTGACGGCCAGCCCGCTGCAGGACTGGGGCAGTTTTAGAGATGCAAAATAAACCCCGGGACCGACCGTTCCGCTGTGTCTTTGGGGTGGGGGCCTCAATGCACTGCTTTGTGCCTTGCTCGATAGCTCACATTGGTCAGTCAAGGAAGATGGACTGATTTTAAAAATAAATAATCTGCAGCGTTTACATGGCCCAGAGAAATTAGCTCGCTACATTGTTGAGGAATGTGTTAAAAAACATGGAAGGGACGGGTGAGGAGAGGAGAATCACAACAGCGCAAAAGGGAAATGGAAAATTTCTGCACAGGCGCTGTGACAAAGATTGGAAATGTCTGATTCGATAAAGAGAATAAAGAAACAATTACCCCCCTTTCATTTGCCATAAAACTGAAAGAGAGAGAGCAAGAGTCTGAAAGAGTTTGAGAGAGAAAGAAAGAGTATGCACAAGTGGCGAGAAAGACACAGAGAGAGAGAGAGAGAGAGAGAGAGAGAGAGAGAGAATAAGTAACTGAAAGGGAGGGAGGGGGGTTGAAATGGGTTCTGACACAGCATCAGATTTGGTCTTGAGGTCCATTTCCTACATTTCCTGAGGAAGTGCAGTATTTGTGCAATGCCAAATAAAATAAAGAGCTCTGCACTGCTTGTCTCTGTTAAGGTGAAACCCACTTCACCTACCTGACACCAAAGCTGCCGGCCAACACGCTCTGCTTCTAGATATTTAACTCTTCAAACACTATGGGGATGTCACTAGGTCACGGACAAATATAAATCAATTCTCAAGACAACCTTCCCTCCTCTTTAGCCTTTATGTATACCCACTGTAGACCCACACATATCACTGGCAATTTCTTGTTTACCATTGGAATTGTTGCTCTTGCTGCCAACTCCTTATCCAATTGATAGGGAGTGTTGAGCGCAAAAAGGAGGACACTGTACATTGGTCAGCCAAAATTTGGCATTTCTAAACATATTGGCTTCAGGAATAGTTTATAATAATATTAAGCCAATTATATTAAACCAACATTTGTGCGTAAATCAGCCTGTAGCCTACAGGTAGCCTATTAGAACCACCAGCTGTGGGTAGGCACATCTCTCCCTGCAGCATGTGTGAGAGCTGCCCGATGCTGTCCACACACACACACACACACACACACACACAGTACCATGTTTTTTTGGATTTAGTGCTTATTTTTATACCAGGATCTTCATCATTCATCTGGGGAATGCATGTGTTCTCATCAATGCTATCTATCAATGTATTTTAAAAATAAATACTATTAATCAATTATGGCTAATTTGCATGTATTAAAACCTGACAATGTCAGTAAAGGGCACAAGCTCATTTACCAATGAAGCAGACGGGGGACGACTTCTTTCTAAGCAAAAGAAGAGGCATTAAGCCTTTCTATTCGTTTGCCTTAAAAATATACAATTTAATTTCAAATTTCATTTGGCATCTACAGTCAACGCACTGTCAATTGCAGGCAATAATAGAAAGAAAAAAAACTCAACATCTTCATTTAAATATTAAATTTGTTTACTAAACATTACTTAGTGAATCAGTATCAGAATTGCCCTCACCTGCATATTAACATTGCAGATGAAAAAAAAAAGAAGAATCAATGTATATAATCAGTTGATAATTTTGAAAATACTGAGGAACTTTATATCATTAAAAAAAATAAATAATAATAATATCAGTCCATGATGACAACCTCCAACATTACCTACATTACACATTAAGTACTATATTATAGGTTCAACTGAAGCACAATTTCTATCATACTAAAGAAAGTAAATTATCTGGATTTTTTGTTATTTCATAGATATTTTATTCTGTTCAGAGTAAGTGAGTGTACTGGACTGGCTCTAAAAATGTGGGTAATTTTGAACATTGTGACTGTGGTTTGCCATAGAGAATATGTAGCTAGAATGACTACATTCTGATTGCCATCAGGCCAGCAGGATTTATTTTTGCTACAAATGAAGTATTTCCATGTTTTAATTTGGCCTGACATGTCAAAGAATCAAATGAATTGGGACATGACATAAAATTAAGAAAAATTAGACTCTCTCTGCATACGCACACTCGCACACACACACAGACACACACAGAC
>JAODXP020000006.1:19068476-19080976 GCA_027497455.2 Sardinella longiceps | reverse complement strand
AAACTAACAGAAAGCAGGTAGGACAATGGAGTGTGGTTTTGTGAGGTGTGTGTGTGTGTGTGTGTGTGTGTGTGTGTGTGTGTGTGTGTGTGTGTGTGTGTGTGTGTCTAAAAGGAAAATGTCTGAGTGTGTCAGTGTGGAGTGGGTGTCTTTTAGTGTGTGTGTGCATAGCGAGAGGAGAGGTTGTATGATGGGATAGGGTTCTTACAGAGAGCGCACATGAGTGAGTGTGTCTGGGTCTTTGGCCATCATGTCTGCCAGTATCTGCTCAACACCTGTGGCCACCTCCTCATTGGTGGACAAACCTACAACACACAAACACACACACACACACAAACACACGCACACATGCGCGGACGGACACACACACACAGACACACACACGAGTTACTATGGCAACCACTACACACACACACACACACACACACACACACACACACACACACACACACACACACATTCATGGTCTTATACTGCCCCCTGTTGACCAAGAATTTTGGTCTCATAATGATGATCAATTTTATACATTACTCATATTACTAATATACAAAATGGCCAGCACTTTGTACTATCATTATTTTTCTTCCACAATACTGCATAATAATAATATACTAACAAAGTCTTCTTCATGTAACAATTTATACTGTATATTCTGTGTGTTTGTGTGACACACAAAAAAAGCTCCATCTGTGTGGGGTTGCTTGTCTCTGCTCCTACTAAGCTCCTTCTGCTAAGTTTACAGGACAGCGTGATTGGTTGGGTCTGGTTGTGGTCCGGTGGAGGTCTGGGACACGTACCCTCAGTGTTGGGCTTGATGTAGGTGTGTAGGTTGAGGTTTTGGGGGTTCTGGAGAAGAGCCTGAGCTGCCGGTTCTAAGCCTAGCTCCTTGGCCCGTCTGGCTTTAGACAGCTTGCTGCCTTTTTTATAGGGGGAGTACTGTGAGAACAGGAGAGAATGTGAAAGGGAAAACAACAGAGAACATGTGTGGGATGGGCTGGAGAATCACAGGTTTCAAGAACTGAGGTTAGGAGGCACTGCTGACAGTATGGGTGAGTGAGTTGTCAAAGGGAAAATTAAAAGTTACATGTGGTGAGAAAACAATGCCTCACAAGGCTCTAAAAAAGGACAATATGACAAGTCAAAAGAACTATTTGTCTACTAATTGTAAGCTAATTGTTCTCTGTATATTGAGCCTATGCAGGCAAACAGAACCTGACAGTTGGCTATACTGTACTTTAAGATTTCTGTAGTCGTTTTACACAAGCTTATTACTTCACACACACACACACACTCACCACGTGGTCTAGTTCATCAGGTGTTCTGCAGTTCTTTAGGGATATCTCCAGTTCAGATGTCAAGACTCCATCTTTCTTCAGTGTCTGCATCACAGACTGACACTTCTTTGCCAAAGCACTAAAACACGCAGGCACACACACACACACACACACACACACACACACACACACACACACACACACACACACACCATTTATTAAGATATTTGCAGACACTTCTACGCATCCACAATATAACTGCAATCTACTATATGTGCAAGTCTAGTGCTGCAAAAATCACTGCTCTATAAATTCATGGCCTTTGTTGCCATCTAGTGGTGGAGATGAGTAACTTTACTAGTCCAATGAGAGGAGCTCCCTCTCACACACACATGTATATATAATGTATGTAATTATATTATAATTAAAAAAAAAAATAGCCAAAAATAGCAATAGCCCAAATTCACCCTTCCTCCCATCTTCACCCTAACAAACACACACACACACACACACACACACACACACACACTCACCACAGATCCTCCAGTGCCAGCTGTACTTCTCGTAGTGCATCAGCATCCATATAGTTGATCATCTCCTTACGGTAGCGCACCAGGAAAGGAATAGTATTGTCCTCGTGCAGGAGCTGGGCAATGTTGGCACACACCCACTGTTCCACACTAGTCCTCTGTGCTAACACCTACAGCACAGACACAAACAAACAAACACACATATAAAATACAAAAGTCAAGAAATTACTGGAAGTAGTATGAGAAACATTTTTAAGTAACACTATGTTTTTTAAAGTAACACTATGTAACTTTTTACACTATTTTTATGCAGCTAGTCCTCTAGCATTACACCAAAAAAATCCATAGAATGGAGCATCAACCTGTTAGAGTACACTTAGAAGTTACAGTATGGCCACGCATATCAGTCCAAATAGAAGAATAAAGCTGTAGGCTCTCTAAGGTTTTCTCTTTCTTTATCTTATTTCATGCTTCTATCTGCTACAGAGCCTGAAATATACAGCATTTAACAGGTTTTGACAATTTAGCATTTTCTGAAAATTCCAGGTCTAAGGGGGTGTTTTAAACAGGCGTTTCAGTTCCAAATGGGTAAAATGTGCTAAAAAAAAAAAAAAAACACATAGTTTGATTTATTTCTATTTTTCTGAGCAAAACTTAGGTCAGCATTACACATTATCAAAAATCTAATCATGAGGACATTCAGGGGCCTCACAAGGCAAGTATCAGTGTAAACAGAGCACAGTATCCCTACAGATTATTACTACTCTATGTCATATCTTCCATTATACCTGAATGGGGTCCCAGTTCATGTGCAGCCCTTCCCCAAAGACACTGACAGACTTGGCCTGTTTGACAGGCCTTCCTTGCGGAGCAGACAAAGTCTTCTGTTTCTTAGTAGCTGGCTCTCCAAACGAGAAGGAGTCCTCTGGCTCCTCCTTCTTTACCATCAGAGACTGTTGATTGGTGTAGGAGTTCAAGCCACTCCCACTGGGTTCGCAGCTATTGGGCCCAGGTGGCATGGGAAAAGAGACTCTCTAAGAAAAGGTGGAGTATATTACAAATAAACATAATCAACTCAATAACAATTAGCAGAACCAAATCCAAAATGCACATTTCAGTATGGCATGAGTAATTTAAGGTTCAATCATGTATTTTAATTTTGTAACATCACCCCTTGGTCACACGGGCAACAAAAACACTGATGCTGGGCGACAGGTTCCTATTCATTTTCAATGACAGTAGGCAAAGGGCGACAGGTAGAGGCAACTGGGCAACACATTGCCAATTAGGCGGAGAAAAAATAGAAATGCAGTCTATTTTATGCAAATGTTGGGCAATAAAACAAGGCGATTTTTCATGAACACCAATCAAAGTGAAGCCATGCATGACAAGATACTTTCAAACTGAAGTTGGATCAGAAATCCAAAATGGCGGAGCTAAATCCAAAATTGCATTTATCTGTAACAAACTAAAAAAGTTAAGGATTTAGCCTATGACTTGATACTATGTAAAACGCGGCAAGACATGAGGCATGTTAAATCTGAAAACATGGGCTTTCTGGCATAAAAATACATCATGCACTACCAGGTGCAAACTTGTAGCGAGTCAAGGCTTCCTTGGCGACCGAATAGCTTGTTCAAATCACCCAGTCACCCTCCCATGTGACCACAGGGTCAGTTTATGAGAGGTTTGTCTAACAGATCATAACCATTTTGACATACTGTAGTTTCTATAATGATGTTTTCCAGTATCAGCCTACTGTACATGTTTCATCAGTTATACAAGTATACAAGGAAGTTTATTTGTAATGTATGTAGTTATAAGAAATCCAGTGAAATTATGTCTGGTGTCAGCCTGTATTCATTAATGGGGCACCCATGGGGGGAGTGTGCAGTCAGTATGTTGGGAGGGGCTTTCTATTAAGGTAGGGGTGGCAAGCAGTGGAATAGCCTTCCGGTCCATATAAAATCCTCCCCCACAATAGACAGTTTCAAATCAAATCTCAAGACACATCTTTTTTCTATTGCTTTTAACCTTGCCTGATTCAATAACTTTTATTCCTTGGTCCTGTTTCAGTTTGTTATGGGTTTTTTTTTACTCTAAACTTCCTATTTAAGTCATTTCATTATTTCTATTTATACTTTTTTAATGAAGTTTACTCTTTTGATTGTACTGGTCTGCCTTGACCTTTGATGTCACGTCTTTTCTCTGTAAAGCACTTTGGGTCAACTGCTGTTGTTTTTTAAATGTGCTATACAAATAAATTTGACTTTTGACTTTTTTATGTGGGGGAGGGAGGGAAATGACAGTGATGGTATGTGCATGTAGTGTGTGGGCTCCATTCCTAAATATGAAAAATAAGCATTATAGTATATTGGGACAATGTTTTAAAGTGTCAATAACCCACCTCCTCTTTGACCCTCAAAGGCCCCTGTAGCCCTTCTCTGTCATTCATTTGTCCACCAATCTCCTCCATCATCACTGGAGGCTGTTCTGGTTCTGCTTGGGTTCTGGAATCTTCTGTAAGTTCTGCCTTCTTGGCTTTAGGAGCTCTGGGGGCCCTAGGCTTCCTCTCTGCTTTAGGCTTGGGCTCCTTCTTCGGCTTTGGTTCTTTAGGAACTTTAGGTTTGGGTTCCTTCTTTGGTTTGGGTTCTTTTTTTGCTTTGGGTTCCCTGGGCTTGGCTGGTCTCCGGGCAACTGTTTTTGCCTTTGGCTCAGGTTGCCAAGAATCATCAGCATTTTCATCACTGCTGGCTTCCTTATTTCCAAGTCTATGACAGATTAGAGATAAAGTTTATGAGTCCACAGAAAGATTAAGCTTTTAAACCTGTACAGTACTATTAAGCACAATTTGTCCATTTTATATTTTTCTAAAGGCTTGAGGCTAACAGTGACTCAGTGCAATTTTATAGCACCTTTGCAAAAACATACATTTTTGTGTCTTCAACTCACATCGTTCTGAGAATTGCAGAACACACATTGACACAAGCCAAAGTACTTTTTGATAAATACTTCACTCTGCATCCATATCTTTAGCACTGTAAACAAGGCAGGCATTTGTCTAGATTTCAATTTTGATTGGACAAAGAGAAGCAGAGAAGGTGAATGAGGGAAAACAAGACAAGGGCCATGAAGTGAAGTAGAGAAAGTTTTGAGATCAAATATCAAAATCTATGAAAACTGTATTTTAAAAAAGAAATACATGTACAATGAAATACATGTAAACATTCACAACTTGCACATACTGTACATGAAGCATGATATAAGCATGACTAATCTGCAGTACACGCATTACAAAGTTATAAGATACTGAAAACTGACACGCCATGAGTATTTTACGATGAATTTATTTATTAGGTTGTTTTCAGTCTTGTATACAACAAAGTTGAGCAAAAAGTGTTTTCACAAAGAGCAGAAAAAGTATAATTTATGAAACTGATGTTTTGATAGTTAGGTGGAAGATTTTGTGCTTTGTGTGTGTGATCAAACAAAAAAACTGTGTGTGTGTGTGTGTTGTCAGAGAGAGAGAGAGAGAGAGAGACAGAAACACAACTCACATGTTTTCGTCTTCATCATCTGTAGTCACCTCCTTGTACACAATGGCCGTTTTCGTTCTTCGCGACATCTGAATGAAATACAGTAGTGACAAGTGTGGGCATTTTAAGTCCTTGAGCCAGACCCCAAATTTGGTCTGTCAGTACCACTCAAAGGCAGTAAGTCTGTCTTTGTTTTGTGGGAAGGTGTGCCACCCTAGAGTTTGTTCAATTTATCACCCTATTTATCTGCATATGGTGGGTTTCATTACAGGCTCAGGTGATTATTTACATTCAGGCAACATTTTTTATCTGGGAAGTCATGCATAATTATGGAAATAAGTGAAAACGCCAGTCATGTTTTTCCATTCTGAAGTTGAATCTGTTCACATCAAACTGTTGTCAGAGTGGTGTTCTACAGTAAATCAATATGGGGCTCAGCAAACTATCATTAGGATATAGAAACCTCAAATTGATAATCCTTGCAATGACTTAGGTAGTTCTTTCACTTTGGAGTATAAATATGCACACAGTCTTATACCTTCGCCTTTTTTTCATCTCTATCATGGTGATTATATATATGGTGATTTTGAACCCCGTTGCTGGTTAGGCAGAGACAAGTCTTGCAACACTATTTGAGCCAGGCTTCTTGAAACGTCTATGGAAAAAAATGAGTGGGAGTCTATTTCATGAACCAACTTCTGTATTATGGCATAATGGCAGCTTGACTGGTCTATTTAATTTTACCTTACTCACCCATGATATGTAACTTCATAATGCTAAATAGGAGGCATAAAGAGGGTGCCAAGGTGATAACACACAACAAACGACCACCTACGCAATGCTTTACGTAATTTATTTCCCATGGTATACCTACCACTAAAAAAAATCACTAACATTATGAGCATTATTGTTATATTATGCATGACGAGGCTATGTGCTATGTGTGGTATGGCAACTGCTGGGCTGCAGAGCAAAAGGCCATGCAGCGAGTTGTGAGGACCTCTGAAAAGATC
Organism: Sardinella longiceps; assembly: GCA_027497455.2. Lineage (NCBI taxonomy): Eukaryota > Metazoa > Chordata > Actinopteri > Clupeiformes > Clupeidae > Sardinella > Sardinella longiceps. The sequence continues at coordinate 19,074,623 of JAODXP020000006.1, read as the reverse complement.
AGTGCAGAGCCATAGAGAGATGTTTAGCCATGTTTCTATACCGCTCTGGATCAGTGGAGCCTCTTTCTTCCCTCTCTGATATCTACAACACTCACTGTCAGGGAAAAGTTTCTGCATCACAACTGCCCACACCTCAGGAATAAGCAACCACCTCTTCCCCCCCGGCAGTCAGACTGCTCAACAGTGAAGTGAAGTTACTGTAAATCCTCTCAAACTTGCTAACGTTACTGTTACAAGTCTGTGTTATGCCCACTGCTCTGTTACAATATTACTTATGTCACTGCTGTGTTACAACGTTGCCTAACGTTATGTCCTGTCTAGTGTTGTGTCTGCCCTGTCCCTTATTGCCTGTCTTTAATGTTAAATGCTCTAACGTTACCTGAAATGTTAGTTTCTTCTTCATTGTGTTTATGTTCGCGTGCACTAAATATGTAGCACTGTCCTGAATGTCTCAGGTGGTGAATACGTTAACGTTATCTAAAATCATTGGCAAGGTTGGGCTTGACAATCATTGATAACGTTAGCTAACGTTAATGCACTAAGTTATCAACATCAGCAAATGGCCAGTCTGTGCACCATGCTTCATTCTGGAAACCACATCTTATAAACAGCGCTGTAACTCTGAGGCAACCTATTAACAGCAGGTCAACCCCAGAACAAGCCCACAAAGAAGCTTCTGTGCAGTCAGAGTCATCTATTTGAATTTAGCGCCTTGTCGCTGCTAAGAAGCTAACGTTGATGTTACCTTGATATCTCTGACTCTGATTGAATTCAAAGTTAGCTATCTACCGATGTCAGCAAGAGGAATATGTACATCTGAAACTTACAATTTTCTTCGATAGTTATCTGGTTGTGTCTTTTGACTTATTGTAACATAGCATCACTGTATATTTGCCTCAAAACAAATCCAGTTGACTACAACACACCATCCAGCTGCGTCAGGCTGCGCACAAGTACTTCGCTAAAAGTTCCAATATGGCTTCCATTCTTCTATTTGTCATAATAAAAGTCCCACCATTTTTTTAGTGATGAAGTGAAGCTTCAAAGCTTTCAATAGCCTACGCCAGGCCTATGATTCTATTGTTAATCTGATTTTAAGTATATTTCTTCCTATAGGCCAAGTGATAGGATAGTGTGTGTGTGTGTGTGTGTGTGTGTGTGTGTGTGTGTGTGTGTGTGTGTGTGTGTGTGTGTGTAACAGATTAACAAGGCCAAAAGGACTAGGAACCATCGGCCTTAAAGTTCCCTTCTATGACAATTTGAATAAATCCATCACTGATGAAGATAATGTTTTCTATGCCAGCTTCAGGCAATCAAAAACACAGAAAGAATCAAGGAATTTTATTTGTCACATAGGCCTATTTAAATTTATATTATGATTAGGCCTGGGCCTATTGGTGTAAAAATTTGAAACTCTGGTAATTATTGGTGCAAAAAATTAAATGAACAGCTCTGAAATCCTGAGCTGTTCAGTTAACTCCTGCGTACAGATATCTTCACACCAGTCCCAGGTGTATTTCAATTTTGGAAAGTTAGCATTAGCCTGTAAATATTGGTAATAATGTGTTATTCAACAAAATAACTCGAAAAGTAACGCACAGATTTGGATGAAATTCTTGGACAACGTGTGTATTGGAACAAGTGAAAACTGATTATGGTGCTCTGTTGATTGGTTATCTGGAATGCCATCTGGAGTTTATTTTGCGTCAGTGACCATATTGCCTTGACGGAGGTCTGCACTCCCCGAGTGCTTTTCTAGTTCATAAGGCATTGTTCTTTTTGTATAATTGGAAAAAGATGAAGGGACAGCAGAGAAAATAATTACCACCCTGAGAGTTGTACTGGATGGGAGTTATTTTCCATTCCAGCTGGGACTAAATGTCAAGTCCAAAATTGAACACATGGGGTGTCCTGTCATAAAAATGAGGCATTACTAATAATACATTGTAACATTTAATGGCTTATGGTGAAACAAAGTTAGTTATCTAACTTCAGCCAAACAAGTATGTTTTACAAAAGAGATGAAGAGATGGCACAACCCAGTTAAGGCAATGGAAAAAAAAAACACAGATGAAGATTCAACTTCGTAATATAGGCCTAGGCCTACCGTTACATTTCTTTCAGTGTTCTCTGTCCTTAAGACAAGGTCACTGTAACACTGGACTTTTGGAGTAGTGAAGAATGTGGGGCATGTGTGAGAGTCTGACTGTGTGACTGTTCCAGTTAGCTGAAGCAGGGGGAAAATCAGCAGGGAGGCAACCATGAGGGGACACGAGAGCAGGTGCAACAGCAGAGATGGCTGATGTGTGACTGTGAGCACAAAGGAGAAATCCAGTGTTAATCAAAAATATTCCTGTTGTTTGACATGGATGACAACTGTATTCTCTCAAATTCTGATACCAGCCAGTCATTAATCTCAAACAGGAACACTGAGAACTGACAATGGATTCATCCTTCGATGCAGCCAATTAAATGGGCGGATGCAGATAAAAACATCAATGTGTTTTTTTGTTGTTGTTTTTGCTGTTAATGTGTCACTTACAGTACTGGTAATCCTCTTTCCTGTCCTGTCTGTGCAGAAAACACTGCAGTCATTGTAAGGCACCTGTCCTGGACTTCTGGAGCTCCATATCCAAAATGTGTGATGTGAAATGTGATGCATAACCGTAAGTTTCGTTCAAGGCCACTGATGCTCACAAAAAAACAGGATATCAAATTATTCTTTTGATGTAGTGTGAAACATTTAAAGTTTAAATTTCATGACTTGCATCTGAGTTTTCTGTATTTTCCCGCAGGCTTGTACTGTATGTCATGCAATTCTGTGAAGTACAGAGCTTTGTTGTCTGCACAAAATGAGCAAGCAAAAATGAGCACTTATGCATTCAGCTGTAGTTTCTCGGAAAACAATGTGGTTAAAATTTAGTGAGATTCCTTTTACTCAGCTTGTCCTGTTTAAAGTAGTGAAAGTCCTCCGTCTCACTCAGATTCTCATTCTGAAATATTAGATGTGGAACAGTGCAACAAATGAAAATTATGTTTGGGTTTTAAAGAAATTAACTTTAATTTTAGTATAATAAAGTTAAACACAGTGACATCTGTGGTGTTTCACAAGAGAAGGCTTCAGCAGAAGAAAGTTGAATGTTTTACAAAAGTTGGAAAAACCCATGCATATTCATCTCATTTTCAACCTTTGGAATGTTCAGTCATGGATAATGGTGTCAGCCCAAATTAACTGAGAAAGTTAGACAAGGTGTGTGTGCGTGTGTGTGTGTGTGTGTGTGTGTGTGTGTGTGTGTGTGTGTGTGTGTGTGTGTGTGTGAGTGTGAGTGTGATAGAGAGAGAGAGAGAGAGAGAGAGAGAGAGAGAGAGAGAGAGAGAGAGAGAGAGAGAGAGAGAGAGGTGTGTCTTGAACAAGGCAAGTCAAAACAGAGAGATGTGGAGAGAGACAGCACCACTGTGTCCTGTAATGAGGGGGTAGAGGTTTGGGGGAAGAGATTGTCTTAGAGGCAGCGTTGCAACACATTTCTAAATATAACACTGTGATTTGCTTTGCAATTGTATCACAATGAAGTTTGAAGATCTTCTCTCAGATATTGATGGCTTCGGGAGGTTCCAAAAGATGATTGTTTGCCTCAGCTTCTTAGGACGTGTCACTCTACCGTGTCACTTCTTGGTGAACAACTTCATTGCTGGCATCCCATCCCACCACTGTGACATCAGCGCTCTGGATGCTGATGGGATCTTTGGAAATCTGTCGTTGGAAGAGAGACAGATTGTAAATATCCCAACGAAGGCGGATGGAACTCTATCTTCCTGTTCTGTGTTCCAAGAGCCTCAGTTCCACCTGCTTCTCAACTCCTCGAGTGCTGCTGAGTTTCCTACAGGGCCATGTCCTAATGGATGGGTTTATGACAACAGTACCTTCACCAGCACACTGGCCACTGAGGTAAAATATACTCGTCTCTATGCAGTGCCATACTATGGGTGTACAAAGTATTTAAATGTGTAAACATGAAAATTTAAAAATAACAAAGAATATAAAAAATACAAATTACTTATTGCAGACATAAAGCAACAGAACACTCACTCATTACAGCATATTTCAGATCTTAGAAAACTTTTTACCATTTTGCATGGGCTATTCCAAATATCTGCCAATAGGGGGCACTCAATTACATAAGACCAAAGTTATATCACTTGTTTTGGAGTGGCACCAAACAAACATCTTTAGTCCGTATGTGATTTTAATTCTACCCCAGTGCACTGTCTGTTATTTCCTCTTTGTCTTGCATGCCTTGATAGAAAAAAAAAGTCTGTTGTGACATGTGTTTCTACTTCAGAACCATCGCAAAGCCACTTTTTTAATTATTTAAAAGACAGATAATAACATCACTTTATATTTAATTTATAACATTTTTCCTATTTTATATATAATTTTTTTCTTTTTCACTTCTCTTCCAAGTGGGATCTGGTGTGTGACAAGAAAGGGTTGAATAAAGCCACTGCCACCATCTTCTTTGTAGGGGTCATGTTTGGAGCCATGACCTTTGGTGGTCTGAGTGACAGGTAGGATTTATACTTTGTGCCCATATAAAAAAAAATGATCCAAAAGAACATTAAGCAATTTCTCAGTAACAAACTTGTAAACGCACATCTGTTGATGTTCTGTGAGCAACAGTTTATCAGAGTGCGACTCGAGTTTGGTGATGGTGATTTGGAGTCATTTTGCATGTATAATACAAAAAAACTTTCTCTGATGCACAGATATGGACGCAGGATAATGCTTCTGGTCTCGTACGTGTCGGGGATGGCCTTTGCATTGCTCAGTGTCTTCTCAACCTCCTACGCCATGTTTGCTGCACTCAGGTTCATGAGTGGCTTTTGTATCACAGGCATCGTCATCGTCACCTCTGTGCTCAGTGAGAATTATACCTTTTTTCTTAGCTCTCGCTCTGTGCCCATCCCATTAGACAGTCACACTACTTATAAACATCTTATGGAAGGGTATTGGTTCTAGTGTCACAAGTAGAGACACTAGAACCGAATAGAATAGTGAAGTGAGTGTGGGTGTGTTGTTTTACGTTCTCCTCTCTCTGCAGTTGTAGAATGGGTGGACATTGAGAGCAGAAAGTTGGTGGGGGTGATTGACAGCTTGTCATGGACATTTGGATTCATGACGCTGTCCACACTTGCTTTCTTAATCAGAGACTGGAGATGGTTGATTGTAGCAATCACATCACCAGTGGCCATTGCCATAATATCATGGAGGTAACCCAGTGTTAATATCAAAATGCTATCAAAACATTTACATTATGGATACAGATTATTTCTCACTTATATTTTATATTCTGAATTATGAATGGATCTATGTTTTTCTATGTGAACTCGAAACAGATGGGTTCCAGAATCAGCTAGGTGGCTGATAGCAAATGGGAGACTAGATGAAGCCAACTATTACTTAAAGAAGTGTGTTAAGATGAACCGTCGGCAGGCGATGGCCTCCTCCATCAAACCAGAGGTGAGACTACGCAGGGCATTCAACTAGTGTTGACATTGGCATAATAAAGTCCAGACAATAAGATCACCATCTTGAGTCGTGTGTGTGTGTGTGTGTGTGTGTGTGTGTGTGTGTGTGTGTGTGTGTGTGTGTGTGTGTTCATTCTTTCAAGTGTTTTATTTCTCCCTCTGTTTAGAACCTGTCGAAAATTATTGTAGCCAGTCAAGAAGGACGAAAATACTCCTATCTTGATCTGCTGAGAACTCCCAAGATGAGAAAACTGGCACTACTTACCGGAATCACCTGGTATAAGGATTTTTACATCTATTTTCATTATATCTCTCTTATTTCACTTCAATTTTTGTGAAACCATCCACTAAATCTTAATATTAAATTAATGTTAATTTAATTGATGTAACCCCTTGATTTTGACTGATGCTACGTCTTGCAGGAATCACGGCAGACAGGGGTTCTCAGCGTTTGTTGTTTATTAGACTGGCAACAAACAGCAAACATACAAGACAAGTTTCAGGCTCCGCAACATCAACAGCATAACGTGAACTAAGTGACTAGTGTATTTCATACTAAGTAGCTTCTTTGTGATCATATAGCCTAGTTTAAATGAAGAGTGTAATCTTATCTATTCTTAT
>JAODXP020000006.1:19050200-19068376 GCA_027497455.2 Sardinella longiceps | reverse complement strand
CGGTACATAAAGTCATTGCCAATTTTGCATGTGCCATGTGTCCATACAAAGTCAAAGTGAATTAAATTGTCAATCAGTCCAACTACAAATGTGAACCATGTGGGCAACACCTACAGATGACCTACTGTACAGCACCTCACCTCAGGTTTGATAGAGGAGGCCATTCCCTGTTTACGGTTCATTTTAACACACTTATTTAAGTAGTGGTGAGCTTCATCTAGTCGTCCATTTGCTATCAGCCACCTAGCTGATTCTGGAACCCATCTGTTTTGAGATGATGAAATTTGATACTGTTTATTACTGTCATAACTTCTGAACTGTTCATCCAAAAACATTATTGAACATAATGCTCTCAAAGACATCTATTGAACTATTCAGAAATTCTCTTCCCCAAATCTATTTGTGAGTTATTCAAAATTAAATCAACAATCTCAGTAATTTGGATTGGTTAGAAGTATAATGAATATGCTGCAAACCTCCATAATAATATGGACAAGGCCACTGGAGATGTAACTGCCACTATTAACCACCTCCAATCTCTGATGAGGAAGGCAAGCAGGGATAGTGCCATATTTCCAAAAGTCCATGACATGCTGTCAATCACCCCCACCAACTTTCTGCTCTTTATGTCAACCCATTCCACAACTGTTGGGAAAAACAGACATACAGCTCTCGTTGACAGATCAAAATACACATACACACTGCACACACACACACACATATACTAATGAATTCTTATTGTTCTTCAATCATATGTGTGAGGAGTTTTCTCACTGAGCACAGAGGTGACGATGACGATGCCTGTGATACAGAAGCCAGTCATGAACCTGAGTGCAGCAAACATGGCGTAGGAGGTTGAGAAGACACTGAGCAATGCAAAGGCCATCCCCGACACATACGACACCAGAAGCATTATCCTGCGTCCATATCTGTGAATATAAGAGTATGGTAAAGAAGAGTATTGCCATTACTAGGGCCCTGCCACCATGTGCTTTAAAGAACGGCGCAAACTGTTGTCGCTGTTTTCATGTGAGTGCATCATTCATTTTGTCTGCCAAAGACGCTCAATGTCTTGCTGGCTGATGACATTGTGCCCTTACAGGTGTCTCATTGGTTAATTTGGTGTTACACCCAAAACATACCCATGATTAATTAGCATAAGATCAAGCCTGTCGAAATATACTGTAAATCCTACCTGTCACTCAGACCTCCAAAGGTCATGGCTCCAAACATGACCCCTACAAAGAAGATGGTGGCAGTGGCTTTATTCATCCCTCTCTTATCACACACCAGATCCCACTTAGAGAGGGGAGAGAAACAGGAGGAAAAGTGTTTGTATGTGAGGAAACTTTTGACATAACACTGGAGACGTGAGAGAGGCTTTTGGTCATGGAAATATAATGTACATACAGTCGAGCAGCATTAAACGTGCCTTACCAAGGTGGTACAGATAGCCTCACTATAAAAAGGGTATCATCAGTAGCAAATGATTTGCTTTGCAGGGTCTAGAAATGGGCCATAGGCCATCAGTAGTTGTTTTCCAAAGTTTGGGTTGGACCAACCAAATTACTAGAAATCAGAGTTGCTTAAATGTCCCCTAGCAATAGCAGAGGTAGTTGGCAATATGCTTTAAGGACAACTGCTATTTCAACCCCTTTGGATGAGCCTGATCTATTGGTCACAGCCAAACTACATATTTAAATGTTATAGCCTGGATTTTCAGGCTAGTGTTCGGCTAGCCGAACAAAATTACTTTCTATTTTTCTATGTACTACTTACTTGCTGTAAACATACAATCCCCTGACCGATACCAACATATTATATATGACTGACACTATTACACTGAATTATTTCAAAGACAGAAAAAAATTCAGTTTAATCCTACTTTAATCCCACCTCTTTATATCTCAAGGCAAGCATTTTTCCCCGTCATGTTGGTACAACTAAAATCAGGCATGGTGCCTGAATTCTATCATGTCTAAGTATTTTACCTCAGTGGCCAGTGTGCTGGTGAAGGTACTGTTGTCGTACACCCATCCATTAGGACATGGCCCTGTAGGAAACTCAGCAGCACTCGAGGAGTTGAGAAGCAGGTGGAACTGAGGCTCTTGGAACACAGAACAGGAAGACAGAGTTCCATCCGCCTTCGTTGGGATATTTACAATCCGTCTCTCTTCCAACGACAGATTCCCAAAGATCCCATCAGCATCCAGAGCGCTGATGTCACAGTGGTGGGATGGGATGCCAGCAATGAAGTTGTTCATTAGAAAGTGACATGGCAAGGTGAAGCGTCCCAGGAAACTAAGGCAAAGGATCATCTTCTGGAATCTTCCAAAGCCATTGATCTCTGACAGAAGGTCTTCAAACCTCATTGTAACAAAAAGAAAAAGTAGTCCACACTTTGAAGCTGTGTTTCCACACTGCCTGTGTCACACAGTAAATATATCCACTTAACCTCCACCCTCTCATCACGGGACACAGGTTCACTTGCGCTGTTTTGACATTGGCAGTGCAAGACACCCTTTTCTCCTTGTGTAACTCATGCATGGTTAATTTTAGGTTGACACAATTGTCAAGGCATTCCAAAGGTTGAGAGGAAAATGGTACAATTGTCCACTAATCTTTTACTTTTGTGAACCATTACAACCTCTTCTCCAGAAGTGGAGTCACCTCATTACTCATATACATGCACCTGTCCATAAAATAATTTCCCCAAGGCTTACCCCTTTAATTACACCGCTTTAAATATTCTATTTTCTGAGCAACACAGATTTTTTTAATGAATTAGACAGGAAAGGTAAGAAGTTCTTAATGATTTTAGGACAACACAGACCAATACAAGGGGGAACTGAAAGGATTCACAATTGTCACATTTAATTTTGCCAAATTTCCTTTATTGTCACGTTTCATTTTGTCTTGAATGTTTGCTTTGTATTGTACATGCATTTTAATGAAATGAAAAGGTAAACTAGAAAAGCTTCAGAGTGCAGACCTCCACCAAGGCAATGTGGTCACAGACACAATATAAATTCCAGATCATGTTCTGGATCACCGATCGCCACCAAAATTGAATCAGTTCTTGATTGTCCCAATATATACATTGTCCGAAAATTTCATCCAGTGCAGTACTTTTGAAGTTATCCTGCTGACAGACAGACAGACAGACAGACAAACAGACAGACAAACCAACGCGACCGAAAACATAACCTCGTTGGCGGAGGTAATTAGTTAACAATAGATGATCCTTTAATTGGCATGCAAGGAAACCAGTACTAAGGAGCAGGGGTCCAGATCCCAGAATCAGGGAAGCTTAAAGGAATGTACCGGAGTGAATGTACCGGAGCAAACAGGCACTTTACACTGAATCAATGGGACCTGACTATTGGAAACCGAAAGTAAGATCTGAGGTTACATTGATTCAATGTAAAGTGTTTCGCGTTCGTGTTAGGTTATGCTGTTCGAAATTCTTTCTTTTCATGCGAAATACTGTATATTGCTGTTGGAAGGCTCGTGCAGCAGGGCTATGCTTAAATTCACTCCGGTGCATTCCTTTAAAGTGTTTAAAATGTAACTGTGCCTGCTGTGTGATACAGGAAGGTGGTCCAAAGATATGCAGGGTCATCCTCTTTGGACCTGTTACCTAATTTGGAGGTTGTTTAAAGGTATATTGAATTGGTTTAGGGAGGGAGTCCTGACCACATGTCATCCAACAGCAGGATCAGGGGGTAATCTTGACCTAAGGTGGTAGGCTACAGAAAGTCTTACTATAAAAAGGGTGTCATCTTTATGTTTATATTAACAGGCGTCAGTGTTCCCAATGCCCTGTTTTCCCAAGGCCCAATATTCCACAAATTGTTATTTCAGTGCCCTCTACTGGCAGAAGGAGCCAACATTAGAGGTGACACTTCTGGTGTGTTGTTTGGCCTAGATATCTACATGTACCCTAATGGTGGACAATGATTTGCTTTGCATGAGGGGTCGCCCTCTTTGGACCTGTTGAATATATTGAATTGAGTTTATTGAATCGGAATGCTCCCTAATGACTGAACTGTTTTAGTGTTTTCTGCTGCATGTGCTGTTAAAAAAAAAGCCAAAAAAAAAAAACTTTTTTTTCTTCCTTTTTTTGTCCAAACTGCTGCTATCTCATGCCGCCATCTCCATCTCATCCAGTGGCACACCTTGGCTTTTTCACAGTTCCATTAAACACATAGTTCTTTAATGTTGTTTCCATCAGTGGTGCTATGGTTGTTGTGGTTGTGTAAAAAAGTAATGCCACTAGTGTCCTTTGTTTCTTTATCATGTCAAGTCACAACAACAGAGAATCAGGTAAAACAACGTCATCGCACTGCAATCTTTCTGCAAACATAGTAGACCACTTTTCCGGACACATAAGGTTCTTTAATTTTATTACATTGGATCTGGAGGATAAAAACACCATATAGTAAACAATATTAATCTGCTACTAATAATTACATAAGTACATGATGCCTGATCACTGACATTGTAGACCTACATCTAAAATACCTCTACGCCACTTTACAGATACGTCTTTCATACAGTACATGTGAAATAAAACTTGTGTCCAGACTCAATTTCTTGTGCCTGTTGAGAGCAAAGAAAAGTTAAGGGCTACTGCTCTAAATTTGAATAGTATTTGTTTAGAGGAATAGACTTAAGACACCACAAACAGCTGTTTTCACCCGCCAACTTCACGCTCTGTGTTGTCTTGAGCAAGGACAGCAGATTCCACATGTGATGCTCTGCAATTCAACAAAACTATGTAGTGATACTGTATCATCAGATTATGATAATAGATTAATAGAAATTCTCTCTATTTGAAGCAATGCAAGTTAATAAGTGAAATATTTGCGCTGGGAGTTACCTTGTTCCCTCAACGTCCTCAATAGTCTCAGGCAGGCATCGGTCCCGTGTTTCAGGAAGTCGGCTAGCCACTAAACTGGAGCCCACAGCAATGCAGCACAGGATGAGCTGAGGGAGTCCTGACCACACGTCATCCAACAGCAGGATCAGGGGGGCCACAGCCACCCCAACACGACCCATGAAGGAGTTGTAGCCCATGCCATTCTGCCTGTCAGGATAATGCATAACCAATGACAGCGGTGATACACTTGGAAAATTAGCAGACCATACCATTGTACCATACTTTGGATTTTTATCACGGTAGCCCATAGGCTTAATACATCACAAATAGAGGTTCATTCGTTGTAGCATTTCATTCTACTAGTAGGGAATCCATACCATTCCATTCTTCAATATTGGTCACTCTTGGCAACAGGTTTGATGCAATTATGTTGTAGGTTTCATTGAAATCATTGATGCAAACTACATCATACAAATTTTTGTTAAATCCAAGGACTACAGATAGCGCTTACCTGATCACAGTTGGGTAGAGCTCTGAACTGTACAAAATCAGTGTGCCAAAAGCAGTCGCTGAAAATCCCTTGCCAAGCACTGATACAGCTGTTCTTGCTGCCCGCTGATCTGAAAAGCAGTCACACACACAAAGAATCATACACTTTACACCTTATTGTGTTTATCTGTTATTTAAGGTCTCTCATCTGTTAAGGATTGATATGATGTACTGGTATTATATAATTTGGCAACTCTTTTGTTTTCGAAGTTCATGCCAGAAGTGTATGAAAATGAACAAATGATTCCTAAATGCTTTGAGCTGACTTTATCATGGATTTCTGGGTTTCCCCCCTCTCTTCTGGTTGGGAATCGAGAATCAAGCATTTCAATTCACTGGAATCATAACCCTCTGATATTACCAATTCCTTGTATCAATTCATGTTTTTCAGACCCTAGTCAATGGGTCTTTCTGAATACAAAATTGAAATGAGTAACATCGTTCTACAGGGTTCCCATGTTCTAATACGTCTCTATGTTCACCTAGAGCGCAATCAACAATGACATTAATATTCAAATAAAACCCTATTAATTTCCACCCCTACTTTTGCAGAAACAAGTTGTAATACATCCAATACCTAATACTCCAATACTCAATACTTTACCTCTGGGAATAACTATGGTGATGGCAAGACATAATCCAGCCAGGAAGAGAGTAACACACTCTGTTTTACGGCGACCGAACTTGTCCAGAAGGTAAAAAATAGCCACTTTAGCTGGGATCTCAACAGCAGCATATATAAACTGTGTGAGGTAAATATTCACACCAAATCCAGCAATGTTAAAGCTGATGCCATAAAATGTGGAGGCAACTCCATACCTGCAAGACAGCAGACGTAAATCATTGTTAAAGTCACATGCAAGCTCCAAAGCTAAGGCTCTTTTTCATCATGTACAAGTATGAGTCAAACTTTTGTTTAAAAGAGTTTTGCTGCTGTGGCTGTTTTTTTTCTTCTACAAAATCCTTAGAGGTGGCTAAAACTCTATATGAAACCAACGGCCCACACTGATTTTTAAAAAACAGAGAGAAAAAAATCTACTGTAGATAAATAAGGCCTTTAAGATCAAGCTAGTATACTGTATCTCAGTTAACCCATTCTGGAATCAAACCAGAAGCAGTCAGGGGAGACTCTAAATTAGACATATAGCCAAGACAGGACCAATTGTCAACCATTCTATTTCACCGAGACACCCCAGAAAAGGGGCTAAATGTGCTAAATACTGGAATATATCAAGATATGATAATTAAGAGATAAATGACAGTTAGTGATTATCCTATATTTTCACTCGCAGGAGCCTGAAAGTTAAGAGCTACCGCACTGACAACTTGTCTTGTATGTTTGCTGTTTGTTGCCAGGTATGTTAATAGTCTTTCTGTGTCTGAATTGTTTATGTGATGATATCTGCTCTTTATGTGTTCTAGCGATTTGTAAACCTTTACCCTATGGCATTAACTATAAGAATAGATAAGATTACACTCTTCATTTAAACTAGGCTATATGATCACAAAGAAGCTACTTAGTATGAAATACACTAGTCACTTAGTTCACGTTATGCTGTTGATGTTGCGGAGCCTGAAACTTGTCTTGTATGTTTGCTGTTTGTTGCCAGTCTAATAAACAACAAACGCTGAGAACCCCTGTCTGCCGTGATTCCTGCAAGACGTAGCATCAGTCAAAATCAAGGGGTTACATCAATTAAATTAACATTAATTTAATATTAAGATTTAGTGGATGGTTTCACAAAAATTGAAGTGAAATAAGAGAGATATTATGAAAATGGATGTAAAAATCCTTATACCAGGTGATTCCGGTAAGTAGTGCCAGTTTTCTCATCTTGGGAGTTCTCAGCAGATCAAGATAGGAGTATTTTCGTCCTTCTTGACTGGCTACAATAATTTTCGACAGGTTCTAAACAGAGGGAGAAATAAAACACTTGAAAGAATGAACACACACACACACACACACACACACACACACACACACACACACACACACACACACACACAATGTTGGACTTCAAGAGTGTGGTGATCTTATTGTCTGGACTTTATTATGCCAATGTCAACACTAGTTGAATGCCCTGCGTAGTCTCACCTCTGGTTTGATGGAGGAGGCCATCGCCTGCCGACGGTTCATCTTAACACACTTCTTTAAGTAATAGTTGGCTTCATCTAGTCTCCCATTTGCTATCAGCCACCTAGCTGATTCTGGAACCCATCTGTTTCGAGTTCACATAGAAAAACATAGATCCATTCATAATTCAGAATATAAAATATAAGTGAGAAATAATCTGTATCCATAATGTAAATGTTTTGATAGCATTTTGATATTAACACTGGGTTACCTCCATGATATTATGGCAATGGCCACTGGTGATGTGATTGCTACAATCAACCATCTCCAGTCTCTGATTAAGAAAGCAAGTGTGGACAGCGTCATGAATCCAAATGTCCATGACAAGCTGTCAATCACCCCCACCAACTTTCTGCTCTCAATGTCCACCCATTCTACAACTGCAGAGAGAGGAGAACGTAAAACAACACACCCACACTCACTTCACTATTCTATTCGGTTCTAGTGTCTCTACTTGTGACACTAGAACCAATACCCTTCCATAAGATGCTTATAAGTAGTGTGACTGTCTAATGGGATGGGCACAGAGCGAGAGCTAAGAAAAAAGGTATAATTCTCACTGAGCACAGAGGTGACGATGACGATGCCTGTGATACAAAAGCCACTCATGAACCTGAGTGCAGCAAACATGGCGTAGGAGGTTGAGAAGACACTGAGCAATGCAAAGGCCATCCCCGACACGTACGAGACCAGAAGCATTATCCTGCGTCCATATCTGTGCATCAGAGAAAGTTTTTTTGTATTATACATGCAAAATGACTCCAAATCACCATCACCAAACTCGAGTCGCACTCTGATAAACTGTTGCTCACAGAACATCAACAGATGTGCGTTTACAAGTTTGTTACTGAGAAATTGCTTAATGTTCTTTTGGATCATTTTTTTTTATATGGGCACAAAGTATAAATCCTACCTGTCACTCAGACCACCAAAGGTCATGGCTCCAAACATGACCCCTACAAAGAAGATGGTGGCAGTGGCTTTATTCAACCCTTTCTTGTCACACACCAGATCCCACTTGGAAGAGAAGTGAAAAAGAAAAAAATTATATATAAAATAGGAAAAATGTTATAAATTAAATATAAAGTGATGTTATTATCTGTCTTTTAAATAATTAAAAAAGTGGCTTTGCGATGGTTCTGAAGTAGAAACACATGTCACAACAGACTTTTTTTTTCTATCAAGGCATGCAAGACAAAGAGGAAATAACAGACAGTGCACTGGGGTAGAATTAAAATCACATACGGACTAAAGATGTTTGTTTGGTGCCACTCCAAAACAAGTGATATAACTTTGGTCTTATGTAATTGAGTGCCCCCTATTGGCAGATATTTGGAATAGCCCATGCAAAATGGTAAAAAGTTTTCTAAGATCTGAAATATGCTGTAATGAGTGAGTGTTCTGTTGCTTTATGTCTGCAATAAGTAATTTGTATTTTTTATATTCTTTGTTATTTTTAAATTTTCATGTTTACACATTTAAATACTTTGTACACCCATAGTATGGCACTGCATAGAGACGAGTATATTTTACCTCAGTGGCCAGTGTGCTGGTGAAGGTACTGTTGTCATAAACCCATCCATTAGGACATGGCCCTGTAGGAAACTCAGCAGCACTCGAGGAGTTGAGAAGCAGGTGGAACTGAGGCTCTTGGAACACAGAACAGGAAGATAGAGTTCCATCCGCCTTCGTTGGGATATTTACAATCTGTCTCTCTTCCAACGACAGATTTCCAAAGATCCCATCAGCATCCAGAGCGCTGATGTCACAGTGGTGGGATGGGATGCCAGCAATGAAGTTGTTCACCAAGAAGTGACACGGTAGAGTGACACGTCCTAAGAAGCTGAGGCAAACAATCATCTTTTGGAACCTCCCGAAGCCATCAATATCTGAGAGAAGATCTTCAAACTTCATTGTGATACAATTGTAAAGCAAATCACAGTGTTATATTTAGAAATGTGTTGCAACGCTGCCTCTAAGACAATCTCTTCCCCCAAACCTCTACCCCCTCATTACAGGACACAGTGGTGCTGTCTCTCTCCACATCTCTCTGTTTTGACTTGCCTTGTTCAAGACACACCTCTCTCTCTCTCTCTCTCTCTCTCTCTCTCTCTCTCTCTCTCGTCTCTCTCTCTCTCTCTATCACACTACCACATCACACACACACACACACACACACACACACACACACACACACACACACACACACACACACACACGCACACACACCTTGTCTAACTTTCTCAGTTAATTTGGGCTGACACCATTATCCATGACTGAACATTCCAAAGGTTGAAAATGAGATGAATATGCATGGGTTTTTCCAACTTTTGTAAAACATTCAACTTTCTTCTGCTGAAGCCTTCTCTTGTGAAACACCACAGATGTCACTGTGTTTAACTTTATTATACTAAAATTAAAGTTAATTTCTTTAAAACCCAAACATAATTTTCATTTGTTGCACTGTTCCACATCTAATATTTCAGAATGAGAATCTGAGTGAGACGGAGGACTTTCACTACTTTAAACAGGACAAGCTGAGTAAAAGGAATCTCACTAAATTTTAACCACATTGTTTTCCGAGAAACTACAGCTGAATGCATAAGTGCTCATTTTTGCTTGCTCATTTTGTGCAGACAACAAAGCTCTGTACTTCACAGAATTGCATGACATACAGTACAAGCCTGCGGGAAAATACAGAAAACTCAGATGCAAGTCATGAAATTTAAACTTTAAATGTTTCACACTACATCAAAAGAATAATTTGATATCCTGTTTTTTGTGAGCATCAGTGGCCTTGAACGAAACTTACGGTTATGCATCACATTTCACATCACACATTTTGGATATGGAGCTCCAGAAGTCCAGGACAGGTGCCTTACAATGACTGCAGTGTTTTCTGCACAGACAGGACAGGAAAGAGGATTACCAGTACTGTAAGTGACACATTAACAGCAAAAACAACAACAAAAAAACACATTGATGTTTTTATCTGCATCCGCCCATTTAATTGGCTGCATCGAAGGATGAATCCATTGTCAGTTCTCCGTGTTCCTGTTTGAGATTAATGACTGGCTGGTATCAGAATTTGAGAGAATATAGTTGTCATCCATGTCAAACAACAGGAATATTTTTGATTAACACTGGATTTCTCCTTTGTGCTCACAGTCACACATCAGCCATCTCTGCTGTTGCACCTGCTCTCGTGTCCCCTCATGGTTGCCTCCCTGCTGATTTTCCCCCTGCTTCAGCTAACTGGAACAGTCACACAGTCAGACTCTCACACATGCCCCACATTCTTCACTACTCCAAAAGTCCAGTGTTACAGTGACCTTGTCTTAAGGACAGAGAACACTGAAAGAAATGTAACGGTAGGCCTAGGCCTATATTACGAAGTTGAATCTTCATCTGTGTTTTTTTTTCCATTGCCTTAACTGGGTTGTGCCATCTCTTCATCTCTTTTGTAAAACATACTTGTTTGGCTGAAGTTAGATAACTAACTTTGTTTCACCATAAGCCATTAAATGTTACAATGTATTATTAGTAATGCCTCATTTTTATGACAGGACACCCCATGTGTTCAATTTTGGACTTGACATTTAGTCCCAGCTGGAATGGAAAATAACTCCCATCCAGTACAACTCTCAGGGTGGTAATTATTTTCTCTGCTGTCCCTTCATCTTTTTCCAATTATACAAAAAGAACAATGCCTTATGAACTAGAAAAGCACTCGGGGAGTGCAGACCTCCGTCAAGGCAATATGGTCACTGACGCAAAATAAACTCCAGATGGCATTCCAGATAACCAATCAACAGAGCACCATAATCAGTTTTCACTTGTTCCAATACACACGTTGTCCAAGAATTTCATCCAAATCTGTGCGTTACTTTTCGAGTTATTTTGTTGAATAACACATTATTACCAATATTTACAGGCTAATGCTAACTTTCCAAAATTGAAATACACCTGGGACTGGTGTGAAGATATCTGTACGCAGGAGTTAACTGAACAGCTCAGGATTTCAGAGCTGTTCATTTAATTTTTGCACCAATAATTACCAGAGTTTCAAATTTTTACACCAATAGGCCCAGGCCTAATCATAATATAAATTTAAATAGGCCTATGTGACAAATAAAATTCCTTGATTCTTTCTGTGTTTTTGATTGCCTGAAGCTGGCATAGAAAACATTATCTTCATCAGTGATGGATTTATTCAAATCGTCATAGAAGGGAACTTTAAGGCCGATGGTTCCTAGTCCTTTTGGCCTTGTTAATCTGTTAAACACACACACACACACACACACACACACACACACACACACACACACACACACACACACACTATCCTATCACTTGGCCTATAGGAAGAAATATACTTAAAATCAGATTAACAATATAGGCCTGGCGTAGGCTATTGAAAGCTTTGAAGCTTCACTTCATCACTAAAAAAATGGTGGGACTTTTATTATGACAAATAGAAGAATGGAAGCCATATTGGAACTTTTAGCGAAGTACTTGTGCGCAGCCTGACGCAGCTGGATGGTGTGTTGTAGTCAACTGGATTTGTTTTGAGGCAAATATACAGTGATGCTATGTTACAATAAGTCAAAAGACACAACCAGATAACTATCGAAGAAAATTGTAAGTTTCAGATGTACATATTCCTCTTGCTGACATCGGTAGATAGCTAACTTTGAATTCAATCAGAGTCAGAGATATCAAGGTAACATCAACGTTAGCTTCTTAGCAGCGACAAGGCGCTAAATTCAAATAGATGACTCTGACTGCACAGAAGCTTCTTTGTGGGCTTGTTCTGGGGTTGACCTGCTGTTAATAGGTTGCCTCAGAGTTACAGCGCTGTTTATAAGATGTGGTTTCCAGAATGAAGCATGGTGCACAGACTGGCCATTTGCTGATGTTGATAACTTAGTGCATTAACGTTAGCTAACGTTATCAATGATTGTCAAGCCCAACCTTGCCAATGATTTTAGATAACGTTAACGTATTCACCACCTGAGACATTCAGGACAGTGCTACATATTTAGTGCACGCGAACATAAACACAATGAAGAAGAAACTAACATTTCAGGTAACGTTAGAGCATTTAACATTAAAGACAGGCAATAAGGGACAGGGCAGACACAACACTAGACAGGACATAACGTTAGGCAACGTTGTAACACAGCAGTGACATAAGTAATATTGTAACAGAGCAGTGGGCATAACACAGACTTGTAACAGTAACGTTAGCAAGTTTGAGAGGATTTACAGTAACTTCACTTCACTGTTGAGCAGTCTGACTGCCGGGGGGGAAGAGGTGGTTGCTTATTCCTGAGGTGTGGGCAGTTGTGATGCAGAAACTTTTCCCTGACAGTGAGTGTTGTAGATATCAGAGAGGGAAGAAAGAGGCTCCACTGATCCAGAGCGGTATAGAAACATGGCTAAACATCTCTCTATGGCTCTGCACTGATCTTTTCAGAGGTCCTCACAACTCGCTGCATGGCCTTTTGCTCTGCAGCCCAGCAGTTGCCATACCACACATAGCACATAGCCTCGTCATGCATAATATAACAATAATGCTCATAATGTTAGTGATTTTTTTTAGTGGTAGGTATACCATGGGAAATAAATTACGTAAAGCATTGCGTAGGTGGTCGTTTGTTGTGTGTTATCACCTTGGCACCCTCTTTATGCCTCCTATTTAGCATTATGAAGTTACATATCATGGGTGAGTAAGGTAAAATTAAATAGACCAGTCAAGCTGCCATTATGCCATAATACAGAAGTTGGTTCATGAAATAGACTCCCATTCATTTTTTTCCATAGACGTTTCAAGAAGCCTGGCTCAAATAGTGTTGCAAGACTTGTCTCTGCCTAACCAGCAACGGGGTTCAAAATCACCATATATATAATCACCATGATAGAGATGAAAAAAAGGCGAAGGTATAAGACTGTGTGCATATTTATACTCCAAAGTGAAAGAACTACCTAAGTCATTGCAAGGATTATCAATTTGAGGTTTCTATATCCTAATGATAGTTTGCTGAGCCCCATATTGATTTACTGTAGAACACCACTCTGACAACAGTTTGATGTGAACAGATTCAACTTCAGAATGGAAAAACATGACTGGCGTTTTCACTTATTTCCATAATTATGCATGACTTCCCAGATAAAAAATGTTGCCTGAATGTAAATAATCACCTGAGCCTGTAATGAAACCCACCATATGCAGATAAATAGGGTGATAAATTGAACAAACTCTAGGGTGGCACACCTTCCCACAAAACAAAGACAGACTTACTGCCTTTGAGTGGTACTGACAGACCAAATTTGGGGTCTGGCTCAAGGACTTAAAATGCCCACACTTGTCACTACTGTATTTCATTCAGATGTCGCGAAGAACGAAAACGGCCATTGTGTACAAGGAGGTGACTACAGATGATGAAGACGAAAACCTGTGAGTTGTCTTTCTGTCTGTCTGTCTGTCTGTCTGTCTCTCTCTCTCTCTCTCTCTCTCTCTCTCTCTGACAACACACACACACACACAGTTTTTTTGTTTGATCACACACACAAAGCACAAAATCTTCCACCTAACTATCAAAACATCAGTTTCATAAATTATACTTTTTCTGCTCTTTGTGAAAACACTTTTTGCTCAACTTTGTTGTATACAAGACTGAAAACAACCTAATAAATAAATTCATCGTAAAATACTCATGGCGTGTCAGTTTTCAGTATCTTATAACTTTGTAATGCGTGTACTGCAGATTAGTCATGCTTATATCATGCTTCATGTACAGTATGTGCAAGTTGTGAATGTTTACATGTATTTCATTGTACATGTATTTCTTTTTTAAAATACAGTTTTCATAGATTTTGATATTTGATCTCAAAACTTTCTCTACTTCACTTCATGGCCCTTGTCTTGTTTTCCCTCATTCACCTTCTCTGCTTCTCTTTGTCCAATCAAAATTGAAATCTAGACAAATGCCTGCCTTGTTTACAGTGCTAAAGATATGGATGCAGAGTGAAGTATTTATCAAAAAGTACTTTGGCTTGTGTCAATGTGTGTTCTGCAATTCTCAGAACGATGTGAGTTGAAGACACAAAAATGTATGTTTTTGCAAAGGTGCTATAAAATTGCACTGAGTCACTGTTAGCCTCAAGCCTTTAGAAAAATATAAAATGGACAAATTGTGCTTAATAGTACTGTACAGGTTTAAAAGCTTAATCTTTCTGTGGACTCATAAACTTTATCTCTAATCTGTCATAGACTTGGAAATAAGGAAGCCAGCAGTGATGAAAATGCTGATGATTCTTGGCAACCTGAGCCAAAGGCAAAAACAGTTGCCCGGAGACCAGCCAAGCCCAGGGAACCCAAAGCAAAAAAAGAACCCAAACCAAAGAAGGAACCCAAACCTAAAGTTCCTAAAGAACCAAAGCCGAAGAAGGAGCCCAAGCCTAAAGCAGAGAGGAAGCCTAGGGCCCCCAGAGCTCCTAAAGCCAAGAAGGCAGAACTTACAGAAGATTCCAGAACCCAAGCAGAACCAGAACAGCCTCCAGTGATGATGGAGGAGATTGGTGGACAAATGAATGACAGAGAAGGGCTACAGGGGCCTTTGAGGGTCAAAGAGGAGGTGGGTTATTGACACTTTAAAACATTGTCCTAATATACTATAATGCTTATTTTTCATATGTAGGAATGGAGCCCACACTCTACATGCACATACCATCACTGTCATTTCCCTCCCTCCCCCACATAAAAAAGTCAAAAGTCAAATTTATTTGTATAGCACATTTAAAAAACAACAGCAGTTGACCCAAAGTGCTTTACAGAGAAAAGACGTGACATCAAAGGTCAAGGCAGACCAGTACAATCAAAAGAGTAAACTTCATTAAAAAAGTATAAATAGAAATAATGAAATGACTTAAATAGGAAGTTTAGAGTAAAAAAAAACCCATAACAAACTGAAACAGGACCAAGGAATAAAAGTTATTGAATCAGGCAAGGTTAAAAGCAATAGAAAAAAGATGTGTCTTGAGATTTGATTTGAAACTGTCTATTGTGGGGGAGGATTTTATATGGACCGGAAGGCTATTCCACTGCTTGCCACCCCTACCTTAATAGAAAGCCCCTCCCAACATACTGACTGCACACTCCCCCCATGGGTGCCCCATTAATGAATACAGGCTGACACCAGACATAATTTCACTGGATTTCTTATAACTACATACATTACAAATAAACTTCCTTGTATACTTGTATAACTGATGAAACATGTACAGTAGGCTGATACTGGAAAACATCATTATAGAAACTACAGTATGTCAAAATGGTTATGATCTGTTAGACAAACCTCTCATAAACTGACCCTGTGGTCACATGGGAGGGTGACTGGGTGATTTGAACAAGCTATTCGGTCGCCAAGGAAGCCTTGACTCGCTACAAGTTTGCACCTGGTAGTGCATGATGTATTTTTATGCCAGAAAGCCCATGTTTTCAGATTTAACATGCCTCATGTCTTGCCGCGTTTTACATAGTATCAAGTCATAGGCTAAATCCTTAACTTTTTTAGTTTGTTACAGATAAATGCAATTTTGGATTTAGCTCCGCCATTTTGGATTTCTGATCCAACTTCAGTTTGAAAGTATCTTGTCATGCATGGCTTCACTTTGATTGGTGTTCATGAAAAATCGCCTTGTTTTATTGCCCAACATTTGCATAAAATAGACTGCATTTCTATTTTTTCTCCGCCTAATTGGCAATGTGTTGCCCAGTTGCCTCTACCTGTCGCCCTTTGCCTACTGTCATTGAAAATGAATAGGAACCTGTCGCCCAGCATCAGTGTTTTTGTTGCCCGTGTGACCAAGGGGTGATGTTGCAAAATAAAAATACATGATTGAACCTTAAATTACTCATGCCATACTGAAATGTGCATTTTGGATTTGGTTCTGCTAATTGTTATTGAGTTGATTATGTTTATTTGTAATATACTCCACCTTTTCTTAGAGAGTCTCTTTTCCCATGCCACCTGGGCCCAATAGCTGCGAACCCAGTGGGAGTGGCTTGAACTCCTACACCAATCAACAGTCTCTGATGGTAAAGAAGGAGGAGCCAGAGGACTCCTTCTCGTTTGGAGAGCCAGCTACTAAGAAACAGAAGACTTTGTCTGCTCCGCAAGGAAGGCCTGTCAAACAGGCCAAGTCTGTCAGTGTCTTTGGGGAAGGGCTGCACATGAACTGGGACCCCATTCAGGTATAATGGAAGATATGACATAGAGTAGTAATAATCTGTAGGGATACTGTGCTCTGTTTACACTGATACTTGCCTTGTGAGGCCCCTGAATGTCCTCATGATTAGATTTTTGATAATGTGTAATGCTGACCTAAGTTTTGCTCAGAAAAATAGAAATAAATCAAACTATGTTTTTTTTTTTTTTTTTAGCACATTTTACCCATTTGGAACTGAAACGCCTGTTTAAAACACCCCCTTAGACCTGGAATTTTCAGAAAATGCTAAATTGTCAAAACCTGTTAAATGCTGTATATTTCAGGCTCTGTAGCAGATAGAAGCATGAAATAAGATAAAGAAAGAGAAAACCTTAGAGAGCCTACAGCTTTATTCTTCTATTTGGACTGATATGCGTGGCCATACTGTAACTTCTAAGTGTACTCTAACAGGTTGATGCTCCATTCTATGGATTTTTTTGGTGTAATGCTAGAGGACTAGCTGCATAAAAATAGTGTAAAAAGTTACATAGTGTTACTTTAAAAAACATAGTGTTACTTAAAAATGTTTCTCATACTACTTCCAGTAATTTCTTGACTTTTGTATTTTATATGTGTGTTTGTTTGTTTGTGTCTGTGCTGTAGGTGTTAGCACAGAGGACTAGTGTGGAACAGTGGGTGTGTGCCAACATTGCCCAGCTCCTGCACGAGGACAATACTATTCCTTTCCTGGTGCGCTACCGTAAGGAGATGATCAACTATATGGATGCTGATGCACTACGAGAAGTACAGCTGGCACTGGAGGATCTGTGGTGAGTGTGTGTGTGTGTGTGTGTGTGTGTGTGTGTGTGTGTGTGTTTGTTAGGGTGAAGATGGGAGGAAGGGTGAATTTGGGCTATTGCTATTTTTGGCTATTTTTTTTTTAATTATGAATTATGAATTTATTAATTACATACATTATATATACATGTGTGTGTGAGAGGGAGCTCCTCTCATTGGACTAGTGAAGTTACTCATCTCCACCACTAGATGGCAACAAAGGCCATGAATTTATAGAGCAGTGATTTTTGCAGCACTAGACTTGCACATATAGTAGATTGCAGTTATATTGTGGATGCGTAGAAGTGTCTGCAAATATCTTAATAAATGGTGTGTGTGTGTGTGTGTGTGTGTGTGTGTGTGTGTGTGTGTGTGTGTGTCTGTGCCTGCGTGTTTTAGTGCTTTGGCAAAGAAGTGTCAGTCTGTGATGCAGACACTGAAGAAAGATGGAGTCTTGACATCTGAACTGGAGATATCCCTAAAGAACTGCAGAACACCTGATGAACTAGATCACGTGGTGAGTGTGTGTGTGTGTGAAGTAATAAGCTTGTGTAAAACGAC
>JAODXP020000006.1:19022700-19045200 GCA_027497455.2 Sardinella longiceps | reverse complement strand
CATTTTTAACTTGCAAGCTGTTTGGACCCATAAAAATCCTCTAGATGGAGCTAACGTCGAGTTGCTGACTGAGCTTGAAGATAGCTAGTCGGAGACGGGGATAAAGTAGCCTATCTTTGGCTCAGCTTGTCAGTAAAAAGTTGTTGAGTGTTTAATACTGCTAAAATCGGTACAAGCCAAATATTAACTGTCTGCTGATTGCTCTACTTCAAGGATATCACTCAGACAGGAGACACTGACATCTGCATCTACACATATCTTAAAGTTAGCATCGTTGCATAGCCTACTCAAAATACCAAAACACTGGCTCTTACCTTGTTACAGTTCAAGTTATATCCATGTTATATCCATTTTTCATGTAAAGTCCACAATTAGATGTATTCCTGTCATGACTGCATGTTAGATCAGTCGATATCAGTTAACTTTTAAGTTAGACTGGTAGTAGTAGGCAGCAGAATGAAGTGGTTCATCAGAAGCTAGCCTAATAATCCCCTTGTCACATTGCTAATGAACTTCATCGTGGTTTTTCTCAGCATTCTTTTTTTTTCTGACTTGTAACATTGTAACACTTTGAACCTCCATATCTCCGTCATTTGTTAGCCAATATTGTCGATATTGGTGTCGTTTGAAAGCTTATTTTCTGCAATAACATAATTTTGAAAAAATGTGCCAAGCGACTGATTTCGATGTGCAGGGTCACATATCATGATCAGGATATCATACTCTTGTGTTTATATGTGGCAACGGGACATAATTTTCTATTTTCTCTGCTATTCTATGTTACGTGAAGTTAAATTACTTCTTTAACGTCATAGTAACAAGTGTTTGTGTGGTGTGGGTTTTGCATGTGCATAGTTATTTCTATCATTGGTCTGTCTTTGTGCAGGTGTGTGTTTTGTGTGGGAGAGAGTGAGTGAGTGTTGGTGTTCACATTGAGAACACTGGCATGGGTGTGTTCAGTTACATATGAGCGTGTGTGCTGTGCGGCCAAGTGTGATTGGTCATCCTGGAGATCTGAAATCTGTTGCCGGGGGTGATGGATGCATTGTGACAGGCCGGTGTCAGGTGTCCTCTCTCTTTGATTGGTTGTTTAGAGTTCTCTTCCTCTACACCAAGGGTCAGTCTCAAGTCACACACAGTGTCTGCACACACACTCGCGCACACTGTTCAATGTCTGTGTGTGTCTGTGTGTGTGTGCGAGTGTGCGTATGCAGAGAGAGTCTAATTTTTCTTAATTTTATGTCATGTCCCAATTCATTTGATTCTTTGACATGTCAGGCCAAATTAAAACATGGAAATACTTCATTTGTAGCAAAAATAAATCCTGCTGGCCTGATGGCAATCAGAATGTAGTCATTCTAGCTACATATTCTCTATGGCAAACCACAGTCACAATGTTCAAAATTACCCACATTTTTAGAGCCAGTCCAGTACACTCACTTACTCTGAACAGAATAAAATATCTATGAAATAACAAAAAATCCAGATAATTTACTTTCTTTAGTATGATAGAAATTGTGCTTCAGTTGAACCTATAATATAGTACTTAATGTGTAATGTAGGTAATGTTGGAGGTTGTCATCATGGACTGATATTATTATTATTTATTTTTTTTAATGATATAAAGTTCCTCAGTATTTTCAAAATTATCAACTGATTATATACATTGATTCTTCTTTTTTTTTTCATCTGCAATGTTAATATGCAGGTGAGGGCAATTCTGATACTGATTCACTAAGTAATGTTTAGTAAACAAATTTAATATTTAAATGAAGATGTTGAGTTTTTTTTCTTTCTATTATTGCCTGCAATTGACAGTGCGTTGACTGTAGATGCCAAATGAAATTTGAAATTAAATTGTATATTTTTAAGGCAAACGAATAGAAAGGCTTAATGCCTCTTCTTTTGCTTAGAAAGAAGTCGTCCCCCGTCTGCTTCATTGGTAAATGAGCTTGTGCCCTTTACTGACATTGTCAGGTTTTAATACATGCAAATTAGCCATAATTGATTAATAGTATTTATTTTTAAAATACATTGATAGATAGCATTGATGAGAACACATGCATTCCCCAGATGAATGATGAAGATCCTGGTATAAAAATAAGCACTAAATCCAAAAAAACATGGTACTGTGTGTGTGTGTGTGTGTGTGTGTGTGTGGACAGCATCGGGCAGCTCTCACACATGCTGCAGGGAGAGATGTGCCTACCCACAGCTGGTGGTTCTAATAGGCTACCTGTAGGCTACAGGCTGATTTACGCACAAATGTTGGTTTAATATAATTGGCTTAATATTATTATAAACTATTCCTGAAGCCAATATGTTTAGAAATGCCAAATTTTGGCTGACCAATGTACAGTGTCCTCCTTTTTTGCGCTCAACACTCCCTATCAATTGGATAAGGAGTTGGCAGCAAGAGCAACAATTCCAATGGTAAACAAGAAATTGCCAGTGATATGTGTGGGTCTACAGTGGGTATACATAAAGGCTAAAGAGGAGGGAAGGTTGTCTTGAGAATTGATTTATATTTGTCCGTGACCTAGTGACATCCCCATAGTGTTTGAAGAGTTAAATATCTAGAAGCAGAGCGTGTTGGCCGGCAGCTTTGGTGTCAGGTAGGTGAAGTGGGTTTCACCTTAACAGAGACAAGCAGTGCAGAGCTCTTTATTTTATTTGGCATTGCACAAATACTGCACTTCCTCAGGAAATGTAGGAAATGGACCTCAAGACCAAATCTGATGCTGTGTCAGAACCCATTTCAACCCCCCTCCCTCCCTTTCAGTTACTTATTCTCTCTCTCTCTCTCTCTCTCTCTCTCTCTCTCTCTGTGTCTTTCTCGCCACTTGTGCATACTCTTTCTTTCTCTCTCAAACTCTTTCAGACTCTTGCTCTCTCTCTTTCAGTTTTATGGCAAATGAAAGGGGGGTAATTGTTTCTTTATTCTCTTTATCGAATCAGACATTTCCAATCTTTGTCACAGCGCCTGTGCAGAAATTTTCCATTTCCCTTTTGCGCTGTTGTGATTCTCCTCTCCTCACCCGTCCCTTCCATGTTTTTTAACACATTCCTCAACAATGTAGCGAGCTAATTTCTCTGGGCCATGTAAACGCTGCAGATTATTTATTTTTAAAATCAGTCCATCTTCCTTGACTGACCAATGTGAGCTATCGAGCAAGGCACAAAGCAGTGCATTGAGGCCCCCACCCCAAAGACACAGCGGAACGGTCGGTCCCGGGGTTTATTTTGCATCTCTAAAACTGCCCCAGTCCTGCAGCGGGCTGGCCGTCACACGCTGCGCACGTTTGTTTTTGTGCATCTGAAGAGATAAGGGGGTCAGAGGTCGCCGAGCCCCGGTGTTTTAGTTTGGGGGGGACACTCGGCCCAGCGGCCCCCCGATCGGCTCTCTCGCACAGCGCTCCCCTCCGAATATTTGGAAAGTAAATACTGAGTCCGAATTGGCAGGCCCGAAGAATAATATTCATTAATGTAGCTTACATTCCTCATATTTTTCCAATTATGATTTCATTGTTTTTGAGGAATCTGATATGTTGAATATTTCATCCCTCCTCACTCTCTTTTCTCACAATTGCCCTTCTTTCACTGTCACTACATCTCTCTCTCACTCTCCCCCTCTCTCCCTCTCTCATTCACTCTCTCTCACGCTCTCTCTCCCTCTCTTACTCTCATTCTCTTCCTCTCTCACTCTCTATCTCTCTCACTCACTATTTCTCTCTCTCTCTCTCTCTCTCTCTCACACACACACACACACTCTCTCTCTCTCTCTCTCTCTCTCTCTCTCTCTCTCTCTCTCTCTCTCTCTCTTTCTCTCTTACACTCTCTCTTATGAGTGTGTGGTCTGTTGTGGCTGCTGAAATTGAGTTAGGCTGACTGACTGTGGAAAGCTTGCATCACTCCAGACAGACTCGCACATCCTGATTAGGAGCCACTGGACCCCTGGACAAATCAATCAAATCAGTGTCATTACTGTTTGTACCTGTGAAAGGATTTTCACATGTGTAATACAGTGTTGCAGCTGCTTGTGCAAAAAAAACCTTTGCACTTGGAGTACTTTTTACTGTAGAAATATTTTGTGTATATGTGAAAGAAAATTGTCATCGAGGATATGATTTGTTGATATTGAATTACAAGTAATTTATGTGTGGCAAAAAATGCAGAAATAATGTGGAAAACTTTTTTTCACTAGGATTTAATTTGAGGACTAATTAGACAGAAATTGGGAGAACATTGAATACAACATAGAAAACCGTTACACCTACGAATTTTTACTTTTTTTTTTTTACATTTTTTGTCAACATTTCTGTACAGCGAATCAACCATTTTTGCCCGGTATTGACAGGGACTCTGTAGAGCCAATCAACACTTCATACAGACTTGCTGGCGCACAGTGATTGAGGCTTTTGAAGTTTCTTCCTAAAAGTGCTGAAGAGTAGAAGTTCAGAATCATCAAACACAAAGTAAACGACTCAGCCATCCCAAGAGGTTTGCATAAATTATAGCAGCCATGAGCTTGAGATGCATGGACAGAAAACACAGTTGCTTCATGTTGTTTCGACCATGATGAAAGTGCAAGTATGGGGAAATCACAGCTTACAATGCATTACAATAGAATAGATCTGCTATATTTGTTTTCTTAATAAAAATCCATCAGCAGCATGAAACTTATATGGCATATGAGGATTGTGCAATGGCGGAAATGTTTTGACAAATGGGATTGTGGATCCCAAGGCCAGTCCAGTTAAGAGACACTGAGTGTGTTTACATAAACAATATTTTTATGTCCTTGGATACTGTGTGATTGGTAGACATTGTGAATTTCTGTGTCTCCCTGTGATCACTGTGTTAGTTAAAGGCTGAAGACAATCAGTGGGTTCTTACTGTAAACCTCGGTCCCAACATTTTAGAGCAGTACTCTGTCGGACTTTGATTAAAAGCATGCACAATCTGTCTTCTCCATCTGACTAGGCTGTATATCTGCATAGGCATGCAAGACACCAATGTCTGAAGCTGCATTATAGAGTGTGGTCTTTCTTCTTGCCTGCAGCATAGCGGCTTTCAGTGGGTTTTCTTGCACAGGCATAGATTGTTTTATACAGCTGCAAAACTATATTACATTTATGAAATAAGTATTATTATTGGTTCAAAATATGACAACTATTTGCTACCATAGAGATGATGGTGCTTTTGGTCAGAAGTATAGATTGATTCAATAGTGTATTCATATGAAAGTGTTTAAAGAACACACACACACACACACACACACACACACACACACACACACACGTGCATATACACAGCATGATGTGTCCATCCATCTGTAAATTAGTTACTGATAGCAGGACTGAACCTGATCATTAATGCAATACTACACATACAGTACTATGATAGTGTGTGTGTGTGTGTGTTTGTGCGTGTGTGTTTTCAGAGAGAAGGGCTTCTCTTTGGCATATGTTCAGGTAGCTGTCAAGTTTCATGCTATAACGTTTTCTCGGTCACATAGTAGAGCAGTGTCTTGCTCCCTTGATCTCCCTCCCTCTTTCTCTCTCCCTCTCTCGCTCTCTCGCTCTCTCTCTCCGTCTTTGAGGACACAGATCTCTCCTCATGACCGTAGATCCTCCTCCCAGAGGCCTACTTGGCTCTCACTGCCAACTCTTCTCGTCTAGAGCGCCCAGCGAGGAGGGGACGGAGGGGACGGGGGGTCTCAGGAAAAAGTTACTTTGATGCTTGTTTGGCATCCTTTCCCCAATCTGATGCGGGCAACTTCCGATAGGATGCACATTGTGTTGCTGAGGCGGGTGGAAAGCGTGCACGTAAACAGACTCCTTCGGGCGGGGAGATGTCAAAATAAAGAAATATAATTTTCATCATGTTTCCTGCTGCATTAATTCAGAATCCCGATAAGCCCATTAGCCCGGCCTCTGTGTGTGTGTGTGTGTGTGTGTGTGTGTGTGTGTGTGTGTGTGTGTGGCTGTGTCTCTCAGAAGGTGGGGGAAGCTGGTTGTGTGTGTGTGTGTGTGTGTGTGTGTGTGTGTGTATGGTGGCCGTGTTGGCATTTGTCACATCCTCTCTTCCGCCTGGACTCCAGATTGACAGGTGGCAGCATTCCTCTTTCTCTCCTCTCGAAAGCTTGTTCCCAGAAAAAGGTCAGACACTTAAAACTATTTGCTCAACAGCATGTCAGTTTCCCTTAAAGGGACCAGTCCAGCTGCCTGTGTAGGGCACGGGGGGAGCTGCGAGAAGAATTATTATTATTTTTTGTCCTGGCCTTTCTTTTCCCCCATTCTGAAGTGTAAACTATTTGTGTGTGTGTGTGTGTGTGTGTGTGTGTGTGTGTGTGTGTGTGTGTGTGTGTGTGTGTGTGTGTGTGTGTGTGTGTGTGTGTGTGGAGTCATGACGGGATTATATGCGAATTGCATGGGTGTGTGTCTGTGTGTGTTTAGGTGAAAGAAGTAATAGTGTGTGTGTGTGTGTGTGTGTGTGTGTGTGTGTGTGTGTGTGTGTGTGTGTCCGTGTCCCGTTTGTGTGCCGTGTGTTAGCTGTCTCTACAGGTTACCTCTCTGTGCTCTCTCTATGCAGACTCTGGCCATTAACCGTGGGGAGAATCTGAAGATTCTGACAGTGAAGGTCAGCGTACCAGACCGCGTCAAGAACGACTTCTCTAGGTGGTGTGTCAACGTCAGGTCGGTGCCACACACACACACACACACACACACACACACACACACACACACACACACACACACACCGAGTGCGTTCTGCTCATCTCTTCCGTGCTCTTTCTTTTCTCCATGTCCTCTTTGCTCTGTCTCCTCTTTGCTTGTGTTTGTGACTCCAGTGCACCTTTCCCAAAAAGAAAGTTGGAGGTTGCAAGGTTTATTTTGGGCTAACCCCCCGTTCTTGTATGCTGGTATGGTCCTGTTCTAAATGTATTTGCCCTGTGTCCTATCCAGCGCCACACACATACACACATGAAATATTAATCATACCTGTCGTTTGGCATTATGCTTAAACTCTGGTTGTGCACCCTGTTGCTGGGACTCTCAAATGTGATCAAGTCACTCTGTGACATGGTTGGACTCGGCTCCCGTCTCGCATGTTTCTCTCGTGCTAAATTAGAACATTCGCTCACATTCACGTGTCACTAGACAAGAGGGGCGGCCTCATCACAACCTGTAAATAAAGCTAATGTTTTATTTGTGTTTGAGACTAGTGCTACCCTTGGGGAAGAGCACTCTGCACTTTTGACCCCTCTGTAAAGACTTTTTCATGCAGTTATTTTGGTATTGTATTCGTAATGGTACATGATTTTATCCCAAAAATATAGGTAATATTGTACTGTAGTATTGTTTGAGATGTGATGGTTTCCTTTTGAAAGAAAGCAACAATTTTGACTTTTCAAGCAATTAGTCAAATTTTGTAGTAATTCTTATAATGCATCACAATGGGAAATAAATTCATATTGGGAACTTGTGTTGTGTTCTTTAACATTTAATTTTTTTTTAGATCGCCAAAATGATAGTACAGACGTTGTTTGTAAGGACTTGATTTGAAACTATGATGGTGTCTAGACTTTTTATTTAATCATTTTATTTGTGCAGTGACTGCCTTTTCAGACTGGGTAATGCAGTTTAATTTAAGATATTTTGGTGGTCAGTTTTTATAATTAATGTAGCTGTAAA
This sequence comes from Sardinella longiceps, assembly GCA_027497455.2. Lineage (NCBI taxonomy): Eukaryota > Metazoa > Chordata > Actinopteri > Clupeiformes > Clupeidae > Sardinella > Sardinella longiceps. Next base: position 19,037,503 of record JAODXP020000006.1, on the reverse strand, counting down.
TATTGTTTCAAAAAGGCTAAACTATGAGACAATTTATAGTTTCTGTTGAAATAACACAAGTAATCTAAATGAGTTAATAAAGAACAGATATTGGATGATTTGCCCATTAATAAGAAAGGATACTCATGATGAGGGCATTAATAATAATAATAATAATAATAATAATAATAATAATAATAATAATAATAATAATAATAATCTATCCTCTTTCATTCAAGAGCATCTCTCATGTTGATGTTTTGAAGTGAAAGCTTTTAAATCAATAGTCAGTTGAGATGCGTGTCTGTCTGTGTGGAAATTGCTGCTTCTCCCCTCAGACATTACTCTAATTTGCTGTCGGGCATGGAACTTCCTCTATCCCTGTCTGTCTGTCTGTCTGTCTGTCTATCTGTCTGTTTGTCTGTCTGTTTGTCTGGCTGACAGTTACTCATTTGCTATTGGGCTTCTCTCTTTGTTTTATTTTTCTTTTCTTTTTATTGTCTTGTCAGTCTATCCCTGTCTTTTTTCTCCATTAGTAGTTTCTGTCTGATTTCTGATTTAGGTTGATTTTTATTTCTATATATATATTTTTTTTGTTTTGTAGATTTCGCTTTTTTTATTTTAATTCATATTACTATATTTGTAATGATTATATACTGGATATATACTGTTCTGGACCAGTTAATTGACAGCAAATGAAGATTGGCAGTTGACATTTACTGGTATGTCCGTACGTTGTTCGTTATGGATCATCTGAGATGGCAGAGATTTCATCTAGAATTTTTCTGATATGTCTAAATTGACATGTAAGACTCATATATAACATATTATTAAATTGTAGTGTTAGAATGTTAGAATTGCTTTTGAAATTTAGCATGTGGAATGAAAATTAAAAAAACAAACAAACCAACAAGCAAATTAAAAAGCTTATGTTGTGGTCATTACCAGTGTAATAATGTGCATGTTTGTATGTGTGTGTGTTTTCAGGTGGAGACCTAAAGGCTTTGCCAGACCAGAGCTAATGAAGATTTTGCATGATTCTGTAGAGGACTCCTACAAGAGACTTATATTGCCCTTACTCTGCAGAGGATACAGGTGTGTGTGTGTGTGCGCGTGCGTGTGTGTTTGCCAGCCTTGCACCCATAGATATCATGCAATTCTATATATAAATCTATGCTTGCACCTATATGCATAAAAATTATTTGTTAGTTGATTGACATTGTTCTCTAATCTATATTATGGTCTGCCTTCAATTATTAATTACAATTCTTTGCAAAAGCAAAAGAAAATGCTAATGCATTGCTACAACATTTACAGTAATTGATTCATCTGTTTGGAAATGTGTTATGAGTTGAGGGGCTGAATGAAGAGACTGAATGATTTTCTATCTGTTCTGCATTAGCCGAGTTGTAGAGACTCCTGGCTTTGGCACAGATAGTGTACAGTCAGCAGTGTCACACACATTTTTGACACACTACTGAATATACGGCGAGACTGACACCCAAGAAGTTTAAGTGGTTATTGCAACCCAAAATATTTCACACTGGCTACAGAGTCTGCCTTGACGAAGAAAAACAAAGTCGGTAGACATTACTTTTTCGCTAAACGTTGTTGTGGCAGACATAACACTGTTGAGTGTCACCAGTGAGAATTGGGGAGTTGTTTTAGTGTTCCAGGGTTTCCTTATCCCCACTGATCTGGGTCCACTTTATTTTGCCACAGGTTGGAGTGGTCCAAGTCTCTGCCAGTCTTTCTTTTTTCTCTCTCTTTCTTTCTTGTACTGATTTCTCTACCCCTCTCCCTCTCTCTCTTTCTCCCTATCACTTTCATTTTTTGGGTCCATTTTATTTTGCCACAGGTTGTAGTATTCAGAGTCTCTTCCAGTCTTTCTTTTTCTTTCTTTCTTTCTTTCTTTCTTTCTTTCTTTCTTTCTCTCTTTCTTGTACCAATTCTCTACCCTTCCATCTCTCTCTTTCTCTTTCTTCCTCACCCTCTCTCTTCCTCTATCTCTCTCACTCTCTCACTCACTCATTCACTCTCTCTCTCTCTCTCTCTCTCTGTCAGGACAAAGCTGACTACAGCGGCGGAGAAGGAGTCGGTAGCCATGTTTGTGCGAAACCTTCGCCAGCGGCTGCTCACGTGCCCAGTGCGCGGGCGAGCCATCATGGGCGTCGACCCCGGATTTCGCCATGGCTGCAAACTGGCCATCCTCTCCCCTGTTGGTGAGCTTACAGTACACACACACACACACACACACACACACACACACACACACACACACACAGTCACACACACAAACAATTCATTTTTCTCCACCTAGCATCAGTGATTACTCCTTGTCTGAAGCAGACGTATACAGACACACACACACACACACACACACACACACACACAGACACACACATATGCATGTGGATGCACTGAAGATGCACTGAAGATGATTATGTAAAGGATATCCATGAAACAACTGCACTGTACTAGATATTGTACTAATTTATTGGATCCCACTTTGCTGATCTCTGAACTCTTTCTTTTTGTCTGGTGTGTTAGTGTCTCATTTGCTTCACTTTGTGTAAGGCTGAATGTGTGTGTGTGTGTGTGTGTCTTTGTCTGTGTCTGTGTGTGAGTGTTTATGTCTCATTCTGTGTATGTTTCATTATGACTGACAGAGATGAAGTTGATGCCTGGCATGTCCACCGTGTGTGTGTCTGTGTGTGTGTGTGTGTGTGTGTGTGTGTGTGTGTGTGTGTGTGTTTTCATTCCCATCCCCCTTGTGGTTAGCCGATCATCCAATCCAGCTTGGTGCCACCCGTCCCGGTGGGTGTGTGTCAGTTGGCATTCTTTGGTGGCACACTCTGCCCTCCAGGCAGCCAGCCACAAACACACACACACACACACACACACACACACACACACACACACACACACACACACACACACACACACACACACACACACAGAGTGAAGTTGTGCCATGACAGATCTGTGGGTGTGTGTCACACTGAGCGGTGGTGGGACATCTCTCCAGGGCTGTCCAGCCGGATTTGTCATCGTCTGTCCGGCTGATGGGAGAGAACAGGACTGACCCCCCCAATTACACACACACACACACACACACACACACACACACACATGCAGCAGATGCACACACACACATTCACATTGGATACAGCCTCGCAAATCAGACACATAATCATCTCCTGCAATGCACACAAACACAACACACATGCATTTACTCAACAGGCACACATACACGCACGCGCACGCACGCACGCACACACACACACACACACACACACACACACACACACACACACACACACTCTCTGCAGATGCACACACAGTCACACTGGATACAGCCTCGCACATCAGACACAATCATCACCTGCAATGCACACAAACAACACGCACAAATTGACTCAACAGGCACACACACACACACACACACACACACACACACACACACACACACATTCACACACATACAAACTGAATTGATTCCTGGCTACAACAGTATGGTTGGACACACAAAACACACACATGCATCTTTACTCATGACTTACTCGTCATTTTGTGCAATGCATATTTGTCTGCTATATGTTATCTGTAGTCTCTCTCTCGCCCTTTCTCATCCTCTCTCTCTTCCTCTCTGTCTCCGTCTCAGGTCAGATCTTACACACTGATGTGGTGTATCTTCACAGCTCAGGGGGGAAGACCAATGAAGCCGGCAAGCTGCGCCACCTCATGCTGAAACATAGGTACTACAGCTTCTAGGATGGGAGGACATGCAGTCTGGATATAGCTCTATCTGAATCTCTATATGAACCTTATGTTACCACAGTGTCAAGATTGCTTATGGTCTTTCCGTGTTTTTAAATTTGGTATGAAATAAGCAACATTTCCTATTTGATGCTCATCTACACTGCACTACTTACACTACTTATTACATTTAACATGTCCAAATGAATGCAGGACTCAATGAAAGCAGACTAGCTCTGTAGGACAGATGACAATTTTTTCTAACTTATTTATTAACCTCACGACTGGCTGTGTGTTTTGTTTCCCTAAGCTGTCAAATGGTTGTCATCGGTAACGGCACAGCGTGTCGGGAGACTGAGGCGTTTTTTGCCGACCTGATCAAGCAGCGTTTCTTCCAACCTCTGGATGTCTCCTACTGGTAAGCAAGTCCATTTTTATACCTGCCACTCGGTGCTCGGTCACTGTCAGTGCTGTTCTGCTTTATGAGCCTGGTGTCATGGTGACAGACAGGTCAAAGGTCGTGCAGACAGGTCAGTTTTATTGTCTGACATTAGCTGGGTTGTTAGGATTTATCATACAGTAGTATGATACAGCAGATACAGTACTAACCTCTATGAATGATCTGCATTGAGCTACTTTGCTTCACCTGATCATAATACTGTAATATTGTGTGTTAAGTCTAAATTCAGAATCACTGTGAGTGCAGTGTACCAATTGTAGTAATAATAATAATAATAATCGTCATGATAATAATCATAATAATAATTTCATGGAACAGATATAATCACATATTGTCAAAGGAAAACCTCTCAAGCTATCCAAGCCCTAAACACAGGCCAGTTTGTCAGCATGGTACCGCTGCCGTCGATAGGAAACTTGAATTGGAACAGAACTGGTAAAACCCTGCGTCCGCAGCGCGCACAGAGACGTGTGACCTTGTCTGTGAGACGGCAGCGAGTGTGCAGTGCGCCGCAGAAAGAGCTGACCCAGCTTCAGCTGTCAAAACTGAGAGGGGAGCGGAGAGGAGAGGAGAGGCGGCCGCCGTAGCCCAGCCCAGCCGAGCCAAACCCAACGTCAGATTGTAGGAGAACTTGATCAATAAACTGTCGGAGGAAAGCAAATAGTGTAGAAGCACTCAGAGGAGAAGAGAGGAGAGGAGAGGAAGAGAGGAAATGGGGAGAGGAGGAATGTGGACATCTTGCGGGCTGTTTAAACTCTCTCCCTCTCCCTCTCTCTCTCTCTCTTTTTTCCCCCTCTTTTCTTTTCTTTTCTTTCTTTTTGCCATCTGGACCTTGTTTGACTCCATCTAATTAAAAACAAATATTTCTTGACGTTGCTCCTAACCATGCCTGGTTCGCTCTGCGCTCCTCACTTGCCTTCCAACCCAAATAACCTGTTTTTCAGATTCATCCCTCCCCTCGCTCTTTCCCTGATGCCCGCACACACACACACACACGCACACACACACACACACACACACACACACACACACACACACACACACACACACACACACACACACAGAGAGAGACAGACAGACAGACTGACTGACTGACAAAGACATACAGATACACACAAATACAAACAAATACACACTGAAAGACAGGCAAACAGACACATATTTTTGCTCGCTCTCTCTCTCTCTCTCTCTCTCTCTCTCTCTCTCTCTCTCTCTCTCTCTCTCTTGCATTTGTGTTATTCTGTCTTTCACCCTCCTGCTGACACACACTCGTGCACACACACACACACACACACACACACACACACACACACACACACACACACACACACACACACACACACACACACACAAAGTCTGCTCACACTTCTGCGCCTTTTTTCTCTCTCTCCTTCTCTGTCTGTCCTTCACTCCATCACTCCCTCTCTTTCTTTGCCTGACGGCTGTTTGTTGACTTTGGGCCGGGCCCGGTAACCGCAACCCAGTGCTGAGCCTCTGAAAGTGGCCGTTTATGGAGTAGTGAGAGGGCAGCAGTTCTCTGGTGCCTCTCCTCTCGTCTTTGCTCCCCTCCCCTCCTCTCCTCTCCTCTCCTCCTCACCCTCCTCTCTTCTCCTGTGTCTCCCCCTCTTCTCTCCTCTCCTTTCTCCTCCAATGACTCCTCCTCTCCTCTCCTCTCCTCTCTTCTCCACTCAACTCTGGTCTCCTTTCTTCTCTGCAGTGCCTCCTCTTCTCCCTCTGCATTTCTGCTCCTCTCCTCATCTATCTGCTCTCCTCTTTCCATCTCTCCTCTCCTCTTTTCTCCTCTTTCTTCTTCCCATCTCTCCACTCCTCATCTCTCCTCTCCCCCTACCTCTGCCTCTGCTCTTCCCTCTAACTGTTGGCTTTGTTTGTCTGTCTTTTTCTCCCCGTTGTTCCTTTACATTCATACTATCTGGCGTTTACTCATCCTCACCCTGCACTCCTGAGATGGGTGTTGGGTGGTGGATGCAGAGGCCTCATGGTCCCAACAAGTGTGGAATAAACATTGTGGTGAAAGATGATCATTTGCTGCTGTCCGCATTACTAGACCTTTGTAAGGAATGTGCTTAGCCCTTCCTTGTTCTTCTGACTCACACTGGCAGTGTTTTAAAAGCTTATTCTAGCCCGATGTGCAATAACGGGAAATATTCCTACAATGTCAGGTTGTCAGCTGTCAGGCCTGGCTTGATGCTTTTAATTAAGACAAATAAAAACATTAGCGGGCCCAGGTTGACTGTTGCGGCTTTGGTTGCGTTTTGAATTGTGAAAGACTCACTGATTCTGTGACCTGCCCACTTCTCATGTCAACACACTGAAATGGGCAGCCTTTTTATGTGGGATAAAATGACTGCTGTCAGTAAGACTGTCAGCTCTACAGTTACGTTTTACATCAGAGAGCACAAAGCAGGTTAAACTGAGACTCACTCTCTCTCTTTCTCTCTCCCTCTCTGTTGAAGAATCGACAAATATTTAGTTTCTCTCTGTGTCACATTCCTCTCGTAATTTCCCAAGTCACCTCTCCATGGCACTCCCTGATCGCTCAATCTGCAGTCCTTTAGTTTCGTCGGAGGCCCGTTTGGACACAAGTTGATCCATTTTTGCCCTGATGCCTGACCTTGTGGTGACCTCTGCTTGGCTCCGTTCCAGACCTGATTCTGGAACCTTCTGTGGTCTCAGCTGTGTGAAATAGACCTTGCCCTGACATTTGAGAGAAAACTGTCCACTGTAAACTTTTTTTTTCCTTTTCCTCCACCTCTTTCTAGGGTATTTGGCTTTCAAAGCTTTAATCAAATAAATGTGATTAAAGTAGCTGAAAATAGTTTTATTTGACTTGCATGTGTTGTCACACCCTGTCGATTTATATTGCTTCGTGTGTGTGTGTGTGTGTGTGTGTGTGTGTGTGTGTGTGTGTGTGTGTGTGTGTTCTCTGTGTTTTCTCCCTGTTTTTTTGAGTGTGTGTGTGTGTGTGTGTGTGTCTCTGTGTTCTGTGTGTGTGTGTGTGTGTGTGTGTGTGTGTGTGTGTGTGTGTGTGTGTGAGTGAGTCTCGATGGTGTTGTAATTAGAACAGCCTCTGGACATATGATTAGCCATGAGAGCTGACCTTTTCACTGCTGGGGATGTCTATCCTCTCAGAGGGCTTCAGATCCTGCTGTTTGACCCTCAGATGACCCCTCCCAGCAGCGGCTAACGCTCATGTCTGCCTGAGTGAACGGAGCTGTCAAGGCTACCTAGAGAACTTTCATACACCACACACACACACACACACACACACACACACACACACACACACAAATCACACACACACATAAACAAACACACACTCTCTTTAACACACTCTGCCAAATATACAGGTCCTACAACTTCTGCATATTGTGGCCCACAACAAGACAAAGACCCTACAATATCTTAATTTATTTTTCGGTCTCACACCTTCTATTCTGTTTCCTACTTCTTGGTCTTTCACACTCTCTTTTTCCTTCAAATTCTTTACTCCTACACCATTCTTGTGTGTAAAGTGTTGACGTGGGCAAAAAAAAAAAAAAAAATTCAAACCCAAATTGATTAGAAAAACAGGCTCTCCGCATGTTCAAAGGCTTTAGTCTGTACACCCAAATGAATTGCTTGCACACTGGCTTGATCAAAGCAGCAACTTTGACTTTTTTAGCGTGCCACAATAAATGCCACCCATCCGTGAGATTTCCACTTGATTCTTTCTCTTTGCCTCCCACTTTAATCTATTTTACACATCTGCAGCCTGACGGACCTGCCACTTGTGTTCTCTCATTCCACTTGTGCTGGAGCCCTCCCTGTAATAACATGGTTATTGCCACCTTTTGTCCGGCCAATGCATTCAACTGAGTTAGCTTCCTAGTGTCCTTGTTTAGCCCGAGATTGTGGGGACTGACTGTAGGGAGTCCTTCCTTGTCTGGGTACCGTCTTGGTGTTTGTTGGCTGAGTCTTCAAGTGTCGATGCTCAGGGAGGGAGAATGTCCCCAAAAAAGCATGAATGTCAGAGCAGTGTGTGTCTTCGTCAGGGTACCCTCTTATTGTTTGCTGTCTTAAGGCCTGAAGAGTAGTGAATTCTCTCCTTGGTCAAAGGTTCTTAGAAGGAGAATGTCCCCACAAACCACGAATGTCAGAGCGGCGTGCCAGTTGAAGCATCACTTTCTGCAGTGACCTGATGGACTGTCCAGTAGGCATGGTTCATTTCCAGGGCCTAGGCTAACCAACATAGCGACATGCAACATGCGACACAGGTCTTGGTGACCTGTCATTCTTAAACATGTCTTTCAGATTCTGATCAGAGCCCAGATATCTCAGCTTCCATAAGAAATGGAATTCAGATCCAAACACCCCAAAATTCAAACTCCCACAACACCCAGTTGGATGAGTGAGTGAGAGTCTCTGTTTTGTTGGTAGAGTTATAGTGCTATATTTGTACTCGTCAAGTCTAGGCATGATTTATTCATGCTCTCTCGATCCTCTTCTCTGCCTCCCCTGTCTTGTCCAACTATGCCACTATCTACATGTACCATTAAAGGTATTACATGTATTGTTGCCACTATCCACATGTACCATTAAAGCTATTGTTCACTGATAAAAAATGGCCTTTTTCTCAAAAAGTGGTCAAGTGGAGTTAGGGGGTTTTGCATCTGAACTCTTCATTTGTTCTTAAATACCACTTGCGCAGTTTTTAAGAAGATTTGCATTCAGCAATATAGGTTTATAAATGGGACCGTAAGAACAAATTTAAGAAAATTCTTAAGAAGACATTGGTGAATGAGGCCCCTTGTTCTCTTCTTTATCTCTCCTTTGTCATCCCTCTCTCTTGCACCTTGCACCCTTGCAACCCTCCTCCTCCTCCTCCTTTTCTTCCTCCCCCCTCCTCTCATCCCCCCCACAGCCTCTGTCTCTCCCTCCTTCCGCTCGGTCTCTCTCGCAGAACGACAGCCAGTGCCAGCAGTCGGCACGTGGTAATTGGCCTCCGGGGCAACCTCGCCACGGCAACCTCGCCACGGTAACCCCGCCACAGCAGTTCCCCCACATGGAGTTCTCTGGTGTGCTCTCTGTGCCTCTGGTGATTGGGTAGGGTGGGGGGCAGTGGAGCCTGTTGACTTCCACTTGCTAGCTATGCCATTCCATCCCCATCTCCTCACACTCTTTAAGGGACCACCCCCCTCCCCCCACCAGCCAGCAGACTCCATAGATTTGTGCTTATAGTCAGTTTTTTGGCTTCATACTGGTAACACACCTGCTTTTTGTACACACACACACACACACACACACACACACACACAGGCAGACACACACTCTCTCTCTCTCTCTCTCTCTCTCTCTCTCTCTCTCTCTCTCTGTTTCTCTCTCTCTCTCTGTCTCTCTCTTTCTCTCTCTCTCACTGCCTCTTTCTCTCTCTCGCTCTCCAGCCGCCTGCCTCCATGGCGCCATCCTTTGGCCGCAGTTGTCCGTGTCATCCGCTGTGTCTTATGCTCTCAGACAGCTGTGCCGTTCTCACCTTGATAGTTTCTGATAAGCCCGCTGTTAAATGCTGCCTCTGCAGACAGCCAAGAGTTGTGAGGTGCTGTGCTGATGTGCTGGTCACCATGACCTTGTGCTGGATGGCGTGGAAGAGGGGGATAGAGAGAGTGCAGCAAAGTCTGTGTTTGGTGTAGTGTAACATAAAATCAATGAGCTGAGACACACTGAGGAAAACAGACGACTTTGTGTGTGTGAAGAGGGAAAGAGCTATGTGGAAGAGATGCCGTGTCTGGTGTAAAGTGCACTGTAAAGCTAGGAACAGATCTACTGTATTTTGTCAATTAGAACGAGATTGAGTGAGAAAAACCTACCAATTCATTGTGGTATGACTGGGAACTGGTTATGAGTACATACCTAATGGTCGAGCTGCCTGATTTTAATGTCGTAATCGGCATCATAGTAAATATCAAACGTGTTTGATTCAGTCTGACTCCGTCATAGTTGCATCAACAATGGACAAAATCGCAACGTTTTAAATCTGTCACACAAAGAAGGTTAAATCCTTCCTCAACTATTGCTGATGTTCCATCATCTCAATATCTGGGTTAATAATCGGCAGTGTTTGTTATGGCACTTAGAAAATATCGTATTGCAGGTGCTAAATCAAAAAGGATAAACTAATGAAAAAACTAAAGGATTTGCACACTGCCTTCAAGAGACTCAACTTTGAATAAATGTGCAACATCGTAACGAAACGTTGCGCACATTTATTCAAAGTTGAGTCTCCTGAAGGCAGTGTGCAAATCCTTTTGTTTTTTCATTAGTTTATCCTTTTTGATTTAGCACCTGCAATACGATATTTGGATGTGCGCACACAACAATTTACTTATGTGTAGAGCATGATCTTGAAGTTGGACCAACATGATCTTGAAGTTGGACCCCTGAACTAGAGCTTCAACAGCATAGATCAGAAGTATGCAGCGGCAAAAAGCTTGCTTTTAACATGATAACCCCCCCCGCCCCCCCACCAAGAAAAGCACAGTACAGATCCTGGGTGGCTGGTGGGAATAAAATTTGCATTTATCCACCCTTCAAATGACTATATGGCGTCCAAGTTAATTTGGAGATGGTACCTAAACATTCTCTGATAAAAAGTATACCTCAAAGAGTGGCAAAAAGTTGCCTATTGTACCTTTAATTTGGGTAAAGGGACATTAAATTAGAGGAACACTATTGTGTGTTTTTATACGTCACATGTTATGCCTCGGTGAGTTTGAGAAGGAGATATATTACTCCGGCAGTTGCCCTTTTTACGTCATTGCCCTGTTGACAACAAATTCAATGTAATATTAAAGTTATTTCAGATGTCTCGCAACCACAACTTTGGAAAGATTATGACTGCTTTATAATTTGTCTGCGGCTCTGTAATTTTAATGTCATGTGCTTGTCATCTCTAATGTCACACATTAACAACAGCAGAAATCCGCTAAATCCTGTGTCACAGAAAGAGATGGTGAAAGAGAGATGAAGAGAACAAGAAAGAAAGGGGAGAGAGAAAAATGAAAGGGGAGAGAGACAGACCACGAAAATTGAAAGAATATAGAAGGAGGGAGGAGGGAGTTATGGCAGGCCGACAAAGAAAGAGAGGAGTGAGTGTTTGGGAAATATGGAAAAGAGAAGGAAGGGGAGAGATGGACAGAGAATAGGATGGATTTACAGTGAAACTTGAGGAAAAAGGGGAGAGATGGAGGGAAAGAAGGAAAGGAGCTGGATGACAAGTTTGTAGACAGGAAGAAAAAAAAGCGTAATGAGAAGGATACCGAGTCAGAAAAAAGATGGAGATATGATAAAGAAAAGAGGAGAGGGGAGGATAGGAAGGCAGCATTTAATTGTGTCCATCTCACAGTGGCCGAGTCTTGCTCTGTCCCTCAAGGACGCTCTGACATGAATCCCTCTTAACGAGGAGCGCTGGCAGTGACACAACTGTGTGTGTGTGTGTGTGTGTGTGTGTGTGTGTGTGTGTGCGCGCTCATGTCATAGTCGCTCTGCTTGAGGATCCTGACACAGAGCCTCGGCTTATTGCCCAGCGCTGCTGCCCGCCACCAGCTGGTCACTCTGCGGGGCGGCAGGCCTCAGCAGCGGGCATCATGCCACCCCTTCAGGCCATACACACACACACACACACACACACACACACACACACACACACACACACACACACACACACACACATACACAGACAGATGCATACTCAGTTAGACACTCATACCGATGCATGCATAATATGCACACACACACACACACACACAGACACACACAGATATAGTTTTGTTTCAGACACACATGCAGAAGCATGCTGGACACAGATACAGACACTTTCATTTCAGATACATACTGTACAGATGTATGCATGGACACACAGACACACACACATACACACAGATTCAGACATACAGATGCACACACATAAATAAGCACACATGGAATACCATGGAGCTCAAGACCCACACACACACACACACACACACACACACACACACACACACACACACACACACACACACAATCACTCCTCTGTGTATAATTGGTTGGCCAGGAATCTTTGGGTAAGAAGCAAGTCAGATGCACATGTACCCACACTTATTGTTAGTCGTTCAATTTCCTAGTACCCTTTTGATGTGTCTCTCTTAGCTCTGTCTGAATGCAATGTCTTTGTCAGTGCATTCTTCCTTTTCTCATTCTCTGTCATACTCCACTCCCTCCATCTTTTCTCTCTTCCCCCCGTACCTCTCCACTCCCTCAGCTCTGTCTGTGTCCATTTCTCTGTGCTGTTTGCACCCCTTCTCATCTGTCTCAGTTTATTCAACTCTCTTTCCCTCCCTCACTACCCATCCTGTCTAGGCTCATTGTTTTTCTTCCTCTCTCACTGTCTCCTCCTCTCTCTCTGTCTCTTTCTCTCTCCTTCTCACATTCTGTCTGTCTGCGTTCATCACTCGCTTCCTCTCTCCTGCAGCTCCCGTGCCTCGGCTGCTGCGGGTGTTTTTGGACAGAGCGGTGCGATAGCATCGGGGTGTGTTTTGTCAGCTTTGTCGCCAACGCCGGACACGGCGTCCGTCGAGAGATGCTTGCCGCGCCTTTCGCTGTCTCCATGTCAGAGTGAAAGAGAGAGAGAGGGGGGAGAGCGAGAGAGCCGTCCGTGAAACTGAAAGAGAAAACAGCTCCTGTCATCATCAAAAAATGCATGCACATTTTCTTGACACTCTGTCTTTGGAATATCTCCTCTTTTTTGTGTGTGTGCGTAGAGCCCAGGCCACTGTAGGTCGCAGTAACCTTCTCCAAAAAAGGAAGTAAGTGAGATTGAGGCTTTGTGCTGACATTCCAAAACATTAGGCCTCTATCAGCGTATAAATGATATTCGGTGTCTTTAATTTTTGTAGCAGAAGTGAACAGTCAAATCAAATGCTAAAATAAGATCAGATGGCCTCTGTCGCACATTCTGATTGCAAATAGCTTTTACATGAAGTCTTGGCAAAGCACAGCGTCAGGATTTGTTGATTGCAAAAACCATCACAATAATCAGGAACTACCAAAAACCACCACAACAAAAGTACTTTAAATAAGCTAGCAACTCAAGCATTCAATGTTTAACATTTAATAATGCAAATGAAATATCTGATAAATATATTAAATAAACATATGATTCATAATATATGATAATATATGATTAATAAATAAATGGAAGAATAAAATGAATAGGATAAATACTTTCATCAAGTAGTATAACCATAAAACAACAATACATAAATCAGAATCTAGACAAGAAGAAAGCTCACAAAGTGTGTCCTCACTATCAGCAGCAGGCCTCTGTACTGTTGTTGTCCTCCTCTCTCTTGTTGTCCTTCCCAGTGTCTCTGTCTTCAGGTGGCGACTGCTCTTGGATGACAATGAGCCTGGGGTGGATGAGATCACTGCCAGGTCTCCAGGGAGTTGGATCAGACTTGGGTTAGATTGGATGGTTGGGATGGTTTGGGGGAACACACAGAGTGGTGGAGGTCAAGAGCGATGATGGTGGCGGTGAGTGAGTGAGCGAATAAGGAGGGTGGGGGGATTTGGCGTGCTGGTCACTGGGTAATCTGGGAAGGGTGATTAGGTCCAGTGGGCTTGGCAGGAAGGAGGAAGGACTAGAGGTTGGGTAATTACAGGCTCAGACCCCTCGGCCACCGGCCCCACTGAAGGTTGGAAGCCTGAGTCACCAAGGACAGAGAGGATGGAGAGAGAGAGAGGAAGGAGTAGAGAGAGGCAGAGGATGGAGAGAAGGAAGGCAAAAGATGCAGCAATGTCTTGAGGGACTAGCTCCTCATACCCAGAAGCCTTTGCCCCTATAGCTCCATATCCCCCCTTACCCCTGGTCCTCTCCTGTCCCCCCGCTCCATCATCTCAAAGGAAAGCTCCTTGGGCCTTCAGCCCCCCCCACACACACACCCCCCAAACTCTGGATGTCTCCGAGCTGTCTGGCCCTTTGCTGCCACTAATGAGCTGGAGATGAGCTCTGGAGAAATGGCCCAGCATCCCCTCTCTCTGCCACTGTGCTATCACAGGCAGATGAAGCGCCCGCCACTGGCAATGCCAGCCCACCATCTAGAGATCATTACAGTGGAGAGGATGCTCGTTACTCGCCCACGATGACAAAACAGTGGCACTGGCTCTGTTTTTGCAGGCCTCATCACAAGTCATGAGATGTAATATACCGCAATGGAATGGAAGAGGCACCGTTGCTGTTTGGGTGGTTGGAGATGACAATGTTTGAGTGGAAGTAGATAGCAAATGCACGCACACGCATACACACACACACACACACACACACACACACACACACACACACACACACACACACACACACACACACAGAATCACCATATATATATATATATATATGATCACTGAAAGCATGTAAAGAACTCGCTGACTTATAAAGCAGTGTGGTTTATTATGCGTACATCATCATCGTTTTTATTTATTTATTTATTTTTTCATTCATTCATTTATTTATTTATTTATTTATTTATTTTCAAGACCTTTGGCACCTGTACTGAAATGAGAAACCCATTGTGT